>VXAC01000181.1:0-42207 GCA_013399225.1 Rhipidura dahli | reverse complement strand
TTTTTTTTTTTTTTTGTGCCATTCTGGAAAACTTAGCCCTCCTTCAGCTCCCCCACCCCATGTTCATATGTATCAGTCAACATGGATTTTAAGGCAGTGAATGGTCTTGAATGCATTTATTATTTTTCTGTCACAGGATAGCATATTATGAGTAAGGAAGAAATAAAGGGTGTCCTGACTTGAGCAGTTTGTCACTTATGATAAGGAGGGGTATTCAGGATCTAAATAAAATTACTTTGTGGCAGACACTGCATATTGGTATTGCAAGAACCCTCACATTTGGCTCACTATTCACGGGGTTTTGCACAGGTCTGAGACCATGTTTTTTTACATACATTTATTTTATGTCATGAAAGCAAAGTACATTTGGTAATTTTATTAGGCAACAAAGTGAGTAGGGAGAGGACTGCCTGGCTGTGTTTGATGTCACATTCCAAACAGTCTGATCAGAAAGATGATGCCATTCAGTAGGGTCAAGTGCAATTAGTTATTTAGTCGGGAATCATCAAAGGCACAAAACCAAGCAATGGGGGGCAACTGTTTCTGCCACTGTGCTAAAAGAAATTGTGATGAGGATAAACTGTAATTTTTGCCTATTCCAGATGGCTGTGAAGCAATAATGGTTTCAGTTGCAGTGAGAAGTTGTTACGGAAGAAGTTTCCATTTAGTAAGGCTAAGTTAATGTGGGCATGGAAATTTAGCTACACCCCAAACTGTCCAAGATGGACTGTATCTTGGGATAACAGAATATACTTGATTACCTTCCTTTTTTGATGTAATTATGTACAGTGAAGCAGACACAATGGTGGCTAGCTCTGGATTTGTGTTTACATTTCAACCACCATGTTCTTTAATGCTGAGTGTTGCAACCTCTTCCATGGAAATGCCTTTATCAGCCTTTGACTCCTGTCCCATTTTTGCCAGGTTTGCTATGCGTTAGATAAACAAAGTGACTGGAATATCTCTTTGTTCATAGTTTTCTTGGACTAATTCAGTTTGATCTTTGCTGAAAGGAATTTGATAATTTACTCTTTAGAACAGAATTTGTCAGCTGAAAGAAAAGAAACTGACTCTTTATATCCTTAAGGGATATAAATATTTGGGAATATAAAATATCTTGTCTAGTTGTAGTTTCATCCAAGATATGGTATAGAAAATGAAACATCAGCCACTGTGACAGCTACTTCTATTTACTGCTCAGTTTGTAACTGGGAAAGTACACAAATTGTTATAACCAGAGTTAAATGTTTTCCTTTCAGTGTTGAAGTCAGGTGCTGAAAATACATTCTATCAGAGTTGTTGTTTATTTGAATTTCTGAAAGCATGAATAGCGTTGCTGAGTAGGGAGAATGCCCTTAGGTCTCAGAGATGGGATAGTGAGCCATTAAAAGAAAAAAATATTGAGCAGCACAAGATGGAAGAGTAAGGGAGATTCTTCCTTAATATTGGTATTTTAAGTATGTACTGAGTTTTTTTACTTTACAATATTGAATACTGAGTTGGTTAGACATGAACATTGATGCTCCAAAGAGGGATACCTAAGGCCTGAAACTGGAGACAGATTAAGTTAAGAAAGCTGTAGCAAGACTGCTTGATGGCCTGGTGGAATCCAAGCAGCTGGGTTACCTGTAGCCTTCTAGCCTAGTATTGGAGCTAGCCAAGTTAAACTGGCAAACAGAGCCAAGACAGATCTTTAAGGAGTTACTCAGTTGAAGAACAACAAGAAATGAGTAGACAGATGGGAAACACAGAGGTGGGGTGGCTGTAGGCAGAGCAGAGAAAATGAAAACTGGGATTTGTTTGTAATGTATAAGAGGATTTAACACAGAGAAAAGACAAGAAATTCAAAGCTGAAAGTGGATGTTTATCACCTCCTCCACATGAGCAGACCTAGTGATAGTTATTGGATAAGAGCTAACTTTTAATTTTGTCACCATTGTCTTATATAATTGAAACATCATTGTTTAAAATAGTTCTTAGCCTTATTTAGAATTCTGAATTAAGTATAAAATACTTCAAAAGTCACTTCAGAAATGTAGGTCATTTGCCTACTTGCTTGTGAAGAGTTCTATGTGTGTTATTTCTTTGACACTATCATTACATTTTTTTAAAAAACTTCTATTATTTAAAAAGACTTTTAATGTCATAATGCATTGGAAATGTTCCAGTTTGTATGGATGGATGTTGCATTGACTTTTCGGGGTTAAATATCTATTGCAGTGGTGATGAACTTAATGCACCATATGGTTCCTTTTGAACCTGAATTATTTTGTGTAGTAACACTCGGCTTAGTTGCACCAATGTTTCTAGTCCTTCTGCTGAAAATCTTGGGATTAGAGTGTAAAGCCAAAGTTCTTTAAAACCAAGAGGGAAACATTTTACCCCTGTGGTTATAACTTTTAATAGTGTTCTTTCTTTGCCACCTCCAAATTAAATTAACGTTGTTAGTTCAGGGCTTTATTATTTATTGAACAGCTTTGATGAAGAAGTACAATCTATCAAGAGTGGTGCTGGAAAAGCCAAAAGGAAATGCAAAGAAATCATAAGGAATAATACACAAAAATAAGATGCACATGAAAGCATGGTGGGCTTTTTCCCTTCTTTAAAAGTTAATCTTATTGACCATGTGACAGACTTGTTCAAAAGATAGGCAGTCAATAATTTCAAAATATTTTTGCATTTACCACAATAGGCTCCTGGCTTTTGGGTTTTTTTCTTTTAAGTATACAGAGAGACAGAGACTTGGTTTATGAGCTTAAATAGTTGTGTGGGTATCCTCATTTGTACGCTTACAGCTGATACCTAACCACAACACTCAGTTACACTTGCAAAGTGAGCTTTTGTACTTTGACATCTTGGCTGTAAGGCCATGGTGTCATGAAATTGTTTTTCCAGTTACAAATTTGTTGTTCCTTCCATACTAGCTGCTCATGGAATAGAATGTAACCTAGGACTGACCTATATCTCTTTCTCCGTTTAAGGTCACTTGATATGGCTGCCAGAAACCAGCCATAATTTCATGGGGACTTCAAGGACAGGATAAGTGCAATTGAGTTTTCAGCATCATGGCTGAACTGAAAATTGGGAAGTAGTGAGAAGGAACTTGTTAACAAAAGAGTTCTGTTTTCTCCTAATGCGTTCCTATTTTCCATTTGAAAAGAGCACATCTCCCAGGTTTTTTTCAGAATTTTCTTACTGAAATAAACATCCCATTTTCAGGAGCTTCTCATGTTTCCTTTTCAGGATATGAGAAACCAGGTAAATGTCATTTTCCACTGACTTTCCAGGAGAATGCTCTATTAGTCTGCCCATAGGCTGTATTGATGTATTACTGAGTATTTTGTGTGCTGGGGATAGACAGTGATGGTAGTATTTTCCCTCTGTTTAAATGTTGTATTAAGGAATGAGAATGTTACTTCAGTGTTCATTATATTCACTTTCAATCTGACTCCGATGTCAGACTCTATTGAATATTTGATTATTTATACCAAACAGGTCATGACTGACATAAGAGATTTGGTCAGCCCAGAAGAGCACACCAGCCAAATGGTGGTCCAGTCTTCTGCAAGCTCTGACCTGGACAGCTGTTTGCAGGCAGCTGCAGGCCAGCTGTGCTGCTTTGCCCAGCCCCATGGATGCAGACTGGACCATGGCTGAACATCTGGGCACAGACTGGGATGTTCAGCAATGGCTGCTTGTTGCAGATGTTGGCATAAAGACTCATGTTCTATCTCTCAGAGAAGTTACATGTCAAGCATTCCCATTTTGCGTGAGTTCCTTGAATGTTAACCATTGGTATAAAAAGTGTGGCTGACATCACTAATTCCCTGCCTAACACTTTAATGTTTTATCTGAAAATACCTAATAAAACTTTCTGATTGCCAGTGGAGAAACTACTCCAGAATTCAATGGAGAGGAGTCTACAATGCAGAAAATGCAGAAAATAAATGCACTATTCCTTGTTAGCTTTTTTAATGTCAAAGTACAGACATGTTGGATACTTTCTTCAGTTGGCTGCTGATCCTCTAAAACTTTCTTGTGCAGAGTCTTTGGCTGCTTTTGCTTCAAGTTACCCAGGGATAAAACCTACACAGATACTGTGCAAAGTTTGCTTTCATGTTGACTAAGTCAAAGTCATACAGCTTGGTAGTGTGGGTGGAGTTAAATTGATGTAACATTCTGTGGTTTCCACATACATGTCATTAGGTTCCAGTCCCATGGCAACTTCTCTGTGTTTATTCCTGGACTTCCATGGGGTGATGCCTCTGACTGCCTTCTAAGTGCTCAATGAAATGTTTTACCATTGCTCATGCAGCTGGTCTGGTGCAAATGTGTGCACTAGAATCTCTGGCTATGAGAAACAGGAACAACTTCAGTTGATTTTATTCATATGAAACTATTACAACTAGTATTATAGTTGTAAAAAATAAAGTACAGTGATGAAGATGCTATGAGGAGAGCCTTTTTATTTACTGGTAAAAACAGCTATTTTACTACCAGAGCATACAGAGGTATTGTCAGCCTTCATATGCTATTTCCTGTCTGCTTTAGCATTTTTTCCATTTTTTTTTTTAATTTTTTCAATTCAAAAAGCTGGGAAACAATTTTCTGGATGTGTACAGTGCACCATTTGTATAAAACTTAGTTGATAATTGGAGCTTGTAGAAGACATTTGTACCGTTGTTTCTTCTGGCCACAGTGCAATCTTGAAAAAAACAGGTTTCCTCCTCTGGAATGCTTTTTGCCTTGAAACTTTTCAGTGCCTAGATGGTGGAATAGGTTTCATTCCACTTTCTTTCTTTGCTCCACTTATTTAGAAAAAAAAATATTTTATCTTTGCAGTGCTTATCTGTTCTACTTCTGAATAAGATAATGCCTTCTTGGATTTGTGTAGGTGGCAGGTTACTCTATTTTCTTTACCACTGAATATATTTTAGTGTGTTGCTCACATCAAGTTATTTCCAGTGATCATATCAAGTTATGTCGCAGATCCTCTCGCTCCCCTCTGTGTTCAGAAGAGAATGGGGGCTCAGTAGAGCTTCTTCCATTTATTGTAATTACTTGTGTTGGGAAGGTTTGTATTCCTCAAAAGCTGGCAGCACCTTACTTCAGTGGTGATGATATATTTCAGTGCCATGTTTTGCCCAGAACACGACAGATGCTTGCATCAAGTTTATTGCCAGGTTAAAACGTTTGAATATCACAATGTCTTTGGAAAGTTTGTTAATTCTTTTTCCAAGTGAGGTTTTTGGCAGGGTTTGTTGCCATCTTGCATGTGATAAAAATGCAGAGCTACAAGTAAGGCTCTACTTAACAAATTTCTGTGGTAGCTCTCCCTTCAAGTACAGCAACCATGCACATGAGACCTGTGTGAGTATCCCCTAATTGCTAGCTTTGGCAGAAAATATTCTTGTTACCATGACAGTTAGAACCACAGTGTTTTGCTTTGCAATAGGACTCATTCTGAACAATTTTCTTAGTTTTCATGGTGCTGGTGTTTAGTATGTGTAATACCCTGACTCACTGCTTTATGTATTGTTGAACTTGCATCACACCAGGCAGAAAACATCTGGAATGTTCCCTTGACGTAGCATTTCAGAAAGCATTTCTGTTGATTGCTGTATAGTTCTGCTCTTAGAAGTAATATCATCTTGTGAACAAAACCAGAAGTTCTCTTTCTCCCTGACCAATGCTCACAGTATTACAGACTCTTTCAGTAGATAAACATCAGATTAAAATCTTATCCTTTAACAGTATTCCACACTGTATGAGTCAAATCCTGGAAGTTTTCACCATGCATATGGCCTTTAAATACTGTGCTATCAAATAACTTCCAGTGCAGAGCAGCCCATAAGAAGTACTTAACAAAGGAACTGCTAAGCTGATTAGAATACTACATCAAGCTTCTCTATCATTAGGTAGGTTTTATTGTTTCCTTGACAAAGAAAAAGATGAATAATGCAGTTCTGATGTCTACATATTTTCTGTTTGAGACTTTAGTCTGTAAATAATCCTTTTAGAGCAAGTTAAATAGAAAAAAAAAAAAACAGATCAGAACTTATGCTTGATTTTCTGGTGTGTTTTGCCTCTATCCCTCAGTTTATGCAAACTGCTGCCACAGGTGCTCACGTACCAGTCAAGTAGCAAGACACACCTGTAAAACACAGTAGGGAGGGAATTAATTAATGAACTAAATCTGCCCAATCTTCCCCCACTGCTATAATATGTGACTATTTCAGACTGTTGCAATAAAAACAAGCTCACGTTCTCATGTATGCATGTAAATGTGCTATTGTGAACAAGTGCTCTGCATTTACAGCAGGCATTGTTTTTCCTCCAGCCTACTTACGTTTGGATTTTTAGTAACTTGGTTTTGTACTCTGATTATGCATATCCTAACAAGAAGGAAAAAACAACATATGAAGGGTGGGGAGGCTGAGAGAATATAAACTATGCAAAGTTTTGTTGGCCTTGTATCAGGGAGGAGCCTACCCATTTGTCCAAGTTAAAACAATCTCTAGTAACTATTTAGCTGGAACAACTTCATAGAGAAAGTCTGGCACACCCTGTCAGCTGCTTTTCTGCTCATTAGAGCTCAGCAGCACACAGTAACTCTCAGTAGCCTCAGGGAATGACAAAGTTCAAACCATACAAATTCTCTAACATCACTGTTTTAAAGAAAACTTCATCTGGGTGAAATTTTTAGGGGCTGGGTCTGAGACAACTTTATAACATTGTGGACCACACTTGTCAGGCCTTTTTAGCCCCTAATTCTAAACAGTTATTGGAAAATTACTTTTAACATTTCGTTCTCTTTTCAAATTGTCTGCTTAGACCTGTCTTCAGAGGACAGGCTCAGCTGGAAGGGAAGCTGCAACTTAAACGTCTTGCTGGATGAAATAACTAATAAATGCTTTTTGTGGTTAATAACATATCAGCCGCTGCTGTGTTAGTTTTCTTAAATCTGTGCCTCATGTCACTGTGGAACACGGTAGTAATGGCAAGAGCAGTTTTCTGTGACTGGATCAATGACTTGGAAGAAAACAGAACTGTTAAAAGAACATTCTCTTACTTCTAGCAAGAGAAGTGTTTACAACACGTATTTAAATCATTTACACAAAGAATGCTTTTTCTGAGTGAGGCAGAAAATTGTAAGCTGAAATAAACAAAAGCTTTCAACCTCCAGTCTTTATATTTATTCACTTGCATTAATGACAGATGGCTAAAGAAAACTTGCTGTTTAAGTGTCTGGGAATATCTAAAGTTGTCTAAAATACTATCTGACAAGATTTTAGGCAGCTGAAATTTGTTGAATTTGCTTCAGATGAAAACAACATTTAGGCAGAGAACTCTTTTAAAAGTTCCGGAATAATTTCTGTTCTGCTTTATTTTTGTACTCACCTATCATGGTTTATTTTAAGAATAGTTTGCTTAGGTTTAGCACATATAATTTTGCCATACAAATACACAAACAATCCTTCAGCTGTACCATTTAAGAGAATGCTGCTTTTTTGCCCAGTGTTCAAACTGTAATGAAATGTAGTTGGTAAACAAACAGCAAAAATTGTCTTTAACTATGGGGAACATGACATTGGTGGAGGAGATGCTTTGAAATTTGTTAGGAACTGGAAAGAGGGAAGGTTTTCCCAGTGGCATTAGGAAGAGTCTAAATTGATAAACCACTGTATGTATTGACTGGTAAAGCCATTCATATTTTATTCATTTGGACTCCTAAATATTTTTTTTTTCATCCTGCTTCCTGTGTTCCACTGACTGCCCAGAGATAAAAAAAACTAGTAAGCAACTTTTCCTTTGGATGTGTTGTACTTTGGAAGTATTGAATCACATAATCATTTAGATTGGAAAAGGTCTCTGAGATCATTGAGTCCGACTTCAACCAATCATCACCTTGTTGGGTGAATTGTAGCACTAAGTACCATGTCCAGTCATTTTTTAACACCTCCAGGCATGTATTTTTTGATCTGTGTTCATACCATTTTTAACCAAAGGTGAAGTTTGTTTGTGCTCTTGCTAGAATCTGATGTAGCCTAATGAAATATTTTTGTGCTTAGGTCAAATAGCTTTTGTTCTGGCCAGGGAGAAAGGGTCAGGAGGGGAAGAGCAGAACAGAAAGAATCAATGCGTGCAACTACACAGGCTGGTTGAACCACATACTTTTCTTGCCCCTAATGATATATTGGAGCATGATGTGTCCATTTTGCAAGTTAGGGCTTTCAGTCTGTACTGAGATACTGTGAGGACTAAAGCCTGTAATGGTTGTGGGGTTTGTGATCCGGGTGACGAGAAACACCATTTCATTAAAGGCTCTCATTGCCATTAAATAGGATAAAAAGGTTTCCTTGTTTAATCATTTTTCAGTCCTTACGTTACACTAATCTGAGAATGGCAGAGCAGCCCAGGTTGAAGGGAGCCTTTACTTGTTAAATAATATACTAAAAAAACTAGTGTTTAATGAGGCACTGGTGTTGTTCAGACAATCTGCTGGAATTATCCAGAGCGGCAGACTAAACAAGCAGAAATGTTTTAAGGAATAGTTTTAATCATTCATTTAGGTAGGTGGCACAGTCTCAAAGACATGAATGACCAGAGGTGTACTACTGCTTTGGACTCAAAATTTAATGATGTGTAGAAAATCTTGTAAGAATTACATGTATCTGTGACTTTCTACACATCTGCTTTTTCTGTTGTAACTGTTTATCCATAACACATGGTTTCTTACTGTTTCAGCTCAGTCTTAGTCACTTCTTTAAAGGATTGAATATGGTTCTCACATCTGCTTAATGTGGACCTGTTTAAACATTATTTCTTTTCTTCCATTTACTTTTTTCTCTCTTTAAAACCACCGGCATAATTTAGGGCAGTCAACTTGGTTTCATGATGTCTTTCCCCATTTTGCATATCTATACTGCCTTTAGAAGATGGGAAAAAGGTTTGAAATTCCCTCTTTCTGTGAGTAGCTCCTATTCTAAAACAAATCTGTCGTGGACAACTTCTTCTAGTCTTCTGATTTGTGGAAGTTTTACTTTGCCAAGGTTTCTGCTTGTTACTTCCACTTTTAAAATATTCCTTTTTCTTTATTGTTAATTGACTGTATTATTTAGCCATGGCTATTGCATCTTGGGGGAGTTTCAGTCACTAAACATAGTTACCTCACTTCAAGTTAATTCTTGTTTTAATTTTGCGCACTTCCTTCCTGAATGTGAATATTCACTAGTAACAAGCCATTGTCCACTTGGTGCTGTTTCTGCTTAACTCAATTTCCAGCTGTCCAGCTCTGTGCAAGAATTGATCCTTTTTTGAAACAAATAAAATGCAACACTCAATCCTCCTTTGCTTATGCTGACTTCTTCCGTTCCTAACACACACTAGTAATGCTGCTGACTGTCTGTTAACCTTCTGTGATCATTCCATCCCCTTTTATCTTCTTGCTCTGTTTAAGGAATCCACTTTCTGGCTTTTCCATCTTGCAGTCAAACTCTTAATTTTTTTTTTTTTTTTAATTTAATATCTCATCTGTTCTTTTGGACCATATTTTTGTTTTCCCTTGTTTTTCCTTTTGTTTCTAGAATCCTGCTGCAGCTGTAAACCCAGGCTTCCGCTATGCCATTTCTGTGAAAATTTGATATCCTATTACTTGGCTTCATTCCAGGTTCAGGAGGAATCACTTGGAATGCATAATTACTATTTTTCTTTCCCTGAGCACTTTGCCTGCACTTCAGTTGGGTGTTTCATGTTTCTTTTGGGTTTTGTGAACTCCATGTTTTATTAGTAGTTGTCTATTAGGAGATCAAAAGGTATTCAGTTGATTTGTGTAATATTTTATGAAAGCAGTCCTAGAAGTTACTTTTCAGCTCTGTGCAGGAAGCTTCTGCACATAACAGAAGGGCAGAGAAACTGTTCCTAAAACATGGTGTGGAATTTTTTTTGGCCACAGAGCTTAGTTTTAAAACTCTTTGAAAAGATTAAGAAGCTCACAGAATAGCAAAGAAATAATGATTACTAGAGCAGCCTTGTAGAGCTGTATTTCTGCCTGTTAATGAGTGTTCATTAGGACACATTTGTAGGGATGGAGCACTGGAAACAACTGTGTTGCATTCTTTTAAGCGTTTGGGATTCAGCTGTAAATTCCTGTGACAGCTAGTTGTGCTCTGGCTTCCTTTCCACCTGTTCAAGTGTATTACTCCTTCCCTCTAGGAAAGCTTTTTGGCTTTCCCATTCATGCTTCATTCTCTTTTGCCTATTAATCTCAATGAAAAGAGAATTTACAGCCTCTTCAGCATTTTTTGTTCTCCACAAATTCTGTCACATATACAAATTACATTACATTGTCCATGTGTTGAGCCTTAAGTAAATATGGGAGAAAGGAATACAAATTGATCTCAACGCATACACCTTCATATGCTTTAAAATTTGCTTTAGACCTAGTTCCTCTATTTGTTATAAGTTTTCTCACTGCATTTCTTGCAAAAGAGTACAGATAAAAATTTAGTAATATGGTGACTTCATTTTTTTATTGTAAAATACTTTGTCTCTGCTAGTGTGACGTGTTAATAACACATTTTGTCAAACATCTGCATGTATACAGAAAATAGAATAGAAGAAATGAAAATTCTTTAACCCTTAAGTTCTGCCTAAGCAGGCAATTTAGTTTAAATTATAACAGGAATGCAAAAATTTGAGGGCTTATACTGAAATTGTTTTCCTAAGTATAGAAATGTTTTTTTAAAGCATGGGGCTTGTTTCATTTTGAGCACTTTACAAACATCTCAAGAATTGGATATAATTGATATTCAAAAAATTCTGAAAACTTAATATATGCACATGTAACTTTGTCAGGCTATTTTGTGACTATATGCTTTATCTGTCAAATCAATCTGACTCAGAGTACACACAGAATTTCCTAGAACAGGAGTAACTTGACTGACATGTCCTTTATTTTAAGATGTTATTTTTACTGAATGAGTAGTTTCATAATCTAGTTACCAATTTTCCTGAAACAAAGGCAGTTGTCACCAAGTTGCTAAATGACTATAAGCTATTGGTAGTTACAGTTGTAATGAAATGGATTCCGGATTAAGGGACTAACCAGCATAAATTAATACGTGCCACAAAGAAAATCATTCACTGGAAATGATGATGGCTGCAGAGCATCCAAAATGTGATTAGGCAAGGTGTCAAGGTACTATTTCTGGTATTTCAAATGCCATGAGGACCTGCAGGATTTTCTTTAGCAGTATAATATGGTATGAAAAGAGGGAGCAGTAGGAGTAGTAGCAGTGATAAATGAGCTTGCATTCCCTGTGGTGTTGACAGTAATGAATTGAACGAGCAGACTGAGGCATGTAAAAGGAGGTTGCTGTACTAAGCTGATGTTTATCAATAGGTGCAAACCCTGTGTTTGTAAGGCTTAGAATCTGGAAGGGGTCATAATGTTTGAGTGGGAAAAGGTGTTTCTTATGGACCTCTCTAAAAAAATTGGGTGTACTTTGAAAGGAAATGCTGAGTGATGTCATGTATTAGCTTTTTTCATATGCACATCTTTGGGATTCTTTTGGTGCTCTGAAGTGCAGAGAATGTTCCAAAACACATCCCTATATTTTGGGTTCTACCAGTAAAGGCTTGATGTACAATTGATTACACTTGTGTAGTCTGTAAAACCTCAGTCTGAGGATTAGCATTGTCACAATGCAGTCATAAAATTTAATACTTTTTTGCTTATGCATTGCTGTAATTTTTTTTCTAATTCTACGGCGTCATTCATATGATAATTGCTCTTGGCTGTGTCTTGTTTGTGTTTCATATTCTATAGGATCTTTGTGGGTGGCATTTGTGTAACCTTTCAAGATACAGCTGCTGCTTATGTTATTGAATCCTTTTCATTATGTATTCATTACATAAGGATAAATAAAAATAGATTTAATAACAATGGAAAAGAGAAATGCAATTTGTATAGTCTCGTGCTTTATTCTGTGTTCAGGTCTAAAGTTCCTAATCATTAATACACCAAGAATCCACTATGCATTTGCTATATAGTTTCTAAAATTAAATTTAAGGCTGATCTTCATAGAATGAAATAATGAATTAGTGAAGTCTGTGATTACTATTTAAGCTAACTGATTAGTACACTATATTGGCAAAGGAAAGCCCTGAAAGATGTATTAATCTGAGAGCATTGGTAGTACATACAGTATAAGATTCTGATTTGAAAATAGTCTGTTAAAAAATTTAATTATCTTTATACTTGGGGTATTAGGATTTCTTGCTAGTTCATGGAAAATCTAATAAATAGAAGAGCTACCCCTCTTGCAAAACACTGCCTATAATTCTGTACATTTTATAATTTCTCAAGGTACAGTCCTTTGAGACTTGTTCAACACAGAAATTGTTCTGAACTGTGGGTGTGGGAGGCTAAGGAATTACAGGAACTTTTAAGTAGATGTTGAGATGGTTGATTTTTCTTGAATAGCTACAAGCAGGGATGGAGAAATAACTCAGCCAAGTATCAGTATGTTTCTACTGCAGGTACTCGAACTAGCTAATGTTATTCCAGGCCATAGGCTTTTGAATCCATGTTTACTTGCTTCACTGGGAGAAGTACATGCAACTGTGATACCTCTTTATCTTTCTCAGCCAAGTAGTACTTGAGTGAGATTTTTGTAGTATTGAGGAGGACTCCAGGCATTCTTAAACAGAAATCCTGTGTTTATACATGGAATTTCTAGACAAATATGTATGAAAGAGCACACATAGATGTTTCTCAGGATCCTGGTATGTTGCTCAAACTCCCAGTCTCACCAGTGCAGCAAATTGTGTGGGGAAACCCGCAAATGTTAAAAGTCTTAATCTTAGGTTTAGGGAAGACTTCCTGATGGAAAAAGAGAAGGATGTATCTCAGGAAACCTGAACATAGGACAGATCTGTTTCTTAGATTTGTTTTATTTTCAGCTTTCTGGAACCTGACTTGGTTTATGAAGAAAATCCTGAAATAATAGCTTTGTTTGATAATGTTAAAAGAGTTGATTTGCAGTAGATCACTGATACCTAAGTAGAATTTGTTAAAATCATACTCATATATTATGTGTTAGGATTTGCCTATCCAGAGAAGTTGTGGATGCCCCATCCCTGGAAGCGTTCGAGGCCAGGTTGGATGGGACTTGTGGGCAAGCTGGTCTAGCCTGCCCATAGCAGAAGGAGATGGAACTTAGATGATCTTTATGGTCTCTTACAATCCAAACCATTCTTAAATTCTGTGAACTAAGTGTGAATGTATTTGTGTTTTAATTTGATTTTCCAGATTAGAGTGCCTTATCTTCTTACCCTGATATGTAATTAAATGTGTCTGGTGGATCCCCTTTAGGCATGTGTGAAATACAGTATCTTAAGCAGCTTCATAAAACCATGTGTTCCCATTCCTGTCTGAACAGCAATATCTAGCAATAATCCAGGGAACTTGCCTCAGCATTAATAGAGGTACATTGTGTGAGTTTAGTAATGTATGCAATGGTGCTTATTGTAAGCAGTTGGAAGGTTTTAATTATATATTTCATTCTGTCATTTTTTGTAACAGTTACAACCAAGTTCTAATTGGTAGTGCTCCCATGGAAAATTGTACTATTGTCAGTGGTTTTGTTAAGGAGAGAAGTTTTTGGCTAATCTAGCAGTAAAAGATAGGTTAAATGTAAAACATGAACAAAATTCACATGCTGTTTATTTTTATGGTATCACATTGTGCTACATTGTTTGAAGAATTGGAAAGTGGATAGGGTCCTAAGGAAAAAAGGGATATTCTGCAATTGCATTTATAAAAATAAGGGAATTTAGTTGCTTGGTGATAGCTCCATATTTAACTATTTGCTGAAAGATATAGACCCCTTCTTTAAATCTCTTGTATTAAGATGTCATGATTTCAGATAAAGTGATTTGGTAAAATGCTTAAATTAATTAAATGTCAGAATATAGAGTTCAAGACATATATAGTATCTTGAAAAGTACAATCAGAACAGGTCAAGAAACTTTGAAACTAGTCAGTAGGGTCTGTTTTCTTCATGAAAGTGAACTACTGTGGTCTGACTTTTGACAACTTCATTGCTTCTCACTTGAGCTGCTTATTATTCATTGTTTTTACTTTTTCTCTCTTGAAATAGTTTAAAGAATTGTTAAATCCACAGGTAGACCACAACTCGAACCAGAACATACAAAATATTAAATTAGAAGAAAGCCTGTGCACCAAATTGATGGTTAACTGATATTTAGTCATTTCTTATCCAGCCTAGTGGGGGACTGACACAGTCCAAGTCATGAAAGACAATGAACTAGCTCAGTAATGTACTGGGGGATGTGTCAGAATGCAAAAATAAACAGAACAAAACAGAAACAAGAACACGCAAAGTAAAAACAAGAAATTCAGGTCTGAAATGAGTCTGCAAAGCAAGTCCTTCAGCATAAGTCTTTACCTTTGTTGTTTTGGTGGCTCTTTAGGGAGTTGCCATTCTCTCCCTCTCCAGTGTCACTGCAGTTTGTGCAGTCATATCACTGACCCAGGTGAGGAACTGATTCAACTGAAAAACATTTTTCTTTTCCTGTGCTTTTTTCATCCTGCTCACTCTGCAGTCTGGTTCTGCCTGTGACTGAAAGCCATGGCATGGGACAGAGTGAAAGCCAAGGCAATGGGAAGAGGCACCTGACAGCAGTACTTGATTTATGCCATAGAGGTACCAAACTTGTGACCATGACCTCTCCTGCCTCCACACTGTTACTCTTGTTTGGCGCTGATACAAATCCTGAACATGATTCCATGCATTTGTCCAAAGCTGTATTTGAATTTATTGAGACCAAATGGTCTTCATAAACAAGTTATGCATTTATTAAAAGTAAAATAAAAATATTGTGTGTTAATAATCAAAACAGGAACCAAGTGACATTCACAAGGCTAATGCACTATGCAAGGGCTTTCCTAAGCAGGAAAGGTGTTACCTTACTGCTTACTTCAAATGTGCTTCCCCCCAATACTGGAATAGTAATTTCCATAGGCTCCCCTTGATGAATCACTTACATATACTAGGATGTACATTCAGAGGAAGCTGAGTGACATGACAGCCCATGACATGAAGGATATGTTCACAAGCAGCACAGCGTTCTCACCAACAGAGTTAACAGCTCACAACCCTATTAAGTTCCAGCTCAGTCACCTAAGCCTCAGAGATGGCTAGCCCATTGTAAAGAGGATATCTGACACAAGGCATTTATTTCTACTCGATTTATGTGAAATGTGTGATTTATTTCCTCAGACTATTGTACTTTGTTTGCCAGTGACTGAAGACTTACTAAATATTAACATTGTTGATAGTCTTAAATCTTCATTTTTATATTGATTGCTATTAATTAAGTAACATAATATTTTATGTATTGCAAAAATAGATGTATAATATATCCTTATCTTTCTAAGAGGAAATGTTGATTCTGATAGGCAGCATCAGGTGAGTTGGGGAGAACATACGGGATTATTTTTCTTTTCTTTCTAACATTCTAATCCTTGTGAGTATCATATGGTGGGATATTAGTAAAGGACTGCTTCTTTCTAAAGCAGAAGTATTGCATCAGATAGCACCCTTTTTCATGGAAGTATGATGCTAATGTGTGTGTGCTCCCACGGGTGGGAATATGCATGGGTGACCTTTCTGCAAAGCCTTTTTAAAATGAAATGAATAACTCTTATGTCTGGATAATTTGACCAGCACAGAAGGATGGAAATATTTCTGCCCCTTTTTTAGATCCTTTCTTAAATGCCTGGTATGTGGGGGTGTTGTAGCTGTGAAACATCACTCGGAGGATGATGCATTTCAGCTCTCTTTAAGATAAATTGATACGGTTTAATTATTTGCTCTAAAGTAATCTGATCCTAATTATGTTCTTATACTTTTGCTAATCATATTCAATACCTGTTAATCAGGGAATGTTCCAGCCTAACTTGGCATATAAAATACAACTGAAGCAAACATCCCTTTAAACTGTAATTAAAACCTTACTATTCCCATGGTATTGTCCAGTAATCCTTGAGCATTTGTAAGCTATCGAGATGTTTCTTTTAAAAGTCTGTTCATCATTTACTGCATTTCTTGTGCATCATGCTGCTGAGTTTGACTGGGAAGAGCAAGACATTAAGACAAAAAACTTCAAATGGGTTAAGGCTGCTCTGCTCCCTTCCCCTGTAATTTTAGTCCTTGTATCCTTTTAGTCCAAATGCCTTTGCTTTCTTTCCCTGATGTTGTAGTTTCTATAGCTATATTCTGGATCGCATTCAGCTTCTTCTGTTGGCAGTCTTTGCAATTATACCACATTCAGTAAATCTCTGACAAGGCTAAATTGACTTCTAAAGAGCCTTTTGAAGGCCTCATTGCCATCATTTTCTGTCCTGACATGCTAATAGGGACACACCCCTGCACTTCTAGCAGTGCCAAATTATGAAGTACTTCAATACCTGTCCCTGTAGCATCTAAATTTCCTGGAGTAGTGCTCATTTCTTTCAGTATCAAATAGCATATTCTTTATAGCTGTGATAGATCCAGTCTGTGGAAACCAAAAACTGGGATGCAGATGTGTTCGCTTAGGAGCTGTTAAACCAGCTGATGCAGCAATGTGCTGCATGTATGTGGCTGTCTCTAGCAGACAAAGCCTTATTTAGATTCATAGGTAGTCTTGGGGATTTAAGATTCTAGTTCATGCAAGAGCAAACCATTTCAGTTTTCTCAAGCTTCTTAAGGGAGGACAGAAGGGTTCAGTGAGCATCTCATGCTGTCACCACAGGAGATTTTGAAGCAAGTGTTATGAGCAGCTGTTGCAGTAGTTAGGCAAACCAAATGATGGGTGCTAATTACTGTGTCCCAGTGGTTCTCAGGTATTCTGGGGCCCCATTTACCATTTCATCAACAGAGACTTAAGTTTTGAATGACAGGTTGCTGCTTCTTGAAAAGCCAGTGGCAGAAAAAGTGACAGGTAGGGGAGAACTCAAATAGGAATGCTGTAATGGTTTTAATATGTAATTTTAATTAACTCTTTTGAGTTCTCAAATGATCATGTGAAAAGATGAAATGGGGAATTAAACCCCTTAAAGCAAGGGGTCCTATTCTTGGTCTTTTATTTATGCATTTTGGGGTGGAGAACAATAACTTTGGTTTTAGTAGAGCATCTTACCTAGCAGCAGAATGCTGTTCTGAGTGAATGTAACCTGAAACAGCCGTCTTTGCAATGAGTCACTACTGGGAATAACTACCAGATGGAAAAGGCAGTGGAAATTAATG
Organism: Rhipidura dahli; assembly: GCA_013399225.1. Taxonomy (NCBI): domain Eukaryota; kingdom Metazoa; phylum Chordata; class Aves; order Passeriformes; family Rhipiduridae; genus Rhipidura; species Rhipidura dahli. Next base: position 24,889 of record VXAC01000181.1, on the reverse strand, counting down.
TTTGTGAAACAATGTAAGGTTTCTCATTAGGAGAATTAACCTGTAGGGTGGACTGTGGGGTTTTTTTTCCCTTCCCCCATCCCCTCCTTTTTAAGGTGTTATGTCGAACTGCTATTATAAATATGTGCTTAGGTAAGTAAGCCATTGTATACTGGTAATTTTTAAAAACTTGTGTTTCTTGGAAATGTCTCTTAATTTTCACTCCAGAGTAAATTATATGATGTGATAGCTTTATTACTACAGTCTTGGAATTTGGAAATATCCAACTGATTTTCCTACCTTCACTGGGAGACTTGGTCAGACCTCCACAAATTATGATACCTGTTGAAAATATGCTCTTATTGTAAATTTTTCAAAGCTGCGAAAGCAAGTCTTTATAGCATGAAGCAAACCCTGTGTGCTTTTTAAGTACAGAGTTTTGGGGGGGGGGTTTAAAGCACTTTTTACATTTTGATTCTGTTTCCAACTTATAGCTCTATCTGAAATTTATTTATTCAGTAAGGTTCTAGTATGCAAAAGAAAGCAAAATAAAGGTTTGTTGAATGTGTTTGTCTGTGCAGGGACAAATTTGTGATATTACTTAATTTTTTTAAAAAAATTTTGTATTGCTCCTGTGGAAAAATAGTGAACGCTTTTCCCACTCTCTAATAGAAATTCTTCAGCAACAATTCTGTTTAATTTTTTTTACTTTCAAAGGAATTCAATAAATACTATGTCTGAGTTTTCTAGGAGGAAAAGGTCTGGAAGTGCACTGTATTTTCATGGTGGGTAGAGGACAGAGAAACCAGCTGTAAAGGAACCACATTTGGTTTGCTTTGAATTACCTCTGTCTCCTTAAGATGTGTGCTCATCTGAAAGAATCAAAACATTAAAGTGATTCATTGTTTAGAGCTTATTTGTACAAAAAATTGATTCCTAGCATTAAAAGAGCCAACCCCAAAATGTAAATCTTAATAATAAAACAGGTGTTGATGCAATGTAGTGAGTTTTTCCAGGCCGAACAAATCAAAGCAGTTTTTTATTATTGAAGCAGAACACAGTTTGACACTGCATGGATGAAATTGTCCTCAATTTATACAAACAAAAAATACTAGCCTTAGGCCATGTGTATAAGGCAGCGGCCTGGAGCTGTTTTCTTCTGAAACATTGGGCAGAGACATGAAGCTCTGATCTGGTTATCTCTTGCTGTCTGTGCCTGTCTGGCTGGGAAATGGCACAGGAGAGAACCATTAGGAGAAAATAGATTGTGACAAAGCTCCTTGTCTGTTCTTGTTTTATCTTGACTTAAGAAGGTTGTCATACTGTTGTCCCAGCTCTGATAGGAAAAGGAAGTGTTACAGGTGTGCACCATGCAGGCAGCTGTGGTGTGCAATACAAATGTGCAGCTCTAAGCACTGGGAAACAGTGATGGATGGGCTGCAGTCCTGGATCTCCCAGCCCCACTTCCTGCTACTGCACAGAGCTGGGCCCACTAAAGTAAATAACCTTTGATTTGAAATGAGACTTTCACTTGCTTATTACCAGTATGCTTTAGACTTTTGCAGTGTTCTTTTCACTGCTCAGCATTTTCCTTTAGCCAAGTTGAGTCCATCTTCGTCAGATAATGCTTATTTAATCTTCTCTCCATTTTATATTTCTTCTCTTTTTAGTATTGGACTATATATTTTGTTGAAATGGTCAGTGATTCCTTTTAAAATTGATGATAGCACAGTCTTTACAAACCTTCTGATTCATTTATTTGGTTTAGTATTTCTGGTTTTGCTTCTAAGCTTGGACTTTTTAAGTGGAGTTATATGGATTTGTTGCTGTGGTACCAATAATGCCTTGTTCATAAAAGATTCAGCAGTATAGCTAGCTTCTAAGCTAAAATAGTCACTCTTGAGTCTGTAAAATTGTCTCTGCATGAGAAAAAAGGTATTATACAAGAATATGAAAGTGTTTTTTTTTTTTTTAATCAGAGTGGTCTTAATACAGTTGCACTGAGAAAAGAAGCCTCTTCTTGTGGCAATGAAGACTTAGTAAGTTCTATAACCAAGCCAAGTGGAGCAGGGGGCAAAGGAAGCTCAGATAATTAGGTGTTAAACTCTCTATATTCAGAAAGAACATAAAAGGATGCTATACTAATATGAAAGTGTATGATGTGTTTCAAGAAGATAAGTTATGCTTTATTTTTGGCATAACTTCAAAAATGTGTGTCCTGGCTAAAAATGCAAAAAAATCAAACCCATCTAAATAGAGATGGTTGGGGTAAGGGGCAGAGGATAACAGTCTAAAACCTGTTTACTAGAAATAGCTATTCTTTGGCTTTCACATGACTTCACTATTCTCTGAAGTAAGCCCTGGTTCAAGTGGCATTTAGGCATTAAAAACTAGAAGTTGATTGCTTGTAATGCTTACATCTACTTCCTAACTGTTCTCCAGGACTTTTTTAAAATTTAATTTTATTTTTTTAATTCAAGAATTCTTAATAAATGTTAACACCAGCTGGAACTGCTAATAACACTGAAGTTACTTCTCTCCCTGCTTTGGCTGAACTTTGTTCTACTTTTGCTTCTTAAATCTGTAAAACATCCAATCTTAAGTCCTCATAGACAGTCATAAAAGGATTGGTATTGGTTGCATCAATTGATGAGTGGATATAAAGGCCATGTGTGTAAATTAGAATTGGGCTGAGACTTGCATCTCTTGATGGCCTGTTGACCATCTGGCCAGACTGTAATATACAGTCTATGGAGAGGGACTTCATGTCTTCTGTCTTTGGTAGATAAAGTTCTCAGTAAAACAGGGTATCTTTTGTTAAGTCAGTTTTGCTTTTAATATATTGATAGTGATACACCAGAAACTTACAGTTTCACGGTATTTTAATTTTTTTAATCTGAGTCAGCACTCTCATATTTTTTCTGTGAAATTATAAAAGTGTTATTCACTAAAATGAATACTTTTGAGGGATCAATTTTGTAAAGTAAATCACTGGACAGAGGTGTCGAAGCTTAACCTGATTGACAAAACCTGCAACTTTAAAGGAAGTTTATTATCTTCAGGAAGTTTTGACCCTTTTTTTATTTGTTAGCTCTCATCATATGATTTTTGAATGTTAAGTTAAAACAGTAGCTATGTCTGCCATTGACCTAAAAGTATACCACTTTCTTTCTTAATGCTTTTAAGCTCAAAAGTCAGTGCATGTAAGTTATATTCTGAATTTTATGACTTTAGTTCTTAGTTCATTGTTTGATCACATGGCAAATGTAATTTCAAAGGATGTTGGGCAGTAAACTTTTTTCTTACATCGACTTAAAATCTGTATCATTAATTGATAAACCAGGAAATTGTTCCTAGTCTGCAATGAAAATACACAGTATTAGTAATAGAAGATGAAGAAAGTAGTGTTGGTTTACTTTATGATGGATTCATTGGAAAAGCTATTTTTAGACTATTGGAAGAATATAAAAAATCTTGGACAATAATTAACTTTATACATTTGTACAGATGCAAATTTTGCTCTAGTATAGAGATTGACAACAAAGAGACCTAGAATGTGGTAAAATCTCTAAGTATCTTCTAAAATACAGCCCTAATTCATGTAGGATAAGCAGAAATTGTTCATGGAATATCTCAGGGGAAGTACTTTGATGTAACTTCTGATCAGTGTTCAGAATTTACTTTCTGAATTGCCAAAGCTGAATATGAGTGCATGTGTTGCAGTGATACTGATTTGCTTTGCAAAGGTATCACTCAGGACACAGTCCCATTCTTTTGTCTGCAGCTGTTAATAATTTAAGTAATGCAACTGTATTTTCATTAAAAATTTTATAAAATAATTTTACATTGGACTTTTTTACTTTGAAAAGGCCAGTTATTGTCTTTTGAGGAGAACATGACGAGCTGCTGGTCTCAGTAGCTACTACTGTAAAAGTTTAATATGTTCAAGACTTTTGGCAAGCCTTGAAAGAATTTTATTTCACAAAGGTTAAAGGCTTAAGGAAGCTGAAAAACCTATGGAGGTATTATTGCCACTGCTGTAGCTCAAGTTCAAGCCATTCTGTTCATGTCTTAAATGTCAAATTTTAATGCAGTTCCAAGCCCTTGAAAAACACATTGATACATTTAAACTAAGCAATTTGCAGTAAAGATAACAGATTTTATTCTTTGCTGCACCATTTTTCTGGTTTTATCAATGATTATGTATGGATGACTCCAACAGGTTAATTACAGAACAGCCTTCATGGAGTAGGCAGCAGATAAGCCAACACTCATTGTGATTCTTGGCTGTAACTGTGAAATGGGAAGAAGCTATTAACAGCAAATTTACAAGCAACAAGGCTTACAATAATAAATTATATTAATACTGTGTATTAGAGGACAAAAAAAATCAAGAAGATGCCCTACATAAAACATGAGATGAGATAGAGGAGCTTTTCTTTCAGGATGAGAATTTTCTGTATCAGGGGTTTGTAAAGCAAAGAATAAAAAAAAAACTCCCCAGAAGTCATAACTGACAAAAAAACCCTGTTCACAAAGGTAACTGGAAATATGTAAATGAATGTAAGTTGCATAGTAATAAATAACACACAAGAAAAATAAATTTCGTACAATTGTTTTGCATATGTTGAAAATCCAGTTGTTAGTCCTGGTGTTTGGACATTCTTCTTTTTCTTGATATGAGATTTATTTTGAATGCAGGAAGAGGAAAAATGTATAATCTGGTAGAAATACTGTGGTTTTTTTCTTTTATTTTATTCCCCTACTTTAAAGTGCTTGCAGATTTTACAGAGTGGTCAGCGCAGTAAAAATGACTGACATAAATGTTAAGAATATAGAATTTGATTGGAAGTAAATGCTGACACCAAGAGGGCAGTTAAGTGGAATAACAGAATAATTTCTGAGTAGTAAGTGTGTAATTTCTATGTATTTTTAGAGTCCATTCAAGATCTCACTATCAGCTTATGTAAAAATTACTTTAATTGAAAATTGCAAATCATGTTTAATTTGCAAACCTGCTCGGTGCTGGGCCCTTAGACATTATGTTTGGCAGAATTTGTCTAAGTGTTTAAGACACTGAGCTTTCAATAATTAAGTTATGCTAAAAGTAAAATACTGGTGAGGGTAAAAATGATGTATTATGTAATACTGACACCAAAAGACAGAATATCGATAGCTCACTGTTCTACATTACAGCAATAAATTAATGCTTGTAAAGGAATTACTGAATACCCCAGTAAATCTCGTATCACTCACTTACATGGGAACGGAGTCACAGAGCAGGGTAGCAGCACAGCTCTCGCTGTCCTTGTAGGCAGATAGGGTAATTTGGATAGGAGAGGTGCACTGCAAGGTGAGGGCAAGAGCTGAGAGGACCAAGGGGTTCAAAGGCAGGATTCTGTGTCTCCTCAGTGGTTCAGTGTCTAACTGGATAGCTGCTGGTGGTGTGGTGGGTGTGGAGGCTGATCCTGGAGCCAGTCCTAGTTCACGTCCTTTCCCATTACTAGGACAACGTGATGTGCTACGCTTCCCTGGGGTTTGCAGGTGATACAGAATTGGAGGTAGGACTTTTAATAAGCTGACTCTAGATGTGGAAATGGGGTAACAGGAAGGGACTTCCTGATGTTCGGCCAAGACAAGCGTGAAATCCTGCACCTGGGCTGGAATAATCCACTGCTTGGGGTGGAGAGCTGCCCAGTCAAGTCTGGAGCAGCCTCATGGGAAAAACAGGCTGGTCAGGAGTCAGTGGCCCACCATTGCAGCAGCAAAGCTGATCTGCATGTTGAGCTTCATTAACTGGAGCACAACCTGCAGATCAGCAGGAGTGATTATTCCCCTCAGCTGGGCATGCTCGACTGCATCTGGAAACCCACTTTCAGTCTCCTAGTTTAAGGTGCATGCTGTCAAACTTGAGAGTCCAGCATCAGTCAATTAAGTTATTTGGGAAGCTGTAGCTTAATGACAGGAGGAGACTAGAAGGAAGCGTGTTTTGTTTAGAGAAGATCAAAAGAGAAGACAAGGCCAAGGAGAGGGATCTATTTACAGCCTTCCATTTCCTAAATATTTCATGGCTGTAGAAGGTAGAACTACATTCTTCTTAGATGTGTACAGTAGAAAACTAGAAGGCAAAAGTGACAAGTGGCAGTTGGGGAAACCCCAATTAGTTAAAAAGGAGAAGAGGAAGAGAAGGAGAGGGGAGAGGAAAGGAAAAAATCACCATGGGAAAATGAAGTTCTGCATTTGGTTTTTCTATCTTTTGCAATTAAGCAGCTTCACTGAATGATGGTGTTTGCCCCACTTTGGGCACGGGTTTGTCTAAGTGACCTTGAGAGGTGAGATTCATTTCTGTGATTCTGAGTTGTACAAATGAGCAGGCAGCAGTGAAGGAATTCTGGCGTGTTTTGACAAAGTCATCTCAGTCTGTCGTGAAATCAGGAATGTCTTGGTAATCTGAGTGCTGTGTACAAGAACTTCTTTAAAGTTTCATTATGGAATTGGTATAAGCAGCAAAAACTTTTCTGCAGAAAGAGCAGAACATTAGATTCAGATTAAATCTCTGTCAACATTCTGGGTGCTTTCTGAGGCTGTCACTTATACCAGCAGAATTTTTTTTCCCTGAAGATTGAGTTTGGATATATCTGTTAGTCCTGAATTGAGATTGCTTTGAATGACAAGTACAATACATAAGAACTAGGGTGCTGGTAAATGCAGGACATTTAGTGACAGATGAAAGGTTCTATCAAGAAAAAACTAACTTGGTTTTGTACTTGCTCTTGCTAAGTATTGACAAAAGTATCTCTGTTCAGTCATAAATTAGTTGGTTATCTTTTCCAAAATGTAGCAGTGTAGTATGGCAAGATTGGAATAATATTATGCTGTGAGAGAAATTGAATTTGATTTTAGCTTTCCAGAGGAATCTCCCTCACAAGGAAATCCCACTGTCAAGTCTTACTTATTAAAGTTGGTATTTGAATCTTATTTTGCTTTTCAGTGGTGGCTGTTACATGTTCATTCTGGAACTACTGGATGGATGTGGCTTTTTTTGGCACTTTTCTGTATCCTGCTGTAGAGTGGGTGGACCTGATGTGTTCTGCTTTAGTTCAGATGTGGCAATGGATATATCAAAGTGAACACAAATTACCTGTTTCCTCATTATTTAGGCAGCAGGTGTCCTGAGCCTTCTCAACAGATTACAGTAGGTACAAGAAGTAGCCTTATTTAGGGTCTTCAGTTTCAAACAAATCAAAATAATTATTTTCATGTGGTCTTGTTTGAACCTTCTGGTGTCTGGCTGGAAGAAATCAAATGCATTGTCCGTATCAAGTGTGTTTCCAGAGTTTCTTGTAAAACATGTAGTGTGGTATATGTTATCCACCCTCTTACCTCCAATGCACTGCAAAGGACTGAAAAAAGTCAGGAGATAAGATGTCATGAGACAAAAAAAGCTGCAGAGTCAGATTTAAGTTTTCAGGTTGTGCATGTCTTTGGATCTGCTTGTGTTTAAAGGTCATAAATTCAAATACATAGTTTTAGAAAACCTGCCGATTTTTTTTTGTGGGTGTTTTCACATTTTAACAGTCTTGCCAGCTACCAAACTTGCGTGTGCTGGTCTACACCTCAGTTCCTACTACAGGAGAGCTGAAAATCAGTTAGAAGAGTTAAGTACAGGGAGATGTAATGAGCAGTTCATCCACTTTAAGATGCACCTCTCTCATTGCATTTTGCAATGAATACATAGTGACAATAGTAGGATCAAACTTTCAAGGTGTTATGATGCTGCTAGTAGTATCAGCTCTCTCTATGTTCAGGTTGTTGGGGATTTTTCAGTATTTTTTCATACGCAGTCTGTTCTTAGTGCCTTTTTCCTTTTTTTTGTACCTCTCCCCTCTTTGAGGTTGTCCTACTGTATTTACCCCTAGTTTGGAGAATTATCTCTCCTCCAGGTACCCACGTGGTTTAGGGCTTTTTTGCACTACTGTAACACTGTATTTTTCCTCTCTTGATACATGCAAGAGCATTTTAAAGATCTGACTGCAGTGGTACTAATGTTCTCTGTGGAACCACCCACCAGGACAGCCAGCAGCTCCATCCATTACAGCTCTTGTACCAACATTTATAGCCATGGCTGGAAGCTGAGGGGGCACATCTGGTGTCTCAAGTTCAAACTGTTGAATGTCCTAGATAGTGAAACTGCTTTAAATATTTGAGATTTTAGATTGCTCTGATCCAAACTTTCAGTATGTTTCATGCCTGTTCTTTGGGCGCTTTTTTCCTCCCTTTGCAGTCTTTCAAACTGTTGCATTTATCTGCTTCAAAATATCTTTAGTCTTAACCTTTAGAATGTAGGAGAAATCCGGATCTGGGGAACAACTCTTCTTTTTTCCTTCCACCTGTTTTTAATTTGGCTATAAATATAAATGTATTACTAATACACAAAATCTGCAATACATAATAATTGGTTTTTGCCCTCTCAAAGGCTGTTTTTAGTGTACTGTGGCCAGGAACACTATAGATATTGCTTTCAAAAAAAGTATTCTTCTCTCAGTGTGAGATTTTTTTTTTACCTTCTCCTTTGAGTACTGTCAACTCATTTATACTTTCACTGGCTGTTTTCTGGTAGGAATTGGTCCAATACCATCAGGCAAAACACACACTTTCAGCCACATAATTCATACCTATCTACTTGGACAGATAAAATGTATTGTTCAAGTACTTCAAAACAAAGAAACAAGCAGTAGTGCTTTTAACAGACATGGATTCATTTCTGGCTTCATGGCAGGTTTTTTTGTTTCAAATTTTTGCTTGGTTTTAAAAAGCAGGTGTATGGGGTAGACATGTAACAATTTTGGTGCATTTTATACTTTTCATAGAAAGAAGTTTTGTCTTTTTCTGTTTTTCACTAAGTGTGCCACAGCAGACCAAGTTTAGATGAGACAGTATCTGAACTCCAATCTGCTGATCTGTTTCAGAGCAGGTGTTGGTACACATTTCCTGCTCATAGAATTTAACTGAGAGGACCTGAGTTGTCAGCTCAGTTGGCCCTCTAGGGAGGATTAATGACCCTTCAAAAGGCCAACTCAGTTCATAGAACATAGAATTCTTCTTATGCAGCTCTTGAGATGTACACTTCACTAATTATCTCCTAGTTCCATCTGTCAACTACTAAATAAACCAAGGTCTTACATTTTAGTCTATACATTGGAAATGTTGAAAATAGTGGCTTATTTCTTGCCCTGTGAAGGAGGAGGAAGACTTTTGCAATTGCATCTTACTGAAGGAGAGTCACTGGTTTTAATCTTTCAGAAAAAATAACATATAAGTAATATATAATACAAACAATCAAAAAATATGCCTTGTAATTGACTTGCTGAGATTTCATGGAAGAAAGCTGCAGACAGCAATGCGTTTTCCACAGTAGTTTTTGGCTTTTCTAACAACATACTGGGTATTTCCACTTAATTAATTTTATTGTGACGTCTTGTATCTATGCTTTTAGATACTCATCTTTCATTCAGTTGAATAGTCTGAGAATGTACATTTTCAAAATACTTTCTTATTTAAGTACCTCATCATAAATCTCTATGTGACTTTGGAAAGTTAGCCTTTTGTGTAAAGTTTTGAAAAAATGTGTGTGGGCATAAAGTTCCAATTTACAGAGGTGACCTTCACCTTAAACTTGTGCTGGTTATATAGTCTGTGTTCTGGGATATGTAAGCTGTTAGGAAAGTCCTTCAGCTGTCCCCTAATTGCATATCAAAGTGAGACTTACCAGTGCACAATTCTCTTTCACCACAAAATGTTCCTTGACAGACCTTTCTTCAGTGGAGTAGCTTTTAAAATTAGTGTTCAAGGAGGTTTTTCATTCCTTGATTGTTTTGTATGAAATACAAAAAAAATTATTCTCTGGACTCCTACTGGATACCTGGGAGAGGACACCTGCTGATATGTAAAACACTGCATTTGTGTGAGACACATAACATGAGCTTTCTCCCAGATTGAATAGTAATAGTACTGTTGGTCTTATTTTTACATACTTAATTCAAGTTTTAAAACAAAAGAGAATATACATACTTTAGAGATTTTTTTTTTCTACTTTTATATCTTAGGCTAAGTGCAACTTGAAATGTATTGTAGCTGTATTTTATCATGGTTGTTTATTTATATAAAATAATTCAGACAGCAAAAACCACCATCGTGTAAAAATGTCCCTTCATGGTAATTATTACACTTGTAGCAATAAGATGCAAGAAAAGATGGGCATGTGGCTTCTGCTGAGTAAATGTATTGTTGGTTGTATACTGTGGGTAGAGTATTTCATAGGTTGAGGTACTGGTTTTTGTTGTTGAATGGATGGGGTTTACATAACTGGCTTTCACTAAAATTTTCCTTCCTTCTTGACCTCTCCTGTAGTGAGCCCTTGTACCTCCCTGCTGATATGTTTCTGGAGAGTTTATTGGTTTGGGGGGATGTGTGTGTTTTAATTTCTTCATAGCCTTAAGTGGTCAAAGTCTACCAGACTTTTTTAGTTGCTTATCTCAAGATTTAGATGTTACCATACCACATGTGTATGTGAGGGTTCTCTAGAATTCTCTCTGACAATTTGAGTTGTAAGTGGATGGAATAATTTGCCCACTGCTGTTCTGACTTAGGCCATTGTATAGCAAAAGCTGGGGATTTGGTCTTGTATGACTCTAATAGTCCTTTCTTGCATCTGCTTCATGGAAAGTATTTTCTTTAGTAGCAGTCCCATCTCATCATGTGTTTTAGGTCATTGATTCAGTGCAAAATCAAGAAAACTCAGTTTTCTAAGTAACTTTAAAAGCTCCAGTAAACCCCCTACCCTGTTACAACAGGATTCTCCTAGAATGCAGAATCTTAAAAGTCATTGGCCAATTTGTTTCAGAACCTGAAGCCTGTTAATTTATCTAAGGAAGCTTAGAAATGGAGCACTATTTGTTCTATACTGTGCTCTTTACATGAGTTACTGAGTAACGAATTCAGGCTTTAATTTTCCAGAGCTTCTTCCTGCCTCTCAGGACACTTGCTGTGAAGTTCAAACATTGTTTTCAGGCTGGTGAGGTAATTCCTAGTGTACTCTCTGCTGCGGATGCACATCTGTTAACTTGTACGGGAATTACGCCAAATTCCACTTAAGTTCACAAGTACTTTTGTAGTATTGATTTTAATTGGTTCCCCACAGTTGCAGGTGCTGAAGTGACCAGAATGTGATAAAAGTACAACCCACACAGATATTCACTGTGGTCTGTATGTTGAGCCTTGATTTCTAAGCTAAATTGAAGTGAGATTTTCTGCAGTGTGCATAAATGCTTACAAGGTGATTTTAAAGTATCCTGTTCAGCAAAGTCTGTGTAGGATGCTGCCTTCCTTTTAAGGAAAAGAGAGCAAAGAAGATTGAAGGTACAGATGATCCAGACAAATAGAGTCAACTGAAATTCTCAATCACCAAATATTCTCCAGTTAAGAGATGAGGCTCTATCATGCCAGGACAAGGTGAACTACTAATGTAAAATGCTCTAGGTCAGGATCAGCAGGAGCTCTACACTAATTGAGAGGTCCCTGATAAAGATTTTGGTGTCTGGGTTGTGAGAAATTTATCCTTCTTCCCTGGAAAATGGCTGGAATACCTATTATCTTTTCCCTACAGTAACTCTGCTTTGGTAGATCTGCCTGAGCACCATCCTTCCCTCTCAACTAGGTTTTAACTAAAAACAAACACACAATAAGTCTGCTGATTTTGGCTAGAAATAGCTGGAGTCCTCAAATGCAGCTGACTGCGTGCAGGAAAAAGGAGGTGGGAAAAGTTTGAAAGTTGGCTGCTTTGCAATATAAAGTAGTAAAAAGCAATTCAAACAAAACCTGGAAGTGCTGTCATCATTCTGGAAGTGAAAATGTGTTTAATAAGATTCCTTTCCAGATATTTGCTGTTAAGCAGAAGCTTTCTCTCTGGCAAAAAAAAAATGAAGTCTGCCATTCTTACCACTGTTACCTACATCTGTCTATATAACTGCCACAATGAAAAGCAGTTGCCTTGATATCAGTAACTTAAACTGCATTGCTGTAGTATTTGAGGAATAATTTTAGCAAGCTATTAATTTAAAACTGAAAATTTTCTATATTTCTAGCTTTAAAATTTTGATGGAAATGAAAGATGAGTCTTCTGCAACGTATATAGATGATGGGGTCTTCAGGTGTTTGAGTAGTCATAAAATCTGTTTTGAAAGACAAGTATTTACATGGTTCTAGGAAAAGTAAATATCACTAGGTGAAAAAAACAAAAGGCAAGGCACTCTGCCTATAAGCAGCAGTTTGTTATTAATGCAGTCAGTGGGATGTTTGGAAAGCATACAGGCTCTGACTTCAATTCTCACAACAATTTGTGGTGTCGTATGCATGAACAAAAAAAAAGTGTTTTTTCATTGCAACTCAAAGCAATATATATTTTCTTTTTTTAATTTAAAGGCATCTGAAAACTCTTTTTTCTAGTCCTTTACCTTGGGAAGATACTGCACATATCTTAACCTGAAATTCCAGGTTAACTGATTTTTTTAATACTTGATTTCTTTTTTACTATTCAACAGATAAAGATAACTTGCATGTAGAAAGAAAATTCACTACTTACTTAAAACTACATTTTGAAGAATATATGAATATATGTTAATTAAAAGCAAATGTATTTCATACATTTTTATCCTGAAGCATGAGGCTGGCAACTTATGGGCAGTGATGCAGTAGAGCTGATTGAAGCGGACAGATGATGCATATTGTTGTTATCTGAACTTTTGGGAAGGGCTGTGGGAAAACTGGTATGTGTTTAGACCTAGGAGTAGTTTGCCTCTTTTGTATCTGAAAGCTTCTCTTTTTTCCAATTTTATGTCAAAACATTATGTTGTGCCTAAAAAACAGAAGGAATCAATGTTTGGTTGTACTGCTATGTATTTAGGGCCACTTACATCCTCATGTCCTATTTGGCAAGTGGAGAAGGTGGGACTGTGCTGCTTGTCCCTGCTCTCAGTTCCTTAGATCCCAGATGGTGAGAAAGCAGCACTGTCAAATGAAGGAAAGAGGAAATATGGGCAAAAATAGGAGATGCCATTCTGAGAAGTCAAGCCTCAACTTCTGAACATTTTGACACCTGGCAAGCCTTGACCAGCAAGCGGGAATTTAAACCTGCCCCAGTTTGAGCAGCTTTTGTTTATTTTCAGTGAGGCTTGCTGTCTTTTGCTGCAAATGTATCCTTTCGTTGCTTTGTACCTGAAAAAAAATATTAATCCTGGAAGTGGCAACATAAGTCTGAGTTTTTTTACCACAGTATTCTCAGAGCACCTCTTTGTATTATAGATAGCTGAGGTCTAAGAATTGTGGCAGATGTGCAGGAGGTTATAGCTGGGCAATCACAGTGGGAAGGCTCAAAGCTCTAGAATTAATTCAGACTGCATATTAAATCAGTGTTTCTTGAAACTGTTGTGAGAAAACATTAAACACTACAACTTTTGGCACTCAAACTCAAATCTGGAATTGATAGGTAGCAAAGCTCACAACCATCGTGTGAAGCCAATTGCAAATAGTTTTCCTAAAATTCACATGGTATACTAATACAGTTTCAGGTGTCTGGTCCTTATTCCTCAATACCTAAATAAGTCAGAAAGCTCCTGTTTGCTCCATCTTAATTCTCAGCTTCATTTTTCTGATTGTTGGAATGTTCTGGAAGTTGCTTGCCGGGCCCATACTTATCTTGTGCAACCATGTGACCTGAGCAGTAGTAGTTTGAACTCCCTTGGAGCCTTTCAGAGCAGAGTAATGCAAATTTATACTATCATAAGGGTTAAGGGGATATGATTTAGTGTCCTTTCCCCTGCCTAGTCCTCATTTCCTTGCTTTGGGAAGAAAACAGGGAGGGTAAGATTTTGAAATGGGGGGGAAAATTGTAAGGTTGTTTTAGTGACAGAAAGAACTGCTCATGTTGGAGGAATAGAGATAGATCATTTTTTTCTTGCCTTTTGCTTTGGAGTTACATGGGTGAGAATAGCAAATGGGGGTCAGTCCTCATAGATATCTTAATGTTGTCTTTTCTTTGAGCCTTTGTACTTTGACATTTGAAAGAAAACTCAATAAATATTTCTTTCTCAAACTTCTGGGCATTTCCACAAGTTACCTGTGCTTCGTCCTCTGAATCAAAAAGTCCAGCATTGCGTAATTGAGTAGCGACTGGACAAAGATACCAAAAAGTCACTATTTTTTATTATGATCAGAAACTGCAGATCCTTAGGTGTCCATGCCCATGGCAGGGGGCTTGGAACTAGATGACTTTTAAGGCCCTTTCCAACCCAAACCATTCTGTGATTGTATGATAAGCTCAGCCTAACTGGTAGCTATATCATGCCAGGGTTGTCTATGTAACTGTCAGAAGTTTAGTCAGTGAGCTATTTCCAAGTTTAAGAAAGAGTTGTTTCCTTGGTGGCTAGGAATGAAGGAACATGCAGAATGATCACTAGGTGTAATTGATCAAACAGAATTTTAGAGGGAAAAGACAGCATTTCAATATTTAGCGCTCAAGAACTGAAATGTGTAGAGGAGTATCTCTTCCACAATCTGTTCACAACCTACTCTTTTTTCCTTAAGAGTTGGCTTGGGAAGAAGAAATATATCTGACACAAATTCTAATACATAATTTTATCTATAAAATATCTATAAAATCTGTATTAGCTATTAACTAATATTTTTAGTTAAAATGTGTTCCTGCTTTTAATTTTGCTCTCTTTATTCTGTCCGAATCCAAAGCTGTTTAGGGAACTCCTGGCTGCTTCTATACTTAGTCTCTGTCTGAAAAGGAGAATCCTGCTTTCTGAGAACTGTAGGAGTTCTGCAACTGTAAAGATAGGAATGATTCTACAAGATAGGAATGACTAAATTCTAGATTCAGTGACCATGAAATCACATCACACTGCCATGGTATTGAGTTTAACGTTTTCTTCATCAGAGATATTTTTTTGAAAGGCTGCCTTGAGTGCATTCTAAGGATTTTCCCATCCCCAGATATTAAGAGCCAATGTGAAGAACTGTGCATAATTGTTTCCATGTGAACTGATGGATGAGAATCCACTGTACAGAGTTTGATATACAGCTAGATCATGGTATAACATTTAATTGATAAATATTTTTGGATTGAACTTCACAGATAGCCAATGCCTTCAGAGGACTTCGCAGGCCTACTCAGGAGCAAGCCTCAGCCTCACTTTCACAAATGAAACAATTTCATGAAAGTGAGTTTTTGATTATCTCACTTATTTTTTTTGTTTGTTTGTTTTTTCAAGAGCTGACGACACAACAGCAATGTAAGTTAAGGCTGTTTAATTTATTAGTCTGTACAGTGCCCAGATAAAGCAAATTCTTGTTACATTGTGAAGAGTTGCAGCAGCCAGTGCCTGCTTCAAAACTTCATGCTTTTAAATTTCTGCCATTCAGTACACTAGAAATACATCACAAAATGACTAGAAATTTTGTAAGGTATGTAAGCCATTTGTAATAAGATGCCTAAGTACCTAGAGTTTGAGTTATTAAATGTATAGATCCAAATTTGAAGAAAAATAAATAAAAATTCATAGTGAATTGGTTTAGAGCTCTCAGACTGTTTCTCAAGGCCACGTATTGTGCGGTAGGTATTTCAGGGATTGATTTTCAGTTTATGTTTTTCATTCAAGTAAAGTTACTTTAGAGGAGTAAAAAAAAATAAAGAAAATACGTTCTGGGCAGCAGATGAGATGAGCTATAACAGTTTATAACTTTAAATGCAGCTTTCTGTGTAAGAGGAGCTGTATTGATCTGCTGTTTAAGCTGGGACTGGATTTTAAATGAGGTCTGGAATTGAAATACTTCTGTTTCCATGTGTTCCAAATGATGAGACCAATGACTTTTCTGACATTGTCACAATATTCTCTAAAGCTAATTCTGATCTTTTTCTGCCTTTTATTCTCTGGTCTGATTTTGAAGTATTTCACTTAAATGCATGCCTCTCAGGCTTTAACTATATCTGTGAAGCTTAATACTGCAACCTATTTTCATTTATGATGCAAAATGGTTAATAATGTCTTCAATTCCAGAAGAACTAGTGCTGTTTCTGACTCATCAACTTGTGGTTGTATGTTAATCTAGTTTTAAAAACAAACAAAAACCATAGAAAGAAATGGACAAGTCCAAAAAAGTGACAAAATCAAACCTCACAATGTCTTCCATCATAAATTGTTGTCGCTGATTTCTCACACATTTTCTTACTTCAGTGATAACTGTATGTGTCTTAAAAAGAAGAAATCTTATTTCCATCTGTGACACACAGAAATGCCATATGAACCTACCATTTATTGATGGGTTCCAAGTTAATGTATTTTGTCCACACTGCTACAGCTTCTTGTTTTGAAGGCATAGTGTTACAATTAAAAAAAAAAAGGCAAAGCAAAAAAAAAAAAAAAAAACCACTTAAAATTGAAGCATAACTTAAATATTGCATTCTATTAAGGTAGATAATGATTGTGTAAGATCTTAGCAAAAATACCTAAATGATTTGTCAGAGCGGGAATGTGTCTAGGTATATGTAATTGCTTCCACAGTTTTTAATTTTTTAGAAAGTACTTTTTACATGTTGGCAAGGTAACTCCCACTCAGTGGCTGGTGAAGTGCTCTAGTTTTTTAAGCAGCATAATGAGCAGCTAGTGAGGATGGTTTTCCTGACTGCCAAAGGGTTTCTCAGAGTTACAGTGACTGCCATATTACTGTCAAGCTGTCATGGACTAAGTGATGGTTTTAAAGCGTGTTTGGTGGGTTCAAGGGTAGCTGGTTTCTTGAGTGTTATAGAAATGCAAGCTGTTTCCTAAAATACTAAGACAAAAAAGGTGAAATGCAACTAGATCTGTTTGCACAATAATCATGAGTGTGAGGTGTAAAGGAGGAACTGCCGTTTTCCCAAGAGGATTGCATCATTTAGACTGAGGCTGAATTTCTGCCTAAGGTGACTGACATACCCAAGATCCTTGTAAATTCCTCTGTAGCCCTCTTGGCCTCTCCCAGAGTTGCTGTGTGGTGGATGATACAGAAACAATCATCTAATCAAGGTGCTTTTATAGTTACTCACTAACAGGCATTTTTAGGAGGTGATGAAGTTTGGAAATGTGATGTGAATCTTTCACTGCAGTACAGAGCACTAATGGCTCCAAATGAAGATAAAGCTGCTGTTCATTGCTTATTAAAAGTGCTGTGTAGAGAAGTTTGGAAAAGTAGATTTTGGATATGTCAAACGAACCAGTTTCTGGAGATGCTGAGTTTAGACATTTAGTGTTTAACTATCATCTGTAAAATTTGGTGTTCTCAGCTTGAAAGATGCAATGACCCCTGTTTTCAACAACACTAGAATGCATGTCATGTAGAAGCCTTCAGAACAATGAGAAGTTTGCTGAATTAAAGTTTAAGGCTATATATTTCACAACTGGTTGTCCATGAGATTCTGAGGGGAAAACCAAGTGTTTGATCACACAATCATTCTGTCTAGTGGATCTTAGAGTCAAACCCTTTATTTTGCAGTGCTGCTAGTGTTAATTATATATGTGGCCTACATTTAGTATGCACAATTTTTTTTTTTAATACATGGCTGACTTAGCAGTAGATCATTGCCCCTTTTGCATGGAAAGAGGATAATCTGCAGGCCATAAAAGCTGTGCCACTGTTAAATAGCCTTCAATTAGTACTGCTTTGTAGAAGATATATGAAACTTGGTCTAGTAGAATGCTGCAAAGTGCTTCAAAGTGATCAACGGAGTTTTCAAAAAAGACATGAATACATACAAAGAATAAATTTAGAGAAGATAGGCACATCAGCTTGTACAGCTTTTGAGTTTGTTTCCCACTCAGTGCTGTGTAGACTTGCAGTAGAAGCAGAGCCTGTATATACACTGTAGGTATAGATAAGTTTCCTGACATCCCTGATTTATTAGGGTTGTTACATTTGGAGGCATGGGCCATTGAGCAAGCAATGAACCTTTAATACTAATCTCACTTTTTAGTAATATCAGTCTTTGCATTTCAGTAGTCATTCTGGTCTAATTTTGCTGCTACCTTTCGGATACAGCATTGATCTTCTGTGCTCTGTACTATTTGATGTAAGATTCTAAATCACGTACTGCACCATGCATCAGTTTGGCTCTCAGTGCTTCCACTGTCAGTGAGGAGACTTCTGGCAATCTGTTTACTACATTCTTGTCAATATTCTGATCAATATACTGAGTCCAGCCATGCTTTCTATTTCAAGGTAACTTAAAAACAATTATGTGCCTTGTGGAATGCTAGGGGGGGTTTCGGTTGGTTTTGGTTTTGTTTTTTTTTTAACCTACTAGAATTTCCTTGGAAATGAATTTTCTGTTTATCAGGTTTAGTTCTGATAAAGGTGTTTGGACTTTCACAGACACACACAGAGAACTGAAAACTTTTAAATCTGAGATGTTGAAAAGAGCTTTTCATATTAATCTGCCTTTGTTAATCTATTCCAAAGTACGTTTAACATCAAGACGCTGATCTGTGCATTTTAAAATTTTCATCCTAAGAACCAATATTAACTTTTTAACTTCATGGAATGGTAAGGTATTGCTTCAGTATTTACTTACTGCTTAACTGTGTCCCTGGGTGCAGAAGTGCGTGCAGCATGCATTTTCAGAGTGGGAAGCCTCTTACTTTTCCTGATTATTTGGGCAAATGGGGTCCACAAAAATAAGCACTCTTACTGTTTAAGTCTTGATTATTTTAGAAGCTTTCTTTAACTGCCATCATCTAAAAGCAGAGAAAAGCGACTTTTCCAATAATGCTCTTATTTGGCAGACCATATGGATAACATTATTTTTGGAAAGGGTTTAAGTAGAAAAAAAAAAATAGATGACACACCAGCTTTAGTAGATTATGCAATACAATGATTATACAAATTATTTCTTCACAGAAAGTGGAAATGTATTTGGGAGTGACTTAACATATAGCAACAGACAAATAACATGTAAACAAAATGCACATTTGACTACAGAAAGTGTTTAAAGCTTCCTATAGAACTTTCATGGAGTTCTTAAAAAAATATTTTTTAGGAAAAACGTCTAATACAGGAAGTCTACTTTCCTGCTTTGAAAAGTTAGCCTTATTAAGTACTCTTTGAAAACACAATCCTGATTTCCTGACTTAATGATATACTAATTTGAGCATTTACATTGTCTTTATTGTTTTCTGAAATCAGAACAGTCTTTTTGTTTGTGGTTTTTAATATACATTTTGTTTATAATAAGTAATATCATTAATATTCATGGTCGGTTTCTGTGGTACCTAATATTTGGAAGGGGAAGTGTTAAGCAAACTTTAGCTCCTTAATTATTATACCTATGTTTTTCACAGACTGTTGTCTGACTTGATGGATTTACACTGTAGTAAGTGCATATACCTGTGTCTCTTGACTGGAAATCAAATGTCACAAATGTTGGTAGTGTTATGCAAGCGTGACCTAGGTGTGCCATGTTATGAAAAGACTGGAAAAAATTGGGGTTTTTTTCAGTCAGCAACATGAAATTCAGTCTAAAGTAATAGGTTTTTTTTAATAAGGTGCATATGCTTACATGGTCGTATTGTTGGGGGTTTTTCCTTCTCTGTTTCCTAAACTGAGAAGAAATGAAAGAAATTGTTAATACTCAGTGCTGAATATGAGAAACTTTAATTAGCATGGGGGAAAGAGAGCAGTAAGGTAATTGATGGTGCTTCCTATGAGGAAAGCCTGAGAGAATTGGGTTTGTTCAGCCTGAAGAAGAGAATGCTTTGGGATGACTTAATTGTGGCTTTCCAATACCTAAGAGCCTACACAAAATCTGGAGGGGGACTTTTTACAAGAGCATGTAGTGACAGGACAAGGGGAAATAGCTTCACACTGAAAGAGAGTGGATTTAGGTTAGATATTAGTAAAAAAAAAAGTCTTTACTGAAAGTGTGGTGAGGCACTGGAAAAAGTTGCCTAGGGGGGTGGTGGACTCCCTGTCACTGAAGGTGTTTAGGATGGGGCTCTGAGCAACCTGGTCTAGTGACAGGTGTCCCTGACAATGTCAGGGAGATTGGAACTGAATGCTCTTTAAGGTCCCTTCCAACCCAGGCCATTCTGTGATTCTGTGATTGTAAGAATGAAATTGAAAGACCTTTGTTGTAATTCTGGGGTTTTTTTACAGGATGTTGGTAACTTAAGTTGATAATGGCTGAAATGTATCCAGTTTTAAATAGTAGACAGCTTGTTTGGCATCATGCCCCCCATTCTGACAATAAGGAGTATGCTTTTCAGTATATTATTCTGGAAAGAGAATGCATTCTACTGTCATAATTGGTGACATGTATTTGCTTTGTGGGACATTGTAGAAAACACACCAGCAAAACAGCTACTGCTAAGTGAAGTAAGCAACATGTTTCTGAATCACAGAGCCCATTTCATTTATATTTTTTATATGTTCAGTGACAAACAAGAAACCAGCTCAAGCATCTATAACGAAGGTGAAGCAGTTTGAAGGCTCCACATCATTTGTCAGGAGAACGCAGTGGATGCTCGAGCAGCTTCGCCAGGTCAATGGTATAGACCCTAATCGGGTGAGTTTGAACTGTTCCAGAAAATGGAAATTGAGCTCTTACTTAACTGATTGCTGAACCAGCCATTCTTTCTCTATTCTAAAGGCATCTGGAAAGATAAGATACAGGTTTAAGTGCAGATTCTCAAAAAAGAAATAACCACGTGAAATATGTGAAGTAAATTTTAATGGGAAACAGGGAGGAGGCTAAAACTCAGTCATATGACCTTTTTTTTTTTTCTTTTTGTCTTTCCATACTTTTCTTACTACTTTCTTTTTTCTTTGTGAAGAGCAAAGTAAGAGCCTTGTTTCCTTCAGCTATAGGCCTCTTGTGGTCTACTTTGGCATGCAGCTGTGGTGTGAGATAGAGCAATAGGTACAAGTAAGAGTAGAAAAGGTTACTGAGGTTCAAATTTGTGAAATCTTGTGAATCCTGCATTGTTTCTAGGACAGTCCTCTCCTCTGATATTTTGGCATTTCTTACCTTATGCTACAAAGTGTAATAGTGTCCTTTAGCTGTAAATGGCAAATGAACAGTGATTTAAACAAAAAACTACCAAAAATAAAATAAAACAAATCAACCCTATATTAAATAGTTGTGGAATTATTCCTCTAATTTGGATTACACAGCCCACCTTGAGCTATCTCAAGACAAAGTTGTACTAATGTGTAAGAGGCTTATGAATACAATTCTCCAGTAGTAAAACAACATAATTAGAAGTTAAAAATGTGGCTCATATTATGTGCTCACAAAGTGATTTAGTGTTCTTTTTATAGCAAAACATTTTTGTGACTATCTCCCTTGGTTTCTTCAAAGTTGTGCTCTGATCAGCCACCTAAGCATCTTAACTATGGTACACCAAATTCTGTTACTTCTCAAGTCTTGGTCAGTACCTGAGCACCTAGCATCAAGGCCAGTTACTACCTAAAGTCTTGGTACAAAAAAGAAGCCCTTGCCCACTATGCTATGAAATGCAAGGAGTGGAATTATAAAGGAACTATAAAAACAAGTGAAATGACAAATAGATAAGGGATATGAGTTTTAGACCTTTTTACAGCATCTGCTGTGCAGCTATGTACACAACAGATTGAAAGCCCTACCAAGCTCTTAAGCTTAGAAATGTTTCTTTCAAACTCATCTCCCTGTGAATTCCTAGTATCACCAGTTGGAAAAGAACATTTACTAGATTAGATTGCAAAACAACGTTTAGCAAATATTGCTAAATATATAGCTCTCCTTCTTCCATAAAATACTTTTATTTTGGCAGCTGATGCTGGTATACCTGCTCTTCAGTTTGTTGTGGGAGTGGTCATTTGTTCATGTTATCCTGAGTCCTTTGCAAGACTTTATGAAAATGCATGAAATATAATAACTAGGACTTGTTATTTGCTTAGCTTATTTGTTTGGTTGAGCATGGAGAGCACTGCCACATATTCTATGTAATATAGTGTGACCATAGATTTTGTGTTGAGAGGCATAAATGCTTGCATAATATAGAAAACACAAGTAACTATATATCTGTAGATAGCAAGGGTTTCTTATGAGAATTTGACTTTTAATGATTTGATCTAAATTTTGTTTTCACATGTTTTTGTCATAGCTGACTATTCCTCATTAAAAATAACAGTAAGAAAAAACTTCCTGCCTCTTTGGACTTTTTCATCCAAAAATATGCAGTAGTACCCAGGATGCTTATGAGTTGCATGACCTTTCTGCTTTTTGCAACACAGTGCAGTTTAAAAAATATCTTTCTTCAAATAATTTCTAAAACTGGAATAGTAGTGTGATTTATTTTTTTTTCTTCTAGGATTCCCCAGAATTTGATTTACTATTTGAAAATGCATTTGACCAATGGGTAGCAAACACAGCTTCAGAAAAATGCACATTCTTTCAGGTTCTACATCACACTTGTCAGCGATACCTTACAGACAAAAAGCCAGAATTTATCAACTGCCAATCTAAAATTATGGGAGGTAAGTGAATCAAAGCTTAATACTTTGTGGTTG
Source organism: Rhipidura dahli (assembly GCA_013399225.1). Classification (NCBI taxonomy): domain Eukaryota; kingdom Metazoa; phylum Chordata; class Aves; order Passeriformes; family Rhipiduridae; genus Rhipidura; species Rhipidura dahli. The sequence goes on along the minus strand of VXAC01000181.1, from coordinate 2,272 downwards.
GACATTAAATGGTTTGCATGTGGTTTATTTTGTGTTCAAATAAGCTTGCAGCCTAATAACATCTTGAAATCATGGGTCTGAACATGCTAACTTAGCAGTAAACTACGCTTCAGCATTTCTCCATCAAACACCACACTCTTCTGTTATCTTTTCGTTCCTGGTTTTCAGTTCTAAAGGTTATGTGCCCTGCCCACCTTGTGAGAAGTTGTTCTCCTCCCTTTTTTTAAGCAACCTTGATTTTGATTTGCCTCTCTGCTTTTGTTCATCCTAAAGTGTTTCTGGGTGGCCTGAAACAGTCAGCTAAAAGCCTGTTCTGCTTCCCTGTTTCCTCAAAGTGGAAGCAAGTGGCTGCACAGTGCCTAATTTTCAGCTGACTTAAACCATGACTCTTTGATAAGTCACATATCTTAAGGTGAATTTCCAGGTCTAGATTTAAAAATATCTGGTTAGGTAAAAAAAGTGTGGTCAGTATGTGAAATAATCAGTATTGACAATCTACTTCCTGAGTAACAAAACCTATTTTGGGAGGATTTTCACATAATTCACAAAGTATTCTGTAGGAAAACAAAATTGTTTAGTTATTCCTAGTTTCTCCTTTAGTCTGAAATTTCTCAAAATAGACTCTTTCTTTGTGTGCTCTAAACCAGAACACTTAAAACTTTTATATCTACCGTGTTCTGTGGGAATAAAAATTTGTTTTTCTCAATGAGCTCACAAACAATAAAAGAGCCTGACTTGAGATTCCATTTAGTTGGGGCTTTTTTATCCCCAAAAGGCACAGCTTATAAGTATAGGGAGTTTTTTTTTCTTATGAAAATTCATCTCTCATACATTTAGAATATATTCCTGCATTTTATTATCAGAAGTATTATTTTGTGCAGAGACCTTTTTGTGTTCTTTTTTTCTCACTGTTATTTTGTCCCTTTCCTCTAAAACACCAAAAATAAACTTGAAGGGAGAAGCCATCTCCAATTTAGTGCTTTCATTTTAGCTACTGAAACTAACAGGCACAGATAACTTTGTCAATTACTAGTTTTCTTTAATTGTCTTCTCAAACGAAGAAAAAATGTGCAAAATTTCTTCTAAGTGTCTTCTCTCATTCTTCCTTTCCCACATTAATAGTATTTCCTTTGTTTTCTTGTTGGTGTGGTGGTGAGGAGGGAGCTGCACTAATGGGTGAAGATATACTCTACAATTTTTCTATTTCATATGCCAAGTCTCATGTTGGTTATCAGTCTGCTAATGTTTCTCACTTCCGTCTTTCCTGCAAATAAGTTGTTATTAATAAACCGCCACACATTTTGCCTTTGAACTTGTATTATTCTCCTATGTTTGACCTGTCCAAAACTGAGTTCCTGATTAAACTGACCCAGTTATTAACTTTATCCTAAACAAGTGTCATCACAGGGGAAAAAAAATTGACGCTGAGGTTCATAAACATATGCTTAACTTCTATTTTTTCAACACACACTAGACCCTACCATGTCCCATGAAGCATACCCACATTCTCCCTTTGACAAGTTCCTAGATAAAGTGGGAGCATTCAGTAATCCCCCTGATAGCAGGTGGTGACCATTCCAGTATTCCCTGCGTGTCGTTCTGACTGGGCACAAATCTGGTCTGTGTGTGTACACACACAGTGCCAACAGGGGCTAATAACCTCCTCATGGATACAGTGCTTCTGCTGTTCTTCACACTATCCACTTCTTCCTCACCCTGTGGGTAGGTTTGGATTGGACAGAAACTGTAAGAACTATAAACCAAGTAATAGCTGACCCTGAATTTCAGTGACTTGCTGGGTGTCAGCCTCACTGAGCCAGCTGCGTGTATCAAAACCCATTATGTCCAAAACCAAGAGGTATTTTCTGGAAGATATGGTGAAATGTGTTGTTGATCTCAAATTCATCCTGACTAGAGACACTAAGGTCCAAGTGTAGCTAAGCAGACCAAAGAACATGCACCTGAAAATATAACTTGAAATTTATTGTATCCAGTTGAGAATTTACAACTTGGATTTTTTTGTTGTTACTGTTCTGTAGGTGTATTTTGCTAACTAGTCAAAGCAGTATATTCAAACAATACTTAAATCTTAGTTTGGTCATATTTCAGAATAGGCTTGTCACTTTATCCCCTCAACCAAGGTAGCATAACATTTTAAGTGATATTCTTGCAAACTTTCTGGGGATGTGAAAAGTAATACTTTTTCTTTTGGATGGTTAGCCAGTTTAACTTCTAATACTCTACAAATATTTTAAAAAATAAATTACTATTT
>VXAC01000180.1:214399-274414 GCA_013399225.1 Rhipidura dahli | reverse complement strand
TTTTTTTTTTTTTTTTTTTTGCCTCAAGCATATGATTGGGCAGTTCACCAAACTCCCACTACAACCTTCTGTTTTCAGCCCAAAGATTGGTTTTCAAACACAATATTTCTCAGGGAGAACTCCTAAATTTATCACCATCATTCTGCATAGATGCTTTGCCATAACCCTTGCTATAGGAAAACACAGCCAAACCTTTCAGCACAGCCTTGGAGGAGTCCTTGAGATGAGCTGATACAACCCAGGGTTCTTCAGGGGGCCCCAGTTTGTCAATTTTTTGACCCTGAGAGGAAGAACAGAAGAGTTAAGATTTTATCTCTTCAGCAAGAGCAAAGGAAGCTTTGTTGGTTTTTACAACTGTAATTTTTTTTATATGTATGCCCCTGTCTGAGGGCAGTTTGCATTTATGTGTCACACGTTACAAATGTCACAAAGTTCACCATAACTTTTCAAGAAAAGGCCACATGTCAGAATGGGTCAGGTTAGAAGGGACCACAGTGGCTCATCTGGTCCAACATCCCTGCTTCAGCAGGACCATCCCAGAGCACAGGGCACAGGGTTGTGTCCAGACAGATCTGGAATATCCCCAGTGAGGGACACTCCACACCTCTCTGGACAGTCTGTTCAGGGCTCAGTCACTGCCCAGGACAGAAGTTCTGCCTCATGTCCAGTGGAACTCTCTGGGATCAGTCCCTGCCCGTTCCTCTGGTGCCATTGCTGGGTCCCTGGAGCAGAGCCTGGCTCTGTGTTAAAAATCTCAAATGTTGGAATAGTACAAGTTTGATAGAAGTCTCCATCCACGGGGAGGCAAATTCTACCTTTCTGTCCAGGAAAATGATTTTTGGCTGTACAGGAAGCTGCTTCTCAATTTCTCCATCTGAGGGTTGCACCTGAACAGAGATGCTGTAGGGTCTCATGTATAAGCACGTTTCTGAGTGTTGTCTGCTTCCATTTCTTTCACATCAAAAAGGATGGGAAAAAAAAAAAAAAAGAAAATCAGAAATAATGCTCTAGATACTATTTTCTGTTCCTATTTTCTACCTACTAATTTACCTTATCATAGTCCTTTGATTCCTTGAGTGAGAGCAGCATTCATGGAATTAGGAAATGATCATCACTTCCAAGCAGAAAGCAGCACCAAAGTAGGAAAAAATCCTTTTGTTTCCACCCTCAGTTTACAGATGGAAAAGTGAGAAATGAGCAAAGTAATTTATGTCCCTGGACATATGTTGGAAGTATGTGGCAGAGACAGGGATTTTATGGATTCATGAACCCAAAGTCATCATTGCAGTGCACTGATGAGAGCAGTGGAGCCTGCAAATATTTCCTGTCCAGCAGAAAGATTTTCACTGAAAACCTTTGAGCTCCTCTAAGAACAAAGTCTTGGTTCCTCTACACAAGCACAGCACTTCCAGGGCTTTACTGCATTTCTTTTTCCTGCCATCACCTTCCCAATTTGCAAAGTCTGGAGACAGAAATACAGCAGTTACAGACACCCCCTTGAAAGACATTGGTTTTTCCAAGCCTGAAATTTAAATTAGAGCATCCCAGGAGAGTGCTTTTGCATTTGAATAAAGAATCAACACTTTTTTCTGAGCCCGGATCATTTCATTCCCTCTCCCAATGCTTTGAGTCATTTAGTATTTCATATATATATAATTTATACATATATAAAATGCTCTATCTGCAATTGCAATGAAATGGCTGGGGGTTTGGTATTGTCTTGAAATGAAAGAAGAAAAGTTATTCATTGATCTCTAGTGTTTGCTTAAAGGTGTTTACAAACACAAGATATGTGGATCTTAAGTTTCCTTTGCTTTTAAGTCATTTTTTCTAGTTTGGGTAGTGGTTGTGGATGTTTTCTCAGAGTATTACTCTGTATTATGAATGAGAAACTGTTCATGCCATGGCTGATGGGAAATACTGGTCTGAACTACAGCTGCTGGAAAGATCAGCTAAGGTTTTAAGAATACATGCAAGCTCAAAAGGTAGCTCAAGGACTGAAGTTTTAGTTCTTATCTTGGTTCTTTACCTTGTATTTTTTGTGTCAGTGGGAAAGTCTCAAAGGCAGTGTTAGGTTTGAAATTTGTGTCAGGGGTATCAATAAGGTGCTGTCATCCACCTTCTTCCAAAATTGTGTGTTCAGCTGTGTGACCAAAACTCACTGCATGAACAACACACCAAGTCCTGTTTTCAAGCTAAAGACCTGCAGTTTTCTGTGAGCTCCCTGGCTCCACCTGAGCTCAGAGAGGTTCAGATGAGCCTTGGCATAGTTTCTGTAAACCCTCAACAGTTTTTTCTCTCCTCAGCTTCTTTAAAACTGACAACAAATAAGAAAAATGCCCTGAATTCACACTCCAGTCCCTACATGGTAAAACTGTGCTCATCTTGCACAGCAAGGAAGGCTGCTGCAAAATGTGGATCTAGGAAGCAGTTCTCACTCCCTGGAGTGAGTAGAATCATAGAATCATAGAAACATAGGAAGTTTGGATCAGAAGGAAAAGTTTATCCAGGTCCAACCCCTTGCCATGGGCAGGGACACTGTCCACTCTCCCAGGTTGCTCCAAGCCCTGTCCAACCTGGCCTTGGACACTTTCAAGGATGGGGCAACCACAGCTTCTCTGGGCAACCTGTGCAACTCTCACAGTAAAAAATTTCTTCTTAACATTTAATCTAAATTGCTCCTCTTCTAATTTAGAACTGTTCCCCCTTGCTCTTTCACTCTTTGGTAAAACAACAGTGAAGAAAACAGAACAAAGCAAAACTAGACTTGGCTAGTTAAAATGGAAGCATAAAAATGAGTGTCTGTTTGTGGATGATTCGAACCTGGCCTGCACAGCATGGAATGCAGTGTTTATATCCCACATGGTCCAACCTGATTCATGCCATGAGGGACCTCCTGCCTCAGGGCACAGCCCTCCACACAGCAAGTTATATCCCTTAAAACGATGCCAGTGTGGAGGAGGAGAAAGGAGCATCCTGCTGCTCCCCTGCTAATTTGTGCTGGAAGGAAAATAGGCCTTTCCTGGCACAGCTTTGCCCTAGGGATGTGGAGGCAGATTTGGTGCTCATAGCCCAGCAAGGACCAGAGCAAGACCTGCCTTTGCCTTCATCTCGTGGGCATGGAGGTTGTGCTGTTTGCCACCACCCTGGAGTCTCGTGCTGGGCTGGAGCAGGCTGGTTTGCAATTCCCTGCTGACAGGGAGCAGCTCTGCTGCTCAGTGCCCTGCAGCTCTTCTAAATGTGGGCACAGCAGGCTGCTGGGGATGCCTCAGTCAGCAGGGACACCAGGAATCCCTGATCCTGTCACCATCAGTGCCAACACACATCTGCTGAACAGGCTGAGGCTCCACAGGAGAGCAAGTGCCTGTCCTTTAGGAGCAGGGAAGTTTGAGGGCACAGAAAGTAGAGGGTCTGCTGCAGGTATTATGGATTAATATAGAAACCTGGTGGAGAGATTTGGGGCAGAGGAAATGAAGTATCCCTGAAATCAAGGAGAATTTGCCATTTTATTTACAATTGCAATAATAAGTTTAATCAAATAAAAATAAAATCATAAAATCATAGGACTATCTGGGTTGGAAGGCACCTTAAAAACTATCTTGATCCAACCCCGTGCCATAGGCAGGGTCACCATCAATTATCCCAGGTTGCTCCAAGCCCCATGTAACGTGGCCTCAGACCCTTCCAGGTGTGAGGCATCCACAGCTTCTCTGGACAACTTGTGCCAGGGCCTCCCCACCCTTACAGGGAAGAATTTCTTCCTGATATCTAATCTAATGTAATATAGTAATATCATTATTAATACAGTTATGTCATATCATCATAATAATTTCAACAACAATAATAGCAGTAATAATAATAATAGTAGTGATAATAATAATAATAGTAATAACCAATAACTACTATTATCAATTGACTTCAAGGGAAAGGAGACCAGGATGAGAACCTGGGTCAAAGGTCCATTAAAGCTGATAGAAATGTGTCTACTAGGAAACTAAATGATGCAAAAAACAAGCCTTGGCACTGACACCGGATCACCTCTACCATTAAACTGTCAGTCCCTCTCAAGCTGTGGTTTAGGTCCAATGCCAAAGTCCAGAAAAACTCCCAAGTGGTCTGGGAGCTTATACAGCCAGAAAACATTCTCACTTGGAAGTTTGGATGAGGCCACACTGAAATATGTCAGCTGGCCTTGGTGCCGAAGAACAGCCCCTGGCATATTTAATTTCCTAATAGACATTGAAATTAATTGAACAGTTGTCTGGTATGTCTGCAATGCTAGTGTTGTAAAATCAATATATCCTTGGAAGGGGAAGGAAATTGGGAAGAATTTCAGGACTAATATGACTAAGTGAATCATGATCCAGCCAAAGAGACATCTTTCTTTGTTTTTGAAAAGGTGGAGATTGCTACTGAATTCAAAACAGGAGTTCAAGAAAGAGAGGTGCAGCAAGGACAAGGGATAGGCAAGCTGAAGACTTGTGTAAGGCAAAATAGGTACAGATGCACTGGAAGGACTGTGAGGAATTTAACATCTTTGGATGAGAATGGGTTCTGATGTCATGGGATGATGATGTAAGCCAGACCTGTGCCCTCTCAGGTACACGGTTGGAGCTTTGTCTCCCCCTGCAGATATTGTCACTAATTAATACAGAGAGGGAAGTGAGACATGAGCATCAGAAGACAATGAGGAGTCTGAGGTCATTCCTATTTTAAGCAAGAAAGGGCATTTGAAGGATGACTTTTATTTCCACAAATTCTCATATTTTCACATATTATAGAAAGAAATATAGAAAGAAATCAAAGAGAATCAGTCCAGCTCCTGGTCCTGCACAGGACAGACCCAAGAATCCCATCCTGTGCCTGAGGGCATTTTCCAAGCACTTCTTGAACTCTGCCAGGTTTGGTTCTGTGACCACTGCCCAGGGGGAGCCTGTTCCAGTGCCAACCACCCTCTGGGGAAAGAAACCTTTCTTAATATCCAACCTCTATCCCCCATGACACATTTTCATGCCATTCCCTCAGGTCCTGTCACTGGTCACAGCAGAGCAGAGATCAGTGCTTGCGCTCTTAATCCCCTCACAAGGAAGTTGTAACTGTGATGAGTCTCCCCTCAGTCTCCTCTTCTCCAGGCTGAGCAAACCAAGTGACCTCAGCCTCTCCTCCTATGACTTCCCCTCTAGGCCCTTCTTTCATTAGGACAATGAAGGGTCTAGATGTGGGGTCACCAGAAGCCTTTAGAAGGAGAGGGACAGAGCAGATGCATCAGATAAGAGAGAAACATCCTCCAGATTTGTTAGCGACTTCCATTAATTGCTATAGATGAGTGGAAATGCCCCTGTTTACAAAGGCAGTGGAGAGGAGCTAAGCCAGGCCTCCTCCATAACACACTCCCCAAGTTTACTGTCAGAGAAATGTCTTTTATTAAATGTAAACAGCATCCCGCCGGAGGTCAGAGCTTTGCCGTGCTGCGTATCCCAAGGTAATACCACTTTAAGCTCCACATAAACTCTTAAACAGTTTCTATCCTAAAACCAGACCGTAGGTGGTACAGTTTTTTACGATATGTTATAATAGTGCAATAAATCTGTTAGCTTAAAATCGAATCTCCGTGGCCTTTTAGAGAAATCATCATTAAATGCAAGGCCCTGTTAATGATGCCATCCCAGTGAAATTGTTTAATCTGCTAGGGGGGTGGAAGGTCACCAAATGAATTTTTTATAATACATCAACTTGACACGCAATAGGGAAAACTGTAATAGATAAAAGCAAAGGAAAAGGGCACTGTCTTCTTCTGATAGGTCAATAGCAGCCAAGAGAGTCACTCATCCACTTTTCCTTCACTACCGTGCTCCTTTTCCATTTAATATGGACACCCAATTAATACCTCAGCACCATAGACAACCTCATTTTAGGTGAATTATAGCAATTTCTTCCCCCTTCTCCGAAATGAAAGTGATCACAATACATCATAGCATTGTGCGAATTAACGTTAATTGATTCGAGTTACCAAGCATTGATGGGCCACTTCTATAATCTGGTCCTTATTGGGAGCTGGAAGGGATGGAGGGAAGATTAGATTGCATCCCCCGTTGCTTTGACGACGGCGGTCACCTGATGGCTTGTTAGACAGTTGTACGCTTCTATTGCCGGCCCCAGTGGGGTCGTCAGTAAACTGGAGTGATGTCCAAACATCATTACACGCTGCTCCGATATTAAAGCAAAGGGATTAGCACCTTATTGCAGGCAACCTGGATTTGTCATTGTGCTGTCGTTATCCAATTTCCAGATGATAATGTGACTGTGGCCTGCGGGCACGAGGTCCTGCAGCCAAACCGAGGTGCCTGTGTAGGTGTGTATATATATATATTTATTTTTCTTTACATATATATACACACGCACACACTCGTATACACATATACACATGCACACTTCCCCAAAAACACCCTGCAGCCCAAGCCATTTAACCCTTTGCTCACCAGATTCCTGCTAACAAAGCGTGTGGAAGAATTTTTTCCCCCTTTCCCATCAGACGCTCAGCGGAGGCCAAGAGCGCGATGTGACAGCAGAGCGGGGTGGTCTGGGAGCTGACACGGCCGTCACTCACTCGAATGTCACAGCAGACAAGCTCTGCTGATAGAGGTGACACCGCTCACATGTTAAATAAGGAGGAGTGGGGACAGGATTGGTCCCTTGGAGACGTGGCTGGCAGCTCCTCTCTGCTGGTGCCTGTGTCGTGTAAATCACCGCTTATGTTGCAGGTCCCATTAGTTGTTAGGAGGGAAAATAAATCCACGTGTGACACAAGCAAGGCAGGTTTTGTTTGACAGCACTGGGGTACCAGTGCTGGGATCAGAAATCTTTACAGTGCTTAAGAAACATGACAGGGACAATCCTGGATGTCCTGCATGTGTCTGAACAATGCTAATTTCGAAGAGAACACTGGAGTAGGGAATAGCTTCTCTTGAGCTGATGCTCTTCATTTTTAACTGAGATGTAATAACACAAACCCTTCCCTTTCAAAGACCAAGATTGATGTGGGGGATATGAGGAGATTGATCCTTCCTTCCTCCCATAGAGACATGTAAAGTCCTGTGTTCCTTTCCCCAAATCTCTCCTACCCTCTCCACCTTCCTCTTCCTCTGCTTTCTCCTACTCTCCTTTCACCTTTCCTACCTCCTACTCCTTTCCTGCAGAGGAGCCAGTTGAGTTTTGAAAGGCCATTGTCAGAGCAAGCTGTAATTTCCACCAGTTACATGGTCAGTAGAACTTTTGATTGCCTGAATCTTTGCAATTCACAGCTGTCACCTTTGAGTGGGAATGAAAAAATCTTGGATATGTTTACCAGGTACACTAGATACCAACAGAAATTTAATTTAAAATTTAAGGCTTAGAGGTGAAATATGTCTTGGTGATAGACTGTTTAACCCCAAGACTGTCAGAAGGGTTCCTGCTAAGGAGAGCAGTGGTGGAAAACTATTACTGTATTAACTATATTATAATATATAGTATTATATATATATATATAATACTATTATTTCAGAGGCAGTGTGAAGATCCATGAATGGAGATCCATGGTTTGGAGATTTGTTTGAAAACTTGCAAGGGAAATGCTGGCTTCACACAAGGCTCATATATGAAAGGCTGTTTTTGGTCTTTTCCTCTTCAAAACCAAACAATATTATGGACAGACATCATATCTTTTGGTTTTTTGGAACAGTCCCTGAATAAAAAATATTTCTGCTTAAGTTGCAATTCAATTACTCTACTGACCATGGACTCAGGTCGAAAGATACCTCCTTAGTTTTCCCCCCTTGATTTAAATATGAAGTAAAAAAAAAAAAAAGCTAAAATAGTAGATATGGGGCCTAATATTTACATAATTAAAGACCTTTGTGGCATCGGCATCCCTGGTATGACCAGATCTTCCTGACACTGACAATTCAGCTTTAATGACCAGTTTTGGTTTTACCAGGAGTAAAAATTATTAAGAGGCTAAAACTTCACTTTTGACTAGACAGATCAATAATCTATTGACACAGAATCCCATCACATAAACTCTTTTTACATCCATTGTAACCATCTTCTCTGTGGGAAGACGTGTCTGAGTCTCTGAGTGCCCGATGACCATCCACCTCTTATGGCCCATCTCTCAACTACTCAGTTTCCCAGCAGGAAAAGAATTATAAATTGCCAATAAAAAATTAATCCTGATTCCTAAAGTCCACCTGGATCAGGCAGTTTTATATGACATAACACTTTTTATACAAGTATTAACCCCCATCTCATTCTCATGACATTTCTTATCCCATTGCTTCAATAAGGAACCCATTACAGAATCCCACTCCTCTGATGGAAAACTCTCTAGGTTATTCATGTAGACTTTCTCACCATTTTACTAGACTTCTAAATGAGATGTTGGCCACCTGAACTATCCCCAAACTAATAAATAAATAAAATTCATAATATAATTTTGGCCATGTGGGGAAAAAAATCATGAAAATAGAATTGAATGGAATGTGAAATGTTCTCTTTTCAGATATATTGTAAAGCTCTTCCTGCTTACTATCTGAGAAGGAACCTACTTCTAATTTTAAATGCAAGTTTACCTCTTGATGCCTTATACTCATTTGCTCCTGTGCTGTCACTGTCCATTACTATTGAGAGATTCCTCACTGGTATTCAGTCTTGCAATGCATTTTTAGAGATAGAATGATATCCTCCCAAATTTGCTTTGCCAAGTCAAACAAACTCTTTATTAAATGGTTTTATGATTCTATTCCTTACTTCTTAAAATATACTCCATTTCTGTGATCATCTTAAATGTCTTTCCTTTTACCTACTTGAACTGAATTTGTCTTTTTTCTACATCAGCTGTGAGTGAGTGGCATATTCTACATAAGAATATGCCCTCTACACTGTCTCTGTAAATATCTAACCTAAAATTAAGTAAGTTTAAACTAAAGGAGATTTTAAGCTTAGTTTAAGCTCCTGAATATCATCTTTTCCACATCTTCACTTGAGGTGTGTGCAGCAGATAAAACCTTGATATAACTCAAGTGCTACAATATCTGCAACTCTTGACATGGAGAATTTCAGCATCCTGCCTTTGCCTGCTCTCTGGAGGAAAAACTTGGATCCTTATGCAGGGAAAAAAGTTGTCATGTCCTTTTTTACAAAACCCTATGCAATTCCACACAAGAGCCTGCCTGAAACCTGCACAGAGGTTACCCTTTGGGTTAGGAAGTGTCAGAATTCATCTGGTTTGATCCTGCAGCCCTGCCTGCCTGTGTACATGCCATGTGACACAGAGAATTTGTAGTAATATCTCATTTAGTACTCTGCATGGGAATTGCTGTTGGAATAAGCCATTCTTCGATAATTTGTTTCCATTTTATTCCTTGCTGTGAGCCTAAAATTTCCTGCACAAGCACCATTTTTCATGATACCTCAAACATAACTCTTAACAAAAAAATATTTCAGTTTGTAGCAGGTTAAAGGTCCATCAAGAAGGAGCAAAGCACCCTTCTGTACTGTGGAGATAGGGACTAAATGGCTCCTGGATGACTGTCCAGAATTATTTTCCTGATTTTGTATGAAGGCACCCGCACAAGCACACACCATTCACCATGTCCATTCACCATTGCGCTTCTTGTTCTTTCATATTTATATTGATATTAGGAAGATTTTGCAAAACAGGGATTTCTATCTGTAAATACATCACAGTATATATTATACACAGACATTCACGGGAAGATAAACTATGTGATAGACATCCCCGACTCTCCAGCTGTGCAAGACTATAGCAGTCACAGCAATCACCTCTGTCTTCTCTTGACAAATTAATGAGCCGTGCTTGAAGTGACCCTAACAAAGGAGTTATATTAAAATCATGTATAAAAGCACTTCAAATCAAAACAGACAAGCCATATTTTTTAAGGCTTGGCAGTGTGATATACAGATTTACTGACTAACACCTGACCACAGCAGGGTTTTCAAGGCTCCCTTCAGCCTCACCATTCTGGGCTGCAAATGAACATCCAGTCTGTGCTGATTAAAGAGCTTTTTGCTGTTGTTGTGTTATAGAACCATAAAATCATTAAGGTTGGGAAACACCTCTAAGATTATTGAGTCCAGCCATTAACCCAGCTCCCCTGTGTTCACCTCTAAACTATGTCCCCAAATGCCCCATTCATTCACAAGCCTTTTGAGCACTTCCAGGAATGGTGACTCCACCACTGCCCTGGGCAGCCTGTCCCAGTGCCTGACCACTGTTTCAGAGAAGGATTTGTTTCCTAATATATGGCATAAATCACCTCTAGTGCAACTTGAGGCTGTTTTCTCTTATCCTGTTTGTTACCTGGGAGAAAAGACCAACCCTCCCCTAGCTCCTACCTCCTTGCAGAGAGATGTTGAGAATTATATCAATGTAAGATAATTCACTAGTCTGAAAGCCCAGGGAGATGGGCCTGGCAGAAGCGCAGGTTCTGTGTATATCTGGTAATCCAGTTGGGTTTTGCATGACTCAGTTGTGAAAATATTCCTCTTTTCCTTCCACAGAAAAATACATGAAATACTTAGTCTGACTTGTGATCCCAGCCCCATTATCCGTGCCTGTGCCAGCATGTGCTGCTTAAATGGAGACAGATAGACAGTGGGGATAGTACATGTCCCAACAGGAAAACCCTGATTTCATTTCACAGGTTATCTGTGGTTTTATTGCATCGGAAATGTCAGCCATGAGTAATTCCAGAAAAGCTATGACTGATGGGGAGCAATAAATAACAGTGCAGAGGAGCCCAAGCAGCTGAGGGCAGATGAGTTCTGAGCTGGTCCTATGATTTGGTGATGTGAGTGTTCTCTTCAGTAAAGGTCCCAGGTCCTCCCATGTTTGGGACAGTGAATCTATGGCTCTAAGCTAGCACTGCTCTTGTGTCAGTAGTAAAGCAGCCTTTTTCCTACAGAACTCTCCTGATCCTTGCTGCTTGGAATTTTTTCATGGAGTGTGCACAGATAAGAAGCCAGACCACAGCTGGGAGAGTGCTCCCAGAGTGGAGATGTCATTTCTGCCTGAAAAAGCAGCCTTAAGGTTTCTTTGCTGGCATGCAGAACATGGTGCTTCCCTCCTTTAAATGATCTCTTGGGATCATGTCTTGGGACGGTGTAAATAATGGGATACTTTTGGTTGGAAGGGATATTAAATCCCATCCAGTTCCACCCCCTTCCACAAGCAGGGACACCTTCTGCTATCCCAGGTTGCTCCAAGACCCGTCCAGCCTGGCCTTGGACACTTCCAGGGATCCAGGGGCAGCCACAGCTTCTCTGGGCACCCTGTGCCAGGGCCTCACCACCCCCTGTAAAACTCCTCATGTCATTTTTCTGCTGTCCCATTTTACAGTGTCCTCCAGTGTAACACAAACACCCCCACTCACTACAGTGATATTGGTTCTGCTGATCCAAAATACAATATATCTCCAGAACTTAGCCCTGATTTAAGATTTGACCTTGCAAAAAATACTTTCTCACTAGGCTTAATGCAACACTGCAAAAAACCCAGCAAAACCCCCAAACCAAAAGCATAAAAGCATAAAAGAAAAAAAAAAATAAACAAAACACACCAACATACCAAAAAGAAAATAAAAATAAAATCCTCCCTCCACCAAAAAAAACCCCGAACAAATCCTCAAACAAACAAAAAAAAACCCCACCTACATCTGAAACCAACATACCAAAACCAAAATGACAAACTAAAATAAAGGTTCCCACAGTCACAGACCAGTGTCCTCCCTGTCACTGCTTCTCACAAGCCACACAGTCTCTACTAAAAAAGTTTTTAAGCATGTGAACGGCAGTTTGTTTCGCTGGCAGACATCAGGATGGTCCAGGGGTCAGCAGTAAATGGGAGAGGATGTGGTATTAATCACAGAGGGTAAATTTTAGACAAATCCAATTTCTTTCTTGCATAGATGGAATATATGGAATATACTTTTACTTGGGTAAGGCTCAGTAGTGCACAACATCAAAAAGTAACATTATGCAATATCAAGAGAGTACACAATAAGGTTGCCAAACATCAAATCCCATGTCCCCTATTAAAAACAGATGGGATATTACCTTTTTCATATTACCCATATGCCTTTAATACAGTTTCAGGATGTGATGCTGAAATACACTGCTGTCTGCTCCCATCCCAGCCCTGCTCCTCACAGCCTCCTCTGCAGATAAAGGCTGACATCTGGGCTGTGCAAATAGTGGCTTTAAGAGGCTGAAAAGAGCAAGACAGGGACAGAGGAAGGAGGGAGAGAAAGGGTTGTTCATTGCTGTGGAGGAGAGGGAAAAAACAACCTTCAAAAAGTGAGTCTAGGTATTGAATATCAATAAAATTTAGTATGTACAAAACCGACCAAGAACTCTCTAACTGGCAGAGCTCAAAAGGGAGCTCCAGTGGGAAATTATTGTAGAGCAAAGGAGTGCCCTGTGTTGTTCTGTCAAAATGAGATGTAGGTCTGTTGCTGTATCTACATGGAGATACAAATATAAAGCCATTACTGATAAAATGCATAGGAGGTTTTTTTGTGGGCTGATAAATTACAAACAGAAAAGTCAAATATGGGGGCCCAGTTCATGTGGAATGTAGGATCTGGGCAAACAGACAGAATTGGGTTCTGGAAAGTTAGAAGTGAAAAGGAACTGAAGAATACAGTGAGCAAAGAGAAGGCCATGAGCTCTCCTGTTTCTGTGGGAGAATGGGTTAATGGGATCATTGAATTGTGCCAGTAGAAAATTATTTTATACCAATTTTGCATTTGGCACAATACCATACAATCATAGAATACCAGGTTGGAAGGAACCTCAATGATGGTGTGGTCCAACCTTTCTTGGAAAAATCATCATCTAGTCAAGGTGGGCCAGCACCCTGTCCAGCTGAAACTTTAAAATGCCCAAGACTGGGGAATCCACCAAGAAAGAAACCTTGACTTTCAGTCATGCACACTTCCAAAATGATTCAGAAAACAGAGATAAAGAAAGAAAGACTCACCAGAACTCGAACCTTTCAAATAGTTTTCAAAGTAGATAGTGAGGTACTTTGATTACTCTGAAGTTATCTGGAGGAGGAGGAGGAAGACTCAAAGCCCAGAAAGTTACTGATGTAAAAGTGGAGGAAAGAACAGGAAGCTCTCATGAGAAGCAGAAGGGAGAGGCTGACAAGACAAAATGGGCAAGTATTTGTGACAGCAAGAACAGGAATTGCATCAAACATCTAGACACATGTTCAGGTAGTACTGGATGTGGCCAGCTCTTGTACCATCAAGACTAGATGGTTTTTTAGAATTTTAACTAAAAAGAAAGATCAGCACTTAGGCATCAAAGTGAAGAGTAGTGGCCTGTATCATGCAAGATATTGAAGTAAAAGATTAAATAGACTTTTGCAGCCTTAAATTTTAGAAATATATCAAGAAATGTTTAGATCTTCAAGATGGTTAAGGCAACAACCCATCTTCAATAACACATCCCTGCTGCCACATCAATTTACAAGCATTCTTAAATTTAATTTTTTGGAATTTAAGAGCTAAGATAGCCTGAATTAACCAAATTCTTTGTAGTTTCAAGGCAGATTTCTAGGAACCCTGTTCCTCATGTAAAGCACCACTGACATCTCTGCACCACAGAGATTCATGAGCACCAACAGAAAAACTTTGTAATTGATACTTGTGAGTCCAGCTAGTACTTGGGCATAGGTCTGACATCACAGAATCATGGAATGGTTTGTGTTGGAATGGACATTAAAGATGATCTTGTTCCATCCCCTGCCATGGGCAGGGATACCTTCCAAAAGACCAGGTTGCTCCCAGCCCTGTCCAACATGGCCTTGGACACTTCTAGGGCTGGGGCAGCCACAGCTTCTCTGGGCAAGTAATGGAAATTTTATAATGTGTTTCAGCACGGTTAGTCATATTTCAGTGAATGGAGAACTTAATAAGCAGATTAAGTGGATAAATTGCCTCACTACACTTAATCAGTACCTGATGGTGATACATGTGCTGCTTACCTATTGTTACCTTCTGCTGGGGACAGCAAGGCAGACTGGGTCACCATTAAGATATCAACCGGCAAGCCAAGGCCACTCTGAAGGTCTCCAGTCTGATGAGTGTTGATAATTGTTCTGGCCAAACTCTTTAGGCTGTCACTTGTCAACTCATTTCTTGGATGACCGGGCAGATCACCAAGCTCAATGATCAGCACTCTCGATGGACCAGCCCCATCAGGTGGATGCAGAGCCCGGGTGCTCCCTGGTTGTGTCCCCTCTTCCCATGGGCCACATCTGCTATGAAAGGCTGTGCAAAATGCCATGTTGGGGCAATGATACCTCTTTTTGCTGGCATTGGCTGAGATTGCCTTCAGCATGCTTTCACCTCCCAGCACATTATGGACTACTCTGATTTGGTCATGACCAATATTCAAGAAATGAGCCAGCCGACGTATTATGGTTGCCTCATCCTCTTCCCCAACAGCCTCAGTTACAGTGAAAGCCACAAGAAGGGAAAGGCCAGCTACTATTTCCACGGGTTCCTTCTCATGGAGGAGAACATAGAGAAGGTTGTCCTCAAAGCTGAAGTAATTGGCTCCTGCCCCTTTGTTTATTGAAAAAGAAGATGGGGTTGGAGAGACATAATTCCCTTGGATGAAAACACGAAGGCTGAGTGGTTCGGTGAAGAATATGGCCAGAGGTAGCTTGGTCGTGTTTTGGCCACTGAGGAGGTAGAGTCTGAAAGCCAGAGGTGCCATGTCTGGGAAGCAAACTGTGGTGAGTTTGGTGGATGGCAGAACAGAGAAGAAAGTAGAATGATGCTCTTCAGAGTCACACAGAGAATGTGGGGTCTCATCACTGAAGGTATCCATAAAACTGCCAGTCATTGTAACCACTGGGAACAGTCTCTGGCTGTCCTCATTGGAGTCCAAGTTTTCTAAGATGACAAGTGCATGATCTGTCTGTTTGCAGAAGTAACCTTGTACTGAGGGCTTGAAGAGGCACTTACTTTCATCTCTGTAAATTCCTGGAAGAGAATAAAGAGAGATGGGGGGAAAAATTGTTTCAGACATCATCTCAAAAAATTTTTAATACCTCCAAATTTAAAGTCACTTTGTCAGTGCTAAAATTTTACATAGTTTTAAGAGAAGCCTAGGCACTGGGGGATATTAAATAGGTAGAGACTACATCAACCTCTAGATGCCCTAGTGTTGAAAATTGTTGAAGACTGAAAACAAATGACAGAGAAGCATCACATACACCTACCTTGTTCTTTCTAGATATCAAACTATTATATCCATTGAATGAGCAAACATGCAAGACAGACTTTTTGTCTGACCCAGCACTATGTCCCTCTGTCCCTCTGTCTTCTACATTTCCCTTATCCCAACCCTGTAGCAAGGTGATGAATCAGGACATAGCTGCAGTTCTTTGGGAGGACAATTTAACTCTACAAAATGCTGTCTCATCCCACTCACAAAGATTGTGCTTTAAACACAAAACACTAAAAAGGACCAGAACATCATTAATCTACTCCAGTGATGAACCACCTCATCAAGTTTTAGAGCTGGAAGAAACCATCAGTTCCAGATACCTACAAATATAGGAGACTCTCACATGTGTGTCAAATGTCCAAACTCCCACTGCAGTCAGTGGAGACCTGGAATTTCAACCATTTGCTCACAGGCAGGTGTCTAGATTTGTTTGGGATGCCCTGAGGTACATGAGAAATGTGACACAGGGTCGACAGAAAACCTATGCCCTTCAAGGACACCACTCTACAGCACTAGAAACTACACTAAATACACATTTGTGAAAAGTGAAATGCACCCAGTTCCCCAGCCATCAATACAAAGAAGTTTAAAACCAGTGAAATTCACCCTAAAATACTTCTGTTTAGTCATCTGAATTAACACTTCACTATCTTATAACTTTATTGACCAGAGGTATGTTTATGTGGGATCCTGTCAGAGGGATCCTGTCACTTAAACACAAGTGCAGAGTGTCACCTGGACTTCTTTTGGTAGTTGCAACATTTATAGATGTAATACACAATCAATGGCAGTGCAAAAGACACTTCAGATAACTTCAGAGCACTTCAGTGCTCTTTCACTGAATGTAACGGGTGAAGATCCTTACACATATCTCAGGATTTGCCAGTAAATGCCCTCCCAAGTGTCTCTGGACACAAGTCAAGAGGATTCTTTTATGGAAGGCTCTGTAGAGAGGAGATGTAATCCACATAGTCTGATGAGTTACAATCATAGACTCACAGAATGGTTTGGGTTGAAAGGTTGGACCTGAAATATCATCTGCAATACCAAGTTCCAACTTCTGTGCAAAGGACCACCTTCCACCAGACCAGGTTGCTCAGAGTCCCATCCTACATGTCCTTGAACACTTCCAGGGATGGGGAATCCACAGCTTCTCTGGGCAACCAGTACCTCAACATTCTCACAGTAAAGAATTTCTTCCCAATATCAAATTTAACCCTACCCTTTTTAGTTTGATGCCATTCTCCCTTGTGCTGCCACTCCATATGTTTGTCAAAAGTCCTGAAAGGTGTTATAAGTTTACAGTGTGCTCCATCTGACCAAATACAGGTCTCTGCTTTAAAATGAGAGAAATTGCGCCTCAGGCTCTAACAATGAGATCACCACTGATTATAAAGAGAGAATAAAAGTAAATGAGTTCAGATACAGGCACCAAAAACATAAACATTTCTGCCTGGAGCATCTTAGGAAAAGATGTGTGTTTCTGGTTTTCCATCGTGTCTTCAAAATAAAATCAAAGGAGGAATTTGCTGCTGTACCCAGTAAGAATCCTCCTCCCTCACCCAGCCTGCTCCCTCCTTAGTCACCTCTGCTCACAGATGTGTTGGGCAAAGTGTGGCCAATGTCCAAACCAACTCTGTGCTCCTCATTCAGCACAGTATACAGTTCACACAAAAAATAATGGACTGCAACATCCCTGAGAGTCACAAACTTCTGGATGAATAAAAGGACATTAGGACAAAAGGACATCCTTTATCAAGGACACATCATGTGAAAATTTCTGCTAGATAAAAATATCAGACTCCTCGAAAAGGAATGAACCATGAGAAATGTTGGATGGGGCTCTGAGCAACATGGTCCAGCAGAAGGTGTCCCTGCCCACAGGAGGAGTGCTGGAACTGGATGATCTTTATGGTTGCTTCCAACCCAAGCCATTCTATGATTCTATTAAATAATTCTGGGCTCTGCCTTTAGGCACACCTCAAAGCCTGGGTCCTGTTGGTACTCACCTACTACTTATTGGCTGAGGAATTGTCATGTGCAGACCATGGTCTGTGAGCATTTCCCGAAATGAGTTCTCCCTCTGCACGTCACCGAGGGAAGCAGTGGAATAACACAAATGTCAAGCTCTGCTCAGGGACGATGTCCAAGTGAGATGTGATCTGTGTAAAACCCCCTAATTTTAGACACCAGTTTACAAATTTGTTTTCCTTTTCCTGCTTTTCCCTGTGTTTTTTTGCTTTATCAGTGTAAGTACTTTGTTGCAGTATTTTGCTGTCAGTCTGTGCTGGAGGCAAAAAGAGAATGAGGAACAACTCTGTTCAGAACAGAGGTGAAAACACTGTGCTCAGAGACATTGGAATTGTCCCCGGAGCACTGGGAGGATGCGCCGTGCCGCCGGCAGCCTGCCCACAATGGCTGACACATCTCATCCACGGCTCTCCCGGAAACACCCCATCTCCCCCTGGTGACATTTCTCATGTCTACAAATGGGATTTGATGATATTTCATTATTTCCCAGGACTTTCCTTTGCTCTGCCTGCCTTGCAAAGGGGGCTGGCTTGGTTTCCTGCTCACACTCACACACACCCATTGCACACACACGCATCATTGCTTGTCTCCTTCCAAATGGCCTTATCTGCCAGTCACAATTTCTGCAGCCTGCAATTTCGATCACTTTTAAATGAAACCCATGCTGGCCTTAGTAATCATAATGTCATTTACAATTTACCACAAAACACGTTTATTCGGTTAGTAGCACATTGGAGAAAGAGAACTCCATATGAACTCGCCACTGAAGCCCTAATCTGATTATTTCCTCATGAAAATCCAAGCAGGGGTGCTTGTAAGAGAGGTCTGAGAGGAGAAGAAAAAAGTGAGTCCTGGCCACAGCTGACTCTGCTAATCAATGTGAACAGATAAGTGATGCAGCGTGTCATGGCCAGCAGCTAATCTGCCCCAGGGCTTTCCTCTAAAAAAGGCCAGAGTGGACAGGACTTAATAAATACTGAGTGACCACTGAATATTAAGCTGACATGTGCTATTTACATTGGTGATGAACAATAACAGTGATAAATTCCAGAAGCATCCCCCTGCAATGGGTGGAATTGGATTACAGAAGTTCTATTTGTATGTGTTTACACACACACACACGCATACACACATGTGTGAGAGGGAGAACAAAATGGGGAAAAAAGAAAAATAAAGAGTCAACCATAGTGCCTAGAAATGTGTGGGAAAGATGGAGAAGATGTTCACGTACTATTGAACACCATCCTGGGATATTGTGCACCCAGTCAGAGGAAGGGGACGTGTATGCTTTGGGCTCATAAATTCACCTGTTTGTCCTGCTCCACACAAAAAAGGAGAGAGAAATGATATGTGGAATATGTGTGTGTCCACTTTCTGCAGAAAATTCCTCCACCTCAGCAATCAGGTGTTGCTTTCTGCAGGTTCCCCCCATCATCAAGGCAAATTTATTATTTATTTATATACATAAACACACCAGCACATTCATCTAGATGAGATTTTAGCACTCAGGTTGCTTCTAGGGCTCCTGACAAATATTAACTTTGTGTCAATATTTGTCCTTCCTGTCCTGAAATGAGGATTTTCCACCTCATTTCACATTTGAAAAGAAAAATGTGCCAAGGGGGCCCTCTTTGCTTAGGAAAAAAACCCACCACCACTACCACCACCACCTCATATCCTTTATTTAAAAAAATGGAGAGAGGTAGAAGGAGGGAAGAGCATTTTTTTAAATAGATGTTTTGACTTAAAGGCATATAGAGTCCTTTACAAGTCTCCTGCCTTTTCCCTTGTTCCCCAATGCCAAATAAATAAAATAAAATAAATTCTACATTTAAAATTGAATGAAATACATCAACATTAATGATTTTCCCCGTCAGGTTAACACCACCATTTGCTTCAATAGTTTTTACCCCTTTCATGATAGATTTCACAATTCATGGTAAAAGGAAAAATAGAGTCTTTTTCTGACAAAAACAAAAGGCTATGTCAGTTTTTTATCAAAATAAAATAAATCTCCCACAATTTTCTTTCCATCTGACTGGATTTGCCCGTCAGTTATTTCTAATTTAACTACAATTATAGCTACAAAAATATAAAAGCAAGGAGGGGAGGAAAGGGAAGGGGAGAAATAAATGGGACAGTGTTTAGAAATTACGATTCATTGGCCTTGGGCTGGCCAGCACATATCTTTGCTGAGGGGGAAATATTCATCAGCATTAACTGTTCCTTTTGACCTGTTGACATTCAAATGGGAAATAAAGGAAAAAGAAAAAGGCCTAGGAATAACATCTCAGAAATCTAGAAAAGGTAAACTACTCTGAGTTCAGTTGCATAGGAAGGCACAATGGTACAAATGTTTGTCACGTGTTTGTATACAGATGTGCTGGTTTTGGCTCAGACAGAGTTAATTTTCTTCACAGTAGCTGTTTTGGGCTGTGGTTTGGGTTTGTGCTGAAGATGGTGTTAATAACACAGGGATGTTTTCATTATTGTTGACCAGGGCATGCACAGAGTCGAGGCCTTTTCTGCTCCTCATCCCACCAGTGAATGGGCTGGGGTTGCACAAGGATTTGGGAGGGGACACAGCCAGGACAGCTGACCAAGGCAACCCAAGGGATATCCCACACCATGTGGGATCATGCTTAGCATATAAACCTGGGGGAAGAAGGAAGGGAAGGACATTTGGAGTGATGACATTTGTCTTCCCGAGTCCCTGTTCTATGTGATGGGGTCCCACTGGGATGGCTGAACGCCTGCCCATGGGAAGTGGTGAATGAATTCTTTGTTTTGCTTTGCATGCTTACATAACTTTTCCTTTCCCTGTTTAAAGGGAATCTTTATCTCAACCCACAAGTTTTCTCCCTTCTACACTTCCAATTCTCTCCCCCATCCCACCAGGGCAGAGTGAGCAAGGGGCTGTGTGGAGCTGAGTTGCCAGCTGGGGTTAAACCATGGGAACACACACACGCATAAATATGTACCCATAGCAGGGACCACGTAAATAAAAATAGAGTGACTGCTTTAGGCTGTTAATTGTTTCTTTTAAAGAAAGTTATTTTGGAAGGAAATGAGTCTCATAACATCACTCTGTGTGGGGGTTTTATGCTCTCCTGTTTATCATTCTTCTATAAAAATCTTTGAACCCCCTAGCCAATTTTAGCCACATTTGTGGACTCAAAAATACCATGCTCCTTCAAGGTTTGTAAAAGTAGTGCCCAAGTAGAGAAAAGATATTTATTAGTGCTTTCTTTGAAGGAAGGTCTGTAGTAAAACTCTCTCTTCTTACACATCCTGAGATCTGCATTCACCCTTCCCTTCCGCATGCAAATTCAAAGAAAAACAGGTGTAGTACATGAACTATTTGCACTCATTGTATGCATGCTTTGATATGGCCACACACATTGCAACTATTTATTCTCTGTAAAATCAAGTGTCATTTGCCTCTTTCATACAGTTATACATTTTTATGTTTGCATCAACCCTTCAGAGCTCCCCATGCCTGAGAGGGAAGGCACATGTTACAGATGACAATATATCTCTCCCAGTCATAAACAAAAAATTACAGTTTTCCAGTTCCCAGAGACTATAATAATAACTCATTCTTGATCTCAAAGCATCAGTGCACAAATAAGGTCTTAAGAAGAGAGACCAGCAATTCTCTGAGGTCACAATTCTCTCCAACAGGGATCAAAAAGAGTATGGGAACAAAGCATGCATATAGCAATGTTCACCCAAAGTGCTCCTCAAGCTTTCAGTGATTTACAGGTCAGGAACCTTTTGAGCTAGAGAAATTTTTAGTGGTCTTTGTATATGAGAGAAAACACCAAACCTGTCTCACAACCCCATGAAAAGTTGGGGAGGAGAATAACCCAGCCAGGAGAAAATATCTTGAGCCCTCTCAAAAGAGGCAGGTCAGCAAATCCAGAATAGCCCCTTAGTGATGTTTCCCAGACCAGCTTGGATTAAGGTGCTTTCCTTACAGTTCCACAAATCTGAATTGCAAGGTGCCACACCTGGAAATACTTGTGTCCAGAGGACTTAGCTGGAACTGAGCTGCTAGAGCATTCTATCCATCAAAACTTATAAAATAACCAGTGCCAAGTCAGGTTCTAGTCCCTGATGCCATCTGTCATGGCAGTCCCCTATTATCAAAGTCACCAACCCTCCAGAAGACAGTGGTCATCTCCAAACTGCTCTTTTGAACTGAATCCTGACTTGTGCTAATTTCTAGAAAGCACCCAGGAGTCATTTTGGACACTGCTGGGTTGGCTGGGACAAAAGTGGGGTTGGAGCTGTACCCTTGATGCCACAGGAAGCTCCGGAGTCCATCCCCAGTTCTGCCTGACTGGGTAGAGGCCCATTCCTGCTACTGTCAGCACTGGCCCAGAGGAGCTTGTCCATAATTTTATTGAATTTAATCAGAAAGACACAACTGGGAAGGATTTTTGTCTGCATTATTATTAATGATTTGGGAGCTTTAGTCATTTTTGCCATCCTGACAACACAAATGTCTCCATAATACTTATTTCAAGAACAAATCCAATGCAGTGACAGAAGCGTTACTTTCCATTATATTGTGCATGGAGACAAAAATGGTTAAACAGCCCTCACTGGAGCTTTTAGACGGTCTCATGAAGCAGGCAAGACAAACAAACAATTCCCACAAACCTCTTGAAGACATTAACTACCATACAAAGAGCCAATAACTGTGTGAGATGGGTCTTGTCTCCCAGGAAAGACGAATGAGAATGCAGAGAGAAACATTTTTTGTTCCCTATTACTTCACCTTTGAAAAACATGCTGTTCTGCAAGTATTAATTTTTCTCTTGTGTTGCTACCAAAGCTTTTCCCATTCTCTTTCCCTTGAAGATAATCCTGATTTCCTTTAGGTGTTTTTAAAAGGATTTTTCTCTCCTCCTGTCCAGCAACCTTGTTGACTGAAGCTTTAGTCACACCAATACCTGTGGCTCAACATAAAGGTGAGGGGCAGCAAACAGCAGATCTTTTGCCAATGCAATTCCTGCCACCATCACTCTGGTCTAGGAATGATAAAATTACCACCACCAGCACCACCTGAAAGCAGAACAGCAATTTTGTCAAATGCCAGACCTAAAAGTGAATGTGGCTGTGCCATGCACTGCTCTGAGCTGTGGATATAATGAGTTTTGAATGGGAAGTCCCGGACACAATAAATCTGTGCCATATGTGACCATTTCCTGTGTCAGTTCCTTTCTCATAACCAGTGGAGGCTTCGCCCTCCCCCTCACTTTCCCTTTCATGACCCCACACCAGGGCTCTGAAATCTTTCAGGGTTGCTTTTGGGCCCCAGGCCTTTCCACAGCAGTTGCATAAATAAATGAGTTTGACAGCAAACATCATAATGATTACAGTAATTTGTGCTCCACACAAGTGCTTGTGCTACTCGCTGAAGAAACGGAGGAGGAAAGAGCTTGTTTTGTTACCACAAACAAAAGTATGTTCTCTGACAAGTGGTGAAAGAATTAGTCAAATAAACTTGAACCTTATTCAGACCATTGCTGTTATGGACAGAGAGGTTCTCAGCTTTGCTTTCCCTCCTTGGCCTGCAGTCACTGCAAAGACAAATCATCCTTTTCTTCTGCAAAAATAAAGTTAGGACATAAAATGAACTGCCTCAAAATAAAATTTTCAGGGAACTCCACTTTACTGCTATTATTATTATCATTTCTTCCCGATGAGAACAGTTCTTTGGTCCTGGGAACTGACTCACAAAGAGACTGAATGATTTTCCATTAGAAGTAGGCGAGAAGGAAAATGCCAAATACCTGCAGTTTCTGGAAATATTTGGGTTAGAAATAAGTTTTAAAATGGCAGTAATTTCTATGAGAAACAGGTGGAGAGGGCAAAACAAAACCTGTCACTTTTCCTATTTTTTCCCTTTTTTTATTCATTAACAAATCACACATTTTGTCCAAATAGCAAACTCTCACTAACTTTTCATGTTTCCCTGAGAAATTATAATATTTTTGGTCTGTGTAAATTTTTTCTGTAAAACAGTATTATCAAACTCCCTTTTTTCCCCCTAGCAATAACACTTTTTAAAAATATGCTTCATATCTAATGTTTTCAGCCCAGGAAGATCACAGAAATTTCAGTTACCATGGCAAAGAGCAAAATTAGTTTATAGAAGTTTTATAAAAATTGTTATGAAGGAAAATTGGTTTCCCATGTCCAGTGCAGGGAAAACAAAATTAAGGTACTAGTATTTTAACAAGAGAGGTTTAGCTTGGAAATTAGAAGACCATCTTTTTAATTAAAAAAAAAAAAAAAAAAAAAAAAAAAAAAATCCAAGTAGCAAGAGCTTGAAAACAACTGATTAGGAACTTGGTGAAACTAATGCAAGTGAAGGATTTTTTTAGCAGGTTATATTAATTTCTTTTGGGAGCATTGAAATTACAGATCTCTCTCTCTCCTTTCTTTCTTTCTTTCTTTCTTTCTTTCTTTCTTTCTTTCTTTCTTTCTTTCTTTCTTTCTTTCTTTCTTTCTTTCTTTCTTTCTTTCTTTCTTTCTCTTTCTTTCTCTCTTTCTTTCCCCATGTAAGTTATAAAAAAATGTTAAAATCTTGCTTGTGCCTGCCCAGCTGATGGTTCAGTCCAAGAGCCTGTGCTGATAACAGAAAGGTTCACAAGCACAAGAGTCCCTGTGACATTATTAGGGTGATTTTCAGCAATATTAGTCCTGTATGGGCTGTGGACTTGAATCTTAAAGCAGAAGGATTTCATTATGGGTACAGACAGCTATATTATGCCATGACATATTTATGACAATGAACAGTAATGGAAGGCGAGTATTTTAAGCCTTGGAAGTTGAAATTAATCTGAGAGCACAGAGCAGAATCTGAGCACCTATGAAAACATATTGAAGAGCTAAAATTTGAGACACAAAGGCTACAGTCATTATCTGGGCACATTGAATGGGATTCATCACATTAATTCTAGCTGCCTAAATGTTAAGCATCTAGTCTAAGCTAATTGTCTGGTCTAAGCCGTTCATCTAGACAATAATCATTAGACAGGGGGAGAGGAGAGACTTTTAGAGGGTCATTCATTCCTGCTTTTCTTTGGATGGATTGTGTCTCTTCTGGAGATATCTGTCTCTGCTGGCTATGTGGGGAGCCTAGACAGATATTTTGGACTGAAGACCCATCTTTAGAATCAGAGAATCACCGAATCATTAAGTTTGAAAAAGATCTCCAAGATCATCAAGGCCAACCTCTGACCGATCACCACCTTGCCATTAAGTCATAGCACTAAGTGCCAGTGCCATCGGGTAAAATGAGCCCAAGCACTAATGATTTTGTTAATGAGGCTTGTGGAACAGCCAGGCCAATCCATGTTCATGTTCTGAAATATGTGCAAAGTGTCAGCTCTGTACACACCTCTAATAAGCATCTTCTCCAGTTTTGAACAAGAGGAAAGAGAGAAAGGAGGGACATGAAGTCACTACCATCAAGCTAAAAAAATGAAAAGAAAACTCCCCTCTCCCTGACAGAGATATAAGCAAGCTACAAACAAGTTTTTGAGGAAGACCCTGAAAAAGACCAGCCTCTGTATTTGGCTTTTGTACCTGTGATTAGCAAGCCACGGGATCCAGGTACTCCCCACATGCACAAGGTGGAGTCACCCTGCAAACCAAGGCTCTGTCTGCTCCTGAACAGTGCAGCTCACACAGGAAACAGAAGGGGCCCTCAGCAAAGTACCTTGAAAAGCCCAAAATTAGAGAACTTATTCAAAAAAAAGTTGAGCAAACAGAATAAGACCTTAAAAAATTATTTCTAACCTCTGGAACCAACATGGATGCAGGAACAGAAGCACACTGGTTTCAAACACCACTTCCAAAAATCGAATGTGTCTGTAGGCATGGTCCTAAAATGCCTGCAGTGAATCTTGGCAGAAAAAATAGATCAGAAGAGACTTACAAATGTCAAACTTCCAATATTCCAAAGTTCTGCTCAGAGCAAGGCTAACTTCAATGTTACATCAGGCTTCTGAGGGTTTTATCACAAACCGTAGTATACCTACATTTAAGGTTTTTAAGTTTCAAAGGACAAAACTCCCAGGTTAGGGTATGTTCAGAGGAGCTGCTGGAGTTGAAAACTACTTGGAGAAGATCTGTGATCCCAATGACTCTTTCAGGCATAACTTCGGATGCTTGCAAAACTGTTTGAAGAAGCTTTGAGGGTTGATTTTGCAAATAGTTGTTATATATTATTTTAGGTAGTCCAAGGTCTGTTCCTTGTCCCATACCAAGTCTTCTGGACAGCTCCAACAGGAAAAGAGAACATTTGGAGGTGGAACATCTCTTGTGCTTCACCAGAGAGTGTTCTTCATGTTCATATAAACATGAATGGACAGAGTCACATTAATCTTGGTTGTGTGGTGTGATGCCAATGGAGAAAAATAATAAAGGTGTTGGTGGAGCATTCAAAACACCCACCAGTCCTGATTTTCCTGCTCTAACTAGTAAGGATCACTTCCTTTATATTTTTTTCCAGACTTACTAGCAAGCTGTTTGAAATTTCAGACAGCCCTTGGAGTTATTTTGGCCAGGGAGTATATTTAAAACTCATTGTGCCTAATGTTGTCTTTCTACAATTGAGAAGTAATCAGGAAAGACGTGAAAATAAATAGACAAGTGAGAGGCAAAATGAAATATGAAGTGGCTAGAAAGGAGTCTGCTCTCTAATGTATTTTTTCAGCTTATTATTGTAAAAGCCCAGAGCAAAAGAGTAGCTTTGAAGAGTCTTTTGTTAATAGTGGAAAGGTTGTCTTTATATTTTTCTTAACTTTTTATTTATTAACCATGCTGCACAGAGTACTTCCATAAGTGATGGCCAAGTTTCAGGTTTCAGGGACTTGTTTAGTCTGAAAACATCCCAGGCTGCAATGGGAAGCATAAAAGAGAAGTAACAGCCCATTGTACGGTGTCAGAAGGAAGTAAAACCGAAGCCCATTTGTTCTCTGCTTTTCCCTGTAATTGCTGGTGGCTGAGCTTGTAAAGGTTTGGATGTCCCTGTTTGGATGGTTAAAATGCATTCCCAGCAGGCCACTTCCTCAGGTGGTCTAGCTGATGACAGCATGAGGCCAATGTGAAACAGCTGATGTGTTGACCCTATCTGACAATAAAATTATAAAGCTGCATTCCTACACTGGGCAATCCTCCAGATCGTTGTGAAAAATAGAAAATAAACGTTATTGAGGGCACTTACCTTATGCTCCAGCCCTAAACCATGATACTCAATAACATTTTTAGACTCTTGGTGCTGGGGCACTATGTATTTATTTATCATTGCCCTGATTATGGGGCTAAGTGTAAAAATATTCAGTTTCTACAAAACCTCATCAAAGCTGTTAGGTGAGAAAATATTATGTGTGCGCATGAAATCAGAGAGGTGCATTAGGAAGACTTTTTTCTTTGAGAATTTTTAGTGTTTTAGCACCAGGAAAAGGAAAAAAAAAAGAACACTGATATTGTGTTGGGATAGGCAGAATGATTCAGGGTTTGCCAAGGCTTCTTAGCTCAGGCATCCTGCTGGAATTTAAAGGATGCCCTTCATGTATAAGAGTTTACATGATCTAACTTTTATGAAGAGAATTGTCAGAATGGACAATTTTGGTCTGTTGGGTTTTTTTTGTTTTTTTTTTTTTTTTGGTATAACCCTCATTGCCAGACACACACATCAGACAAGCACAAGCATGATTTTTACTTGTTTATTACTTGGCATCAAAAATATCAGAATACATTTGATTTTCTGGACACACCAGTTGAAAATCTCAGCTGAAAAGCCCTCGGCAGGAACCTCCACAGGCCTTTCTGCTGGTTTGGGCCATCAGGGAGAGTCTTTCAGTGCCATGAAGAGCCAAGACATTTTGGAGAACCTTCAAAGAGCCCATCTGGCAGGGTTTGTTCAGTTTTCACGAGTCTCATGTGGCAGTCACAGGGGACAGCAGGCTGGAGACTTGTAGAATGTGTTTGTATCCCACCATGATGGAAAGGCTCATTCCAGAGGCAGAGCACACAAAGTACTCAGTGCTAAGTGCCAAGGCTAATCTATCATGTAGAAAACTGGTGCAAGCCATTTCCAAACCTGCCTTGCCTTGTCAAGACAATCTGGGCTACAACCACTTTCCATGAAAGTCACAGAAATTGTTTCCATGTAATTCCCCTTTCCAACCCAAATCCTGCCCAAAAGGGTGGTATTTTATGCCAAGCTGTTGTCAAAAATGGATTCACATTTTCTTGCACGTTGTGTTTCCCTGAGGTCCCAAAATGGGTAATAATACTGGCAACACTACAGTCAGGAACCTGAATGCCCAGCCAGAAGGATGTGCTGCCAGAAGGATGTGCTGCCACGGACATTGAGGGGAGGAGGAATATGAGGGAATCTTGACTTTTTCCTTTTGCTCTCCATGTCTCACGTGGAACAGGAGCTCAGACAGAGAGGCCTCAGAAGCAGAGGTCTGAATTTAATAAAGCTGTCTGGGGGCAGGGAGACAGGGAAGAGAAGATCATGGAGATAAGAGAGGCAGAGAAAGGAAGGCAGGAAAAAAAAGGACATTACAGCTGGCTGGTGATGGCTGTGCCCTTTCAGACTCAAGTGAGCGGAAGTGAAATATTTGTTTAAGAGGCAGGACATCAGTTCATTATGGAAAGAATAGGAAAGAAAAAAAAATATTTTATGGTTTGGACATATATTTCCATGCCACTGTAATGAGGATAGGCCAAAGGCAAGGGAAGACAAGGATCATGGCAAGATGCTGCAAGCTAATTAATAGGGCTGCTGGATTTCATCACAATTTTGGGGGATATTGAAATGACCATTTAAATTCAGTGCAGCTACACCTACAGTATGCAAGAAGCTGGACCCCTGTTTAGGAAATTAATCTCTTTCAAGGAAGCAATTGCACAGATTGGCATAATCAGAGGATCTCTTTGCTTCCCCACTTCTGCAACCTTTCTCCCGTTTCATCTTGAAGAATAAAAGTTAATTGAGGAGAGCAGGGAGGAGGAGGAAGCTCATCTCACCCCCTTTGACACAGCCCCCTCCACCAAGGTACCAAGTTGACTTCCTTAAAAGAAAAAATTATCAAATGCACTGCCAAAGCTCCCATCTAAGGATGTTTTTTTTCTTTTCCATAAGATTCTGTTTGTTAGAAAAACCAAAAAAAGGACACCAGAGGGAAAATAAATGCAGATACATATTTAATGCATGCATTTAATTTTCAGAACATGGTGGGCACTTCAGTGCCGGCTGCTGGAACTGCAAGGGAGAATTTATCTAATCAGTCCTCCATGTCCCTGCTTCATTGACATAATGTGGTCCTGCCGATTAAAGCACTCAAATGTCTGCCTTTTCCTTTCCTTTCATACTAAAATTATTGATGTGCTTTGTACAATGTGTAATTGCCATTATTGTGTATGTGCCTAGAGCATGTGCAGAGCTGAAATTGAAATAAATAAGCAAACAAAAATCATATGATAGCGAGCCTCTGATGGTATGATGGGGGTTGGTGCTGTGGTATCACAAGCTGAAAATAGGATTTCATACTGCTGTGACTGGTTTTGATCGAGTGAGATTTGATAAGACTGGAAGAAAGGCTGCTGTGATCCTCCAGCCTGACCTCTTCTTTTCATACAGCACAGAGCCCCAGTAAACACCCAAATCAAAGTACCCCTTTCAGCATCCTGGGTCTGAGCCTCACCATCCAGGGATTTCACCAGAGCAGTCCTGATTTGCATCACCTGAGGATCTTGCCCAGTATCACACCCTCACTTTCGCTCCATCTCTTTCTCTCTGTCTCAGAGACACACAGTAGATTTGTTCTTTACATTTAATTTATGCAAGCAAGGCACAGAATACATTTCAGTAACGCAAATTAGATACGCACTAATTTCTTCTCTGTGAAATAGCAGTAAGTAATTAATCAGAATTTTGATCACAACTCAGTTGGCAATTCTAATTGCACTTGTCATTTCCACAGCAAATACAGAATCATTATCTTTTTTGCCGAGTCCTCTCTTCCTAATCATCCAGGGGTGCTAGAAGCAAAACATTTCCAAGAACTAGATATTGTCTCTATCAACCAGCAGCCTTAATACCTTTGGACTGATGGTTAGTGGGTTCAGTCCGTGGCCGTGTTTTATTTCAAGCTTCATCATAATTTTAAAGTGAAAAGCTCGTGGCAGGCTGGCTGCTTGCCTGGGGGAGGGGGGATTCTGCCTCATGAAATTATGAGGAAGGATAAAAGCTAGCAGCTCACTCCATTAAAAACCTTCTGGGAGAGCACTACAGACACCTGACCTTTGCAGGAGCATCCAGCAGGCATCCAAGGGACACATGGACGTTGGTCAGGTCGGTGCCATCAAAGCCCACGCAACGTCTCAGAGGCACCACATCCACGTCTCACCTCTGGGTGCTGCCAGCCATCCCAGGAGCAAACAGGATGATCAGGGGAGATCAGTACCCCGTGTCTCACCGAAGAAGCGCTTCCATGACTGTTTAGGGATTATCCTGATGGTTTGTGCAAACTGACAATGCTGGTCTGGAGCAAGAATGAGTTAAGATTGTCTGCCTGGATGGTGCTATGGCCAGGGGTCTGTGGAGATAGGACTCCCCTTTGCTATGCTTCAAAAAGCTGTCAGTGACATCCTCCTCAGATGGCTTAGAGGAGGGAAGAAAGAGAGCAGGAAGAGAAAGGGAGATATACCCTTAAGGAGCTGAGCCCTACAGGGACCTATACTAGATCCAGTCTCCAATTCCAGCACAGCAATTCACCTCCTGCTGGAATTAAGGGTTTCCAAGGACCTGACAGCTACAGTCCCATTTACTAATCAGATTCTTCACATAATTCAAGCCCAGGTAGTTAATATTTCCCCAGGTAATCCCAAACCGTACAATAAATTTGGGAACAACCACCAAAACTGAGACCTCAATTCTGCCAACTTAATAATAAGTGAAAAGACATTTCAGAGAAGTTTAAAGGCACTTTATGCAAGAAGTCTCTGCACAGAATATGCTGTGAACCAGAGTAGTTCTGGCTCTAGCCTCACACACAATTTGAGCAAGCAGCACCAAAAATTTCCACTTTGAAGGATGCCTAAGCATCTCCTGTGCTTCCCAAATTTTTCTCCTCCCTGCTCTAATCAGTAGAAATCACTGAAAGAGCAGGAAGGCATTGCTCAGCCCTTCCCTTTCCTTCATTTTCCAGTGCTCTTGCTTTTATTCCACATTTGAGAAATCAGTAAGAAGGATTTGAGGGGAACTGTAACCTCTCAGATTTTTTACTCTCAGGAGCCAAACTTCTTTCATACAAGGGGGAATAGCTCTTGACATTAGTGATGCCAGTGGGGACTGAAGAGGGTCAGAACACCTCAGAACTTAGCTATGAATATTGAAGCCAGGAACAATGTCTGAGATTTTGGTGGGCTAAATTTCTTTCATAAAGGACAGAAAAATAAACAAAATAAATGTCTGAACTGCCACAGAGACTTTTCTTTTTCTAGGGTTGGGTAGGGATGGCATGTTAAACATTCTGTCCATGATGAAAAATCTCAAAAGCTTGAATCACATTTTCCAGGCTCAACTCCACCTTCTGGGACACAGTGGGACACAGACATTTTCCATTAGACTTTAAAAGATGTACTCTGAGGCTATGTTCACACTTATGAAGGTTTATGCCTTAGCCCTAGTACTCAATCACAAATATTTTACATTCCTAGAACAACGCTTGGCATGTTTTTTTGTCTAGGTCAACTAGCACTGACCAAAACTGTGTCTAGGAATTTTCTGAGGCTTAATATGATTTGTGACCATCCCAATATGGATGCAACAAATCTGGTCTGGAGCAAAAGGGATTTTAATAACTATATATATGGCCACACTAAGAGTTGGCCATGGGCAGGGATACCTCCACTGGACCAGGTTGCTCAAAACCCCATCCAACCTGGCCTTGAACACTTCCAGGGATAAGGATATGTCCAGTTTCAAGCCACTCAGGAGCATGGGAGGCACTGGTAGAGTTAAAAGTGAGGCTGCCACCATGAGATTTTCCATTACCAGCTCTCCATACTCCAGCAGAGTCTGCAATGTCTTTGCTGTTTATCTAAACATAGATGAGAAACACTAAAGAGGCAAAAAAGAACAAAAACTGTTTCCAAAAACTGGAAAAGAGAGGATGCATTTTAGTTCACTACAGTCAGTCATTGTTTAATCACCTCAGAGGTGTTAAATGAAAAGGAAACAGCAGCTCTTGGAACCTGAGAATTTTGAAGACCAAGTAAACCCACACACAACAGATTTATGAAGACAGCAGATCATGTCCCAGATTAGTTACAGCAGCCAAAAGGGAAAAATAAGATCTTTAAAACCAGAGGCAGCGGGATAGAAACAAACTAGTGCAAAAAACATCATCTTCAACACAAATATTTAAGTAATGGATAGCCCTGAAGAGACATTCTGGCTACATCTTCACTAGTAAATTAAAAGTGCCCAGGACTATTCCCAGCCACCGAGGCCAACTGATGTGATCTGGTTGCATTCATGTTTTAAACTACCTCAGTTTTAAAAACAGGATGGATTCAACCACCAGACCAGCTGGGAATGTTCCTTGGTGCACACAAACTCCCAAACTGCACCCAACAACCCAAGAATTGTTTGGGA
This sequence comes from Rhipidura dahli, assembly GCA_013399225.1. Lineage (NCBI taxonomy): Eukaryota > Metazoa > Chordata > Aves > Passeriformes > Rhipiduridae > Rhipidura > Rhipidura dahli. The sequence goes on along the minus strand of VXAC01000180.1, from coordinate 242,382 downwards.
GAGTATTACTTGGCCCAGGACAAAAGCATGCCAGGGGTTATGGTAAACATTTTTGCAGAGCAGTGGATTGCATCTCTGTGTGATTTTATTTATCTTAGCATGGATATCACCCCTGCCCACCTGAACTTCTGCCCCTGGAGAATGCTTCAAATTTACCTGCAAACCTAACAGAGGGCACAGGCCACATCAGTCAAAGAGGTATCCCAAACCTAAGGAAATGAACAGGGAAACCTGCAGCCCAGATATTTTCCAGGCCTGTTTGAGAGAAGAGTTCACACCCAGAGGAAAAGACCAAGCAGATGTTGTGTGAGATATTTGGCCTTCTTTTGGCATTATGGAAGGTTGCTGAACATCATCACACTTTGGAAATTCAGAGTCACACAATGGTTTGGGTTGAAGGGACCTTTAAACATTTTCTAGTTCCAGCCTCCTGCTATGGGCAGGGATACCTTGCACTAGAGCACTGATATTTTCTTGTTCTAGAAAAAAATTCAAAGTGAAAAAACCCCCATTTCTGGTTATTATTCAACTACACTTAATGGGGCAGGAAACAAAGTTGTTGGTGTGTGCCTTCTGTCTATTGCAAGAGCAACTTCGGACTTGAGTGGGAGAGAAGGAAGGGACAACTTATCACCTCCTGGTTGTTATTTCCCTGCTGGAAATAGGCAATAGATTGACAAGAGCTGAGGAGAAACCCCACTGCAGGTACCTTAATCACCTTAATTAATATGGGGAGGATGAGCTTGAGAGGACAGGAGTCACCTCAGGAGCAAACCTGAGAATAATTTCCTGTCTCTACTCAGCTTGTGTCTCTTTCGGTTGATGCAACTGGACTGAACTCTGATCTTCAACAGTCAGTCCTAATCTATGAGTTCAGTGAGTTTCTGGCCACATTTAACTGTGGAAAGTAGTCTGATGCTTGGTGGTCAATCATCAGACTTGTCAAGACCAAGTCAGCAAACCACACGTGGGCATCCCTCCAATCCAGATGCTCTGGCAAACAGTGGATGAAAAATGTGTCCCTAAAGCTTCACAGACACAAACAAGCTGTGTGAATTCTCTTACAGATACACTGACCAAATGCAAGAGAAAGAGTGGGAATAGGTAAGGACTGGCTACACCACCAGGACTCCACCACCAGTGATTTTTGGAGAGAAAAGTCTGTTGTGTGCCCTTGCCTTGGATGAGAACTGTGAACCTCAGTAAAAGCTCTGGCTGTATATTTAGCCATATGACATGGTGTGCAAAGACACATTTGCTCTGAACACACATTCAGAGACACAGGGCTGATCCACAGCAGACTCCATCAGTGCCAGGAGGAGTCAGAAGCAAAGCATAGGCTGTGTGTAAATATACCCACAGAGAGTAGGACAATGGGACCGTGAGATCAGGCCCCTGAGGAGGACCCCAACCAGGTCCAGTGTCATGGACACCACCTCAGCCAAGAATATCTGTGCACAGCACACAGGGAGAAGGATGGGAACACATCATAGACTCGTAGAATCATAGAATTGTTGAATCGTAGAATCACAGAATCAGACTCCTAGAATCACAGATCTGTTCAAGTTGGAAAAGACGTCCAGGATCATCAAGTCCAACCTTCAGTCAAACACCACCACGCCCAGTAAACCATGTCATGAACCACATCCCAGCCAAGATGGAGGCAGAGCTGAGTGAAGAGGCAGGCACTGCTGCTCAGAGACCTGCCCTCAGCAAGGACCAGGGACGTATTTTGCCTCTTTGTTTCAATCTCTCTTCCTCTTTTGAGGTGATTAATTTTCTTTTGTGAACAGTAATCCATTGCACATTCACAACAGAGAAAGATGAAATTATTGTGGCTTCTCATTTGAAATTTTCTTTGCATGTCCTGTCTGCTTTGCTCCATAATGCTCATGCCAGTGTTTGGATTTTCAATGGCAAGTCACCTAGATCAGGCTCATTATTATCCTTTTTCAGGTAACTTGGAAGCAATACCCACACCTGAAAAGTGAGTGGAGTGCTGAGCTGATGCCTCCTGGCCCGAAGACATGGGGACATGCAGGGGCACAGCCAGCACCAGGCTGGGTGGCTCCAGAGCATGGTCCCATTACAAATAGCCCTTTGCCTGGAGGCCCATCCAGTTGAATTAGAAAAAAAAAGGAACCATTAATTAACTTGACTTAAGAGAAGGCTGATGCAGGGCAATGTGACCTTTTCTCTATGTCACATGCCACACGGATTTTAGCTTCCCTCTGATGCTTTGTCACTGCCAGTCCTTGATTTTTAAATCACTGGATTACAGCGGGGTGATGGTGACCAAAAGGATTGTGGCAGCAGAAAGGAAGAAAGAGACAGCTTCACTATTCCATGGTCTGTATACCAAAGGCAGCAGATTCTACTATTATTATCTTGCAATCTAATGAAATATATATATTGGTGTATATATATAAATATTCATATTTTATTTTAGGTATTACAAATACATAACACACCACATGTACATTCAGTTAAAATACACATTTAAGGTGTGTATTTTAAGGTTGAGGTTAAAATGGTTATTTTTACAGAAAAACAAAGAATAGTATTGGTTTTACAAGAATACAGAATATAATTGTTTAGTATTGCTCAATTTTTGCATAAATGTGTTGGCAACAGAAGGAGCTTTATGCAGTTTTCACCAATCAGCTCAATGCATTGCTGAAATAGCCCAATCTACCTAAAGTCTGATATTGAATTAGCCCAGGTATTGGAGGGAAAGTGAGAGCAGTAAAATCATGGAGTCACAGACCATTTTGGGTTGGAAGGGATCTTAAAGATCATCTTGTTCCACCCCCTGCCATGGGCAGGGACACCTTTCACTATCCCAGGTTGTTCCAAGCCCCATCCAACCTGGCCTTGGACACTTCCAAGGACGGGACAGCCCCAACTTCTCTGGGCAACCTGTGCCAGGGGCTCCCCACCCTCCCAGGGAAGAATTTTCTCCTAACATCTAACCTACACCCCCCTCTTTTCAGTCAGAAAGAGGTCTCTCTTCCAGATTCAACTGCAAGATCCAGCCCTGAAGACTTGTGCCATTCTCAGAAGGCCATGGTTTTGCAGTACTACATTTTTCACTACCAAAATTATGATGGATTCTTACAAAACCAGTTCAGATAACATCCCCATCGACTACATGGGAAATAGTCTCCATGCAATTCTTTCTCCTAGGCTTTTTACCTAGTTTATACCATTGTATGTTTTGACATGAGTGTCTGAGCCTGAGCTTGGCTCCTTCAGCTGAAGAAATCAACACCTTGAATGGGAAATTTATGCATCTTGGACACCAGGTTTAGGGAGAAAGAAATTATTTCAGCCAGGCAAGATGAATCTTTTGAGTTTAACTTGAATGTCTCTTTGGAAAAGCAAATTAATCTAACCCTGTCCATGACATTCAGGATACATCTACATCTTCTCCTTGGCACATTGCAAGGTCACCCTCAAGACTTGACCCACAGGCCACTGCAGCAACAAACCAGGAATTACAGGTCCTAGGAATAAGGGAAAACCAGCTTTCTCAGAGCACATGTGATTCTCTGAGCCTCAGTTTGCTTGAAAGCTTTGTAGACCATGAAGGACCTGTGGACCTGCTGTCCATGGGTGACCTCAGGTGTTTCTACACTGCCATCATCTGTCTGTGTGGTTTCATGGGGTGAAAGGTGGATGGAGCTGGGAGCTCACTGAGTCCTGAGTTTCTCCACAAACCCTTCTTTGAGAGTTGTGTCAACATAGACATTGAGATCAGAGGTGCAGGTTTTCGTTCTCTGACTTAGGGATTTTTTTGACCACACTGCTGAAAAATAAAATACAAGGGAAAAACACTTCTCAAATTCCATTGGATAACATTGGCAAGGAATGGCATGTCAGTGTTATACCCACATATAGCTCATGTAGAGCAAAAAACCTCAGAATGGCTTAAAAAAGGCTTTTCCATGTCCCATTAAATCACTGGGGCTTAAAGTATTGGAGGTTGGTTTTGAAACTTCTCTCAATGAAATCTAAGATTTTATCTCAGTGAAAACACTCACGTCTTACTAAACAAACACTATGTAATCATTAGTGCACCTCAGAAAATCCTCTCACATCTCATTATCCCACAGTTTAGATTAGGGTTTTTATAGCTTGACTTCCTAATTCAACCACAGGATCAGCTCTGCTCCCCTCTGCCTCAGTGCTGATTTATTATTTCTGTAACATGAAGAGCAGAGCAAAGGAATAGAACACATTCTCATGGCAACAAGTTAATTTTGGTTTAACTTTCCAATGCTTGCCATTGTAGCCATTAACACTCTGGTTGTTTAAATAGCAACACCAAGTAAACAAGAAATAAACCTTTAGTCTAGCAAAAAACCTCCTGAAGGTGCTGGCTGCAACATTTCCTGCAACACAAAGGGTTTCCTTGTCATTCCTGTTGGCAAGATGCCCTTTCCATGCAAAGATGGACTCTGTTGGTACTATTTACCATGAAACACCTGTGCAAAGTCATCTGAAATTGAATTATGAAGACTTTCACCCTGAGAGCAAGGGAGGATGGAGAGGAAATCATGTGTTGGTTTGGAATTTTTCTCTTCTTTATTCCCTTCCCCTCCCAAACTTTAGCCTAAGCCTCTCAAAGAAAGACACAGGAAAAAAGACACTTTGCTTTTTGAAAGACCTTCAGCACATCTGAATCCCACTGCAGCAATATTATTTCCCTAAGCAGCTCCCAAACTGTGAATATAAAAGGATACAAATTCAACACCCTCAAAATAAGAAGAATAAGATAATAACCCGGGACAATGAGAAAATTGCACAAGTTCACTTTCCATGTCAGTATGCATTTCCCTTTAAGAGTTTCCATTTCCCTCTAAGCAATTTTATAATTCACACATAGCATTTCTAATCATTCTTTCAAGTGTTTCTATGTAACTTATCAGGGTTTAATGAATGCCAGAATAAGCACTAGAGGGAAAATCCACATAACTGGACACTAACCCAAAGGTTTTAACAAGACCTCTACATTTTTCTCTTTTTAATATAATTTTATTCGAGCACTTGCTGCTTTGGTCAGAAATATGGCTTTTTTATTGGTATTATTATTGACTTTTTCCCACCCACCCTCTTGCCTAAACCACCATCCCATAACTTGTGAGCCTTCCAGGGTTGTAGAGAAGAATTATTAGTTACAAAGGGCTTCTTTGAAAACAACACCTCCATAAAATCAGTCAAAGTTAACAAACAAACTTCTGTACTGATTTCTACTGAATTTGGACCCACACTCACTTCGCCAAGAACAGTAAAAAAACCCAGAAAACATCCAAAACCTGAAAATGTTAGAGGACACAAGTGACTTGTTCAGTCTGCAATAATACATGGAAGTACTTTATATCAGTAAGAATTCCTAAGGATAATTTCATGCCCGGAAGTCGTCAGTCACAAATTTTGGGACACTTTGCCACTGGATGTTTGAATGGCTAAAAGAGTGGGTGAGACAGGATAGATAAATAAATAGTACAGGAATTTTACTTTCAGGTCAAACCATCCTGAATTAATAGCTGCTTTGGAAAACAGGGGGTATGAGAAAAGAAGTCAGCCTACAAATGCTGATTATTCTTTCCAAAGCAACCACTGCCTTCAACACTCCACTAAAAACATGCTAAAATTTGAACCTGATTTTTTAAACCCTATCTGGAGTTCTGTAGGATTCCTGTTTTCAGGACACTGCTGTAGGCAGCCCGGCACTTGTCCTTGAGCTCTGACTGGTTTGGGGTTCTTTTCTCTGGAGGGCTCTTCAGGCATACATGGAGTCAGAGCTTTTACCAGAGAGGCTCAACCTTTCCAAGAGCAAGGGATGGTTTTAGTTGTGTGTGGTCACTGACTTTCACTGGGCTTCCTTCTTCCTTCAGACACAAATTTGAGTGGCTGAGGAAGGTTGTATCCTTGGGATCTGGAGAGGGAAAGGAGAGAGCAGGTTTCTCTCCCTGCACAAGGATGCAAACCAGCCACCTGGAGCTGACTGCACAGGCAGCTGGACTGAATAATTTCTCTAAAGCTGATTAAGATGTCTTACCTGTGACACTAAGGAGAACATCATATAATTTTCCTGCAATGAGAAAATTACTCCCAGTGGTTCTACATACAGGTCTAATTGTATGTAATAACTTCCACATTCAAGGAAACCTTATAGTGGCTTTCCAGTACCCAAAAGGGGAGTACAAGAAGGCAGAAGAGGGACTTTTTACAAGGGGCATGTCATGATAGCACAAGAGGGAATGGCCCTAAACTGAAGGAGGATAGATTTAGATTAGGTATTAGGAAGAAATACCTCCCTTTGAGGGTGGTGAGGCCCTGGCACAGGCTGGCCAGAGAAGCTCTTCATCCCTGGAAGTGTCCAAGGCCAGGTTGGATGGGTCTTGGAACAACCAGGGGTAGTGGAAGGTGTCCCTGCACACGGCAGGATGTTGGAAACTGGATGATATTTAAGGTCCCTTCTAACCCAAATCATTCCATGATTCTATGGTTCAAAGAACTGGAAAGGCCCTCAGGAAGTGGCACAGCCTGTTCCACACCACAGCAAGGGCAGGTCAACCCGGCTTCAATCCTGACACATCCTCCTGTTGCTTTACCTCTTAGATCCCTCTCCAGAGATGAAAAGAAGGCAGCTGTGTCCATTTCCTAAGGCACAGAGACCAGATTAAGCCCAGCCCTATTCCAGTGTGAACTGTGCTTTTAATTGTGGTTACTCCTCAGAGCGAGACACAGATAGAAAGTTTAAATAAATTATTACAAGGTGCATCAAGAGGTCCAAGAAGATCCAAGTATTCTTGCAGCTGTTAAGGAAATTTTTCCCAAGTATTTTCTTCCCTGAATATTTATCCAGCTGAGCCACATCTTCTTTCATATTTATTTTTGGTACAATTTGGAACCGATTTGGTGCTGTTGATCAGCTAATTATGTAATTTCATTCACTGAAATGATGGTTAGGTATTGGAACAGACATCCCAGGGATTGCTGGAATCACTATCCTTGGAAGTGTTCAGTGTCAAGAACATTGTTTATTCGAGGACTTGGTGGTGCTGGTTGGACTCAATAACCTTGGAGGGCTTTTCCAACCAGAAGGATTCTGTGATTCTATCAGTCCCACCAAGGAGAATAAAATATCACTCCTGCAATATGGAGCTTATGGGGATGTTTCAGTCCAGTAACTGTTGCACCCTGGTGAGCATGGGAAGCAAACAGTGAGACAGGCTTACCCTGATTTTGAAATGTGCTTATTAATTTCAGAAAAACCACCACAGGAACAAGGTTCATTAGTGAGTAGGAGGATGTTTCAGGAACAGAGCCTGACTGAAAATAATCAGCTCCCTTTAATTAATTGCATACAGTTTTATTGCATAACTGATGGTTTTAAGCCTTGGCCAATTAGCTTGTCAAACACAGAAGTTAAATTCTATATTGGTCTCTTAAGAAAGATCTGTGCCAAGGTTTTAATTCAAGTTGCCTTATCCAAGCAACCAGAAAATAGTGCCTTTTGAAACTAGAATTATTGGGCAGTTACCCAGTTTTGGAAAAAAGAACTTATTTTCTCAGAGAAGTTGAGGTGCTGCTGTCAATTTAGCATGCCTACAACAGAGAAGGAAAAAAAGAAAAAACAAACCCTTTCATTGAAAAGTTCTCTGAAAGCATCTTATGATGCTGTGGCAGCTATCTCACTGGCTGTGTGTCTCTTTTCCCAACAACTGCAGAATGCAGTGATGCCATGATAATTTTTGTCTTCTTTTATACCCCTGTTACACCTTTTTACAATTTCTGCATTCTTGGTGCTTTTTGCCCACATTCTTGGACTTGTTTGTCAAGCTGGGAGACTGAACATTTCAGAAGCTTCGTAGTCAGGGATCAGTGTGCCCAGAGCCCAAGGGCCTCTCCAGAACACATTTTGTAAACTGAGATAGAACCATCCAGGGGAAGGGGAGGGGGGCTCATTTGAGCCTCTCATTGGTGAATCTTTGATAGATTTGCTAATTAGTAACACCTATAATGTTAGACCAGATCTTTTAGAGGGGCACTGTGGTGTGCATGGAGGTGCATTTGACCTGGACGTGATGCACCTAACTAAGGTAAAATCCCTTTTCCCCTCCTAACCATGTTTGACTCTTGATTTTAAGACCAGGAAAAGGCATCAGCAGAATGATTTTATAATCATATATATTCAGAAATATATTTTTATTTATCATATTTATATATTTGTAAATTGAAATGAATATAATTTTTTACACATTAAGTTAATAAACATGTTCCTGGCATGATCTAAAACTGAGTATTCGACATAACTACCCCAGATGAAAATATTTATTTTCTAGTTTCTTACACACGATGCCAGTTAATAATTTTTTTTTTCCAAAGCACTGATCTGTTTCTCCAAAAATTCACTAGGAAACGAACATTTTCTTTTCAACTAATTATTTTGACTAAGCATTATATTATGCTACACATCCTGAGAACCCCATGGCCCACATAGTGTCAACCACATAAGCTTTGAACTTTGGTAGAGCGATGACATCCATGTAAAAGCTATGCTTTATAAATTAAGATTTTGCATGTTTTGCCTCAGTAATTATCTTGTGAAATGCAGCTTTTGCGTGTAGCAACCTCTTGGCCCAAACTTTCAACACTTGCATCTTCATTCGCTAAAATGCTCCATTAAGTCATTGTCCTGAGTGCACTGTGGTTGAAACTGGGATGGATGGTTGTGCACTTCCTACTGGTTCTTGGTGTGCAGGTCATAGAATCCTGAGATGCTTTGGGTTAGAAGAGACTTTAAAGATCAAAATACTTCCTTCCATGAGCAGAGACACCTTCCACTATCTCAGGTTGCTCCAAGACCCATCCAGCCTGGCCTTGGACACTTCCAAGGATGGGGCAGCCACAGCTTCTCTTGGCAACCTGTACCAGGGCCTCACCACCCTCATGGTTAAAGAATATCACCTGAGACCACCTACACCAGAGCCCTGTGCAACCTGACCTTGAATGTTTCCAGGGATGAAGCAGCCACCATCTCTCTGGACAACCCATGTCAGTCTTTCATCACCCTCATTGCAAAAACTTCTCCCTTATATCTAATGTAAGTCAAGCACCCTCTTGTTTAAAACCATTAAGCCTTGTCCTATTGCAAGTAGACCTGCTAAAATGTCTGTCCCAATCTTTCTTAAAAGCTTCTTTTAATGTACTGAGAGGCCAAAATAAGATCTCCCCATAGCCTTCTCTATTATACAAACATGTGTTACCATGCAGCCCTGAGCCATCTCCAGAACAATTACATTTTGGGCCAAATGAGTCAAAACTGTTTGCTTGTTAGTGTGATCATGAAATCTGTCAAAGCAGACAAAGACTGTCAAAACTTAAAAGCACAAAGAGGAGAGCAAGGCAAGCTAAGGTCACCCAGGCAAAATCTGAGTGCTTGCCTGCTTTAGTAATGCCACAGAAACACTGGTAATTACCAGTATGTAATTTTTCCCAGTGTTTTGTAAGGGACTCAAACTGGTTTGGAATCACACCATACCAGATGCTACATAGACACTTCTGTAGTTCCTGACACTGAAATGTCAAGAGTCATTATAAACTTACAAGTGGAGGGGAAAAGAAGAATTAACCTAATTTCACAGGGTAATCAGGTGACTTCCTTACAGTAAGAGTCCTGGTACAGGTTGCCCAGAGAAGCTGTGGCTGCCCCATCCCTGGAAGTGCCCAAGGCCAGTTGGATGGGGCTTGAAGCAACCTGGAGTAGTGAAAGGTGTCCCTGCCCATGTCAGGGGGTGGAAAGAGCTTAAAAGTTCCTTCCAACCTAAATAATTATATGATTATATTCATTATCTGGGACATCTCCTCAAAACTCAGCTGCTCTTGAGTCCCACACTTCAGTGTCACAGTGACACAGCTCCTGGTTCAGAGTTGATTCCTGTCCTGCAAGCCCAGACCACAGACAGACAAGCCAGAGTTTCCTTGGAAGAGGCCATGTCAACATGGTTAAGGTGTGATGGTCCCCACAAGAACCTGTCTTTCAGTTATACTTCCACGTCCCTGACATCAAAGCACAGGGCGATAATTCCCCTGCCTTTCTTGTGAAAGCACTGATCCAGCATGGAAAAATTAAAGATGCTTTATCTGAAACATCCACGAAGGAAATCCTGTGTCTCTGATGAACCTGACTTCCTCAATTTCCTGTTTGCTGCACAGCTGTCTGCACTGGATGGGTCTCAGGGACATTTTTTTGGACATATTTGTGTACCTCAGTTGGAAGCCAGGTTCCTTGAGCTGGAACACAAGGGTCTATAATCTTCTTTAAAAAAATTAAAAATCACAGTGAAAACAGAAAGAATGAAAAGAAAACAAACCAATAAAGAATCTATCCTGTCATAACATTTGAGGTTCTGGTATTTGCTGGTCTTGGAGTAGTTTCAAGATAAATGAAGGAAATGTGTATTTCATTAAATGCTAATATTTGGAAGATAAGAGGAAAAAATGATGAAATGCTCCCAAAAACAGTTGTGAGGACAGTGCTTGTGTGTATATAAACACAAATGTTTGCATACACACAAACAGATTGTCGTGATTTGCTCTGAATCAGAGTAGGGCTATGTAGGAAGAATTAGAAAGGACAAAAGAGAGCTATTTTCCCAGATCATTGCTCTTCCTATGCGTGACAAGGGATTTTGCACTTCTCATTCTCCAACTCTTTTCAGAATTACAATTAAATACTTCCACAATTCTTTTTTTTTTTCCAAATGGAACTTGATCTTATAAATAATCACTGAGTGATCACGAAAAAACTCTCACACAAAAATATCTCAACACTACATAAGCTAAACTGTGCTAGGTGTTTTAATAAAAAGGCTGGTAAATCAAAACTCAACCAGTTTTTTTTTAGGTGGATGCCATACTTGCTGCTGGTTAAACTTGGAGTTCTCTGCTCCATTCCACCCCAGAGGAGTCTGTGTAATCCCTTGGCTTCTGCCCAACCCAGTCTGTAAAGTCAGGACACCACACATGTTTGCCTCCTGGGGACACAGCCCTTGGGCAGCAACAAGGGTCATGAAGTGCCCAGAATTCTTTTGTTAATTAGCAGATGCAATGCAAGGGAACTAGAATGTGGGATTTGAGGCTCCAAATACTCAGGAAAGCATTTGATGTCTGTGCTTCAAACAATGCAGCAGAGCAGGAACTGAAATTTTCACAAATGATAGACAAGGCTTAGATCTTTCAAAGAACATGAGAAAATAATGAATTTCAGCCATTTATTTTTATAAATAGTTCTGGACATCGTTTTTCAACAAAGACTGTGGATAGAAAATAATTCACTGGCCGCAGAATTTTTTCCTGATAACCTCCAACCTCTACTGCATGCCCATAGGTTCTAGAGTTTAGAGATTTGTTTTCTAACACATACCAAAAGAAACCTTCATTTTGTTCATTGCAGCTGAACAGCATTTCAGAGCAAACTTTCAGACAAAATCTTTCCCCAGGCATAAATCTATCAGGGAAAAAGAAAGGCATCTAGTGTAGCAAATAACATAAAAGTACAGAGTATGAAGTAAAATAAAATATAAAAGTAGAAGCAAGTGAAAAGCAGGTAATATGATGGAACGTTACAGTATGGGCTGTCAAACTGATTGCATTAAATCAGTGGTACTCTTGGGCCAAGGGCATTGATCCATGGTAACCTCCTTGCAGGTGGGCAACACCAGCCAAAGAACTGATTAAATGCCTTGATCTGGGTTTCAGGTGAGGCCAAACAGCAGCAAGGAGACAATTTGATTACTGACTGGGAAGGCTGTGGAGGTTTGGCTTTGGAAAAGACCCCTGAGATTAAATGCAACTGTAATGCCACAAAGTCCTTCTGGACCATGTCCCTCAGTGCCACATCAATGCATCTTTCAATGCCACAGCAGAGGGGAATCAGAAGGTAAAGAAACCAGTTCCATGCGGAGTGGAACCAGTGCTTAACTACAGAGCTGTGTGCAAAAGTTTTTCCTTTAGCTGAGATGCAAAACTGGAGATTTTCTCCAGAGAACATTTCTTGGTAGCCAAGAAATGAGTTCCAAAGGGATAACCAATTTTAGGGGGACAGAGAGGTTCACTCATAGAGTTTTTCTTCACAGATTGAAACATTTTTTAACCTGTAGGAATCTATTACCTTGAGGACTTACCAATCTACTGCTTTTATTTAAAATTAAAAATGTGTTTAAAAGGAGTGGGAGGGAAACTATATACACATACATCTGCACATACACTGCACGATTACATAAACTTTATGCTTGAAGAAAGCCAGCCTAAAAATGGAGACAGAAACCTTATGTACAAACACCAATAAATTGACCGTGTTTGCCAGATTTGCTGATACATTCTGCAAAACTCAGGAATGTGATCCACTGGGTGCCAATCCAGTAGATCTCTGTGGTGCTCATTCAGAAATATGTCCCACACAAGATGTCCAACACCATCTAAAATGGGTTAGAAAGTTGCTTTTCTGTCCACAGGCCTTGATCAGTCCCACAAAGAGAGGAAAAGAGGAAAGGAGAGAGATATCCCTTGGTGTTTGTGCCTGCTTCTCTTTCAAATGGAATTAATGGTGGTTTAATGGGGTATGAAAGGATGTTTTACTGGAAACAATGAGGAACAATTGTCTAGCTCACGTTTCATTTCACAGGTCATTATTGCATTAAGAAGTAAATCGACCAAGTCCGGTAAATAACAGTCTGTGTTTTGCCCAAAGCTTCAAACCAACAATCTTAGCAGTCACCAACTAATATCTTTGTCATTTTTAACCCTTGCAGGGATCTGCTGGGGGCTAAACAATTATAGTCTTCACCCACCCCTAGCAGGTAAGCATTATTCATTTTATTTCTCATCCCTTCTTCCTGCAAACCCCACGAGGCTGGTTTTTTTTGTGATGTTGTTTTGTTTATTAGCCAACCTAGCCAACTGTGTGTCTGGTGGCCTTGAAAAACAACACATATTTTAGTGACTGCTGCGGGCGTCTTTAAACAGGCTGCTTCCTCTGCAAAATTAATTGTTGCAAAATGCGGTGCTTCCCCTGTAAAGCTCCACAAACTCCCACTCAGCAGTTTGGCTGGATTATAGATATGTCTCTAAGATCTAAGGGAAATAATATGGTTATGCTTGCAAAATGTAATTCACATATCTCTTTTTTTTCTTTTAATTGCATAAACACAACCATCTTGCCTCCTTTAAGGTAACAGTCAGCAAACATGGAGAGGCTGTTCCATGTAGATACCGTCCTCAGCTCCTTCACTGCCTCTCTGGAGCAACTCACTTCTTCACTTCCCTCTGTTTCTCCTGACACGTTCTGGTTTGATTATTAATATCAGCAGCTTCTGCAGTAGCTGCATCAAAGGCAATGTGGGCATCAGCACAAGAGAAGTGGCCCTGCCCCTCTGCCCCACTCAGGTGAGAATCCACCTCCAGAGCTGCCTCCAGCACTGGATTTCCTGCACAGGAAGGATATGGACCTGTTGGAGCAAGCCCAGAGGAGGCACCTAGATAATCAGAGGTTGGAGCACCTCTGCTATGAGGAAACACTGAGAAAATTGGGACACTTCAGCCTGGAAAAGAAAAGGCTTTGGGATGACCTAATTGTGGTCTTCCTGTACTTGTAGTGAGTCAACAAGAAAGATGGAGAGAGACTATTGACACGAGCATAGAGTGAAAAGACAAGGGGGAATAGATTGAAATTGAAAGACAGTAGGTTTAGATTGGGTATTAGAAAGAAATACTTCCCTGTGAGAGTGGGGAGGCCCTGGCCAGGGTGCCCAGAGAAGCTGTGGCTGCCCCATCCCTGGAAGTGTTTAAGACCAGGTTGGACAGGACTTGGAGCAACTTGAGATAGTGGAAGGTGTCATGCTCATGGCAAGGGGTTGAAAAAAGATTATTTTTAAGGCTTTTTCCAATCCAAATTGTTCTGTGATTCTCTGTGATTCTTCCAGAAGATGCTGGAAAAATTTCTGGGTGGTATATTGTAGGAATAAACCCCAATGACTGATTCAGATCTGTGGGCATCACCAAAGCAGGAATAATAAATAAGAATGAAACAGTTCCTTAGGAGAGTATGAAGGTTGTCTGAGCAACTGAGCTTTGAGGAGACGTCCCAGATAACGAATAGATTCATAGAATGGTTTGGTTTGGAAAGGATGTTAAAAATCAGCTCGTTCCAACCTCCTGCTATGGGCAGGGATACCTTCCACTTGACCAGGTTGCTCCCAGCCTCACCCAATCTGGTCTTCAACATTTCCAGGGATGGTGCTTTCAGAACTTCTCTGGGCAACCTCTGCCGGTTTTGTTTCCCTGGTGCTGTAAACTCCACTCCGACCATGTACACCATTTTCTGTGGGACTCATATCTACCCTTACATACTGTACAACCCTTAAAGCTTATTGGCATTCCATGAGAACAGGCAGTCCATATAACAGGAACCAAGCACACGGGTTGGGAGACCACCTCTCTTTCCTCCCCAGGTCACTCTTTATCTTCATCAGAAGCATTTAGGAAGTCCTAATTACCAAATCTTTCTCCCACAACATCCTGGCCTTTGCCCCATAAATCAGTCAGATCCCAAAGATTCCTGAAGGCCATGGGTATCCTTTCAGAATTTTGAAAATAGGTGCAGAAAGGGCCATTTGAACTTTTTTTTGATCCATCCTCCGCCCACTCATGAAAAGATCAACTCTGTCTGATTATCTAAGGATGTTACATCTGATAAGGATTCTATACCTCACTCAGGCAAGCTATACCCACATTTCTTTGTCTTTATTTCCTCCCAACACCTAAAATCCTCCTGATGAAACTTCAGTCCATTATTTCTGATTGCACAGACTTTGGGAGCAATTTATACCTCTCTGCTCCACAGCAGTCTTTCATATTTTTGAAGGCCATTCCTAAGTCTCTTATCCACCTTTTCTCCTCAAGACTGAGCGACCCAAGTTTTCCAGTCATTCTACAAATCTCCCTTTTTCCACATGCCTAATAATGTTTTCCACCATTAACTGTCAGGCTCCTAAATAAATCCATGAGTGGTGTGTCCAACAGTTATTCAGGTTGCATGGACCACCAATGCTTTATGAATCACAATTTAAGAACCACTACCCTGAAAGAGAAGCCTCATCGTATCTATGATAAAAAACCTTATGCTGGGTTGCAGACAACATTTATGTACAGAAAGGGAGAGAGATGGGTTTAAAACCCAAAAGTAGAATCCTAAATGAAGGTGACATGTTGTTTTGGGGGCATTGAGCCCCCAGGGAAGCAAACAGGCTCTCTGAGATTTCACAAACTCTAAAAATGGTGACATTTTTCTAAATAGCTCCTTAAATACAGGAGCTGAGTTTGGAAAATGAAAAACCTGCTCTTTTATCCTCAGGGATTAAGGCTAAAAGGAGAAGCCAAGAGTTTGTGATTGCAAGAGTAGGCACAAACTATTTGTTGGCACATCTTCAAAAAGGATTGCTATCCTAAGGGGCAAGGTTATCTCTCATTGTCAGGGACCTGACTTCATAATAAGTTTTTCCAAAATTCATTTGGATAATCATTCCTAATAGATATGTACACATACTTTACATTTTATGCAGCTGAACATCAGTGCATGACTGTTTGAAAGAACCTGAGGAATTTAGAAAAGAAGAAGAAAGGGTGGCACTAAAAGCTAAACTCCGTTTACAGCAATAAATGTGCAAAATGGTTGGGTTTGCCCAAGGTTTTTTTGGCTTCATCAGGAGAAAAGAATTTGATATCCTTATTTGATGGGAACAAAGAAATAAGGTTTGATAGGCTTATACAATTGTACATATGCAGAAATATAATGTGTGTGTATATACATTGCTCTATGCTGATCACATGGAAAATGAATAATGTCATTCATCTCACACATCCTAGCTTCAGAATTAAGGAAAAAACATCCCTGCAAAAGGAAAATAGCTGTTTTTAGAGACTGAAATGCAAGTGAGTGTAAGGGAAAGCAATTTGTAGTATTTCAAAAGAGAGATGTGGTATGGCCACCTCAGCCCCAATGCTGACCTTGTTTGCAACTCTTCTCACTTCTTCCACAATTTTCCAAAGAAATCATGCAGAGTGGTTTTCCTTGGCAGAGCTGTCCCCTAAGGAAGTCTCATGGTGGCATCCAGATCATAGAATCACAGACTGGTTTGTGTTGGAAGACTCCAAAAAGTTAATCCAGTTCCACCCCCTGCCATGGGTAGGGACGCCTTCCACTATCCCAGCCCAAGCTGTTGCTCCAAGCCCCATCCAGCCTGGCCTTGGACACTTCCAGGGATCCAGGGGCAGCCACAGCTTCTCTGGGCACCCTGTGCCAGGGTCTCCCCACCCTCCCAGGGAAGAATTCCTTCTGTAACTCTAATCTAAACCTGCCTTCTGTCAGTTTAAAGCCATTCCTTGCTCTCTCTTCTTTTCCAACCAATGGATTCTCCACCCACAGAATTGTCCCTCACTCTGCTGTACTGCAGCTGGCAGAGCCAATTCTTTAATTCAGTGTGTTCAACCATCTCACCCCTGATGAGCCACCACATAGACATCAAAGATAAAAAGATAGCTTAATTTCCCTTTGGATTACTTTAAACTTTGTTCTCCCATGAGCATTACAAAAATCATCTCGACTTTATTCTCTGCTTTGGTCTCAACTTAATTAAGGTCTGCTGAAATCTTTACCAGAGATACGTGTTCAGGAAAATTAAGAATTACAAGCATTTTCTGATCATATTAGATTTGGGTTTTATAAAACAATAGCTTGGTAAGAGCTCTTTAATGTCCTCCATTGCTACTTCCAGCCCATTTTGCATGGGCCATTTATTGCAGAAAAAGCAAATTTCTATTTGTAAACAGCAACAACAAAAAAATCTCCAGAGGAAAACAATGCTGATATTGCATTGTATCATTCCTTGCAGATCTACCAGACCTGCATTCTCTTCTCAGACATCTTTAATTACTGAATATGATTATGTGTGACTAATCATAGTTCTTGGAATATTAAATATTTATGGTGCAACATTTTCACCCAGGTTTAGCCCTAACTTATAGTGTCAGCCTGTGTCTCAAAATTCTACACTTCCCCAACTATTATTTGAGATTTTTATTCAATAATTAAAATTTCCAGTAGAAAGAACATTGTACAAAAATCTTCAACCCATACCCCAAATTATTTTGGACCATTTTTACCTACATCTGACATTTTATCATATTTCTGATTAAACCAGCAAACTTCTGCATATTCATTTATGACTTTTAACTTCAATGTTGCATTTCAAAGAGTTTTTGACAATAGTTTTTGATAAAAATGAGTGTTAAATGTCTGCATAACTTGCTTCAGACAAGCATTTACATATTAAACACTTTCCCTTTTGTGATTTAGAAAATGTACTGATTACCTCTAGAGAGCAAGCAAGACTACTGAGCAATTTTACAGCTTTAGATTTGTCTAGATTGAAAATGACACAGGAAAATATAATCTCAATGATTTGCTGGTCAGATTAAAAGTTCAGTTGTCCACAACACACAGATCCTCTGACCAACAGATTCACACTAAAGCTGAGTTAAAATTAAAAAAAAAAAAAAGAAATTGTCTGGGTTTTCTTAAAGAATAATTGAAAAAAACAAAAACAAAAACAACAAAAAAAACCCCGCAACTGTAATTTTTTTGTTTGTTTGTTTGTAATTGCAGTTGTCCCATCCCTGGAAGTGTCCAAGGCCAGGTTGGATGGGGCCTGGAGCAACCTGGGATGGTGAAAGGTGTCCCTGCCCATGGCAGGGGGATGGAATGAGCTGATCTTTAAGGTCTCTTCCAATCCAAACCATTCTGTGATCCTATGGTTTATTGGAACAACCTCCCCAGGGATATGGTAGAGTCTCAATCACATCCTCATTTTGAGGTTTTCAAAATGCAGTTGTACAGGGTGCTGGATAACACTCCCACAAAAAGGGGGACTATATGAGCTTTTGAGTTCACTTCCAGACTGATCTGCTTTATAGATTCTATGATTTTTCAGTCCAAATCGCTTTAAATAACAACTAGAATGTATCTGTCAGCAGGAAGAAAACACATGTCTGCAGGCTCTAGACTAAAACTTGAAAGATTTGGTTTCATCTCTCCAATTCTGTGTATTACCCACCTAATGGGGTCAATCTCTCTTTGCTCACTGGAGAGGACATTAGTGAACTCTAGTGGAAAATGTCCCTGCCCATGACAAGAGATGGAATGAGATGACCCTTGAGGTCCTTTCACACCCAAACCATTCTAAATTCTATGGTTCTATGACAATGCTGGAGACAACAGAAGTGGGGACAGCTGAATCTTCTACCAGTTTCAGGGCTCAGCTACATTTCCACCAAGGGAAGACAACAAACTTGGATGTCTTTAGGAGTCATCACAGACACAGATGTGAGGAACTGTGATAACAGAGTCCTGTGAACAGTGCAAGAAGTGTTAAAGGCTGAGCCTTAACTACACAAGGATGGTTGTATCAGCTGTCCTTCATGGAGCTGGGGTTTTAACCTGGACAGAGGAACAAGTTGAATACACAAACTGTTCACTTATCCTTAATTCCTCAACAAGATATTCCTGTTTATATCTAATTCTGCTGTACAGCTTATGATTCTGGTATTTCCTGTATCATGGAACCATTTAGTGCTCCAGGCCTGGCCCCAAGCTCTTTTGCAAGAGGCTTGCTCTAGACATGAGTTTTAGGAGAAAAACATTTTGTCATCCAAAAATGGCAGCTCAAAGAGATTTAAATAATTACAAATTCATGTTAAACTCATTAAATTGTTTTGGATAATTTGAAAAAATCGTACTTTGAAAGTTCCTCATAAATTATTTAGGGAGGAGGGTGTTGGAAAACATTTAATTTTAAACTTTTGCAGCATTTTATTTAAAAGACAAAAAGAAGATTAAAAAGGACTCTCATATTAAAAAGTAATTATGCTTTGTTGGACTCAAACCCACTTTTGTTGTTACTCTCTTTTCTTGCAGTAGAAATAATATTAGCAACAAAAGTCTTGGATCTGTTCCCTCGTATTTTGTTCTTTTTTTTCTGAATTCTGTGGTTTATCCAGAAAACTAAAACTTCATTTTGAAGTGAACGATTCTTCTTCTTCAGAAAGTCACAATAAAAAGCTTGGTCTATGAGCAAAGAGTGAACTCAGTGGGTAAAAGTTTGGGAAAACAAAGGGGAAGAAAAAGTGGGTATAGAAATAATAATTTTCATAAATTCTATACCAATTGCACCTTCAATAAAAGACATCATGTGAGTTCAGGAGCATTAATATCATTCTGAATGATCCCCTGTGCCCCAGTTATGGCTCTCACAGCCTCTTCCTTTTGATATTCCTTATTCTGATAAAATATCTCCATGGCTTTTGCATCCCTGAAGTGCATGGAGTGTTTTGGTTTGTTCTCCATGGAGTAATCAGAGTACCCAGAAATGGGTAAGGGACAGTAATTTCAATCTGATTGGCCAAACTGGAAGCTTGAAGTGAACATAAATATCTATCTGTATCAAAGAATCAAATATATAGAGTGGTTTGGGTTGGAACGGACCTTAAAGATCAGCCAGTTGCAATGCCCCTTCCAAGCCACTCTGTGATTTTATAATTGTATGACAACACCACCATCTTCACTGGCCTTGGAGCCTTGGCTGGGTCATGCCAAGGGGGAATCTGGCCCTACAGAATCATTAAGGCTGGAAAAGACCTCCAAGGTCATCAAGTCCAGACAATGAATGCCACCATGCCCACTAAACCGTATCACAAAGGGCCACATCTACTTGGTTTTCTTAAGGTTTCCAGGGGTGGTGGCCTCACTCCTGCCCTGGGCAGCCTGGTCCAGTGTCCAGCCACCCTTTCTGGGAAGAAATTTTTCCTAATATCCAGCCTGAATCATCCCTGGTGCAACATGAGGCTATGTCCCCTTGACCTATTGCTAGTTTCCTGAGCAAAGAAGCCAAAAATCCCTCTTTTCAAGGAGTTGTAGAGTACCCCTGAGCCTTCTATTCTTCAGACTAAGCTCCCTCATGCTGTGCCTCATAGGACTTATATTTCTTCCTTCCCCATCTCCTTTCCCTTCAGTGGACACACTCCAGCCCCTCAATGTCTTTCATGCAGTGAGGAGCTCAAAATTGAATACAAGGCTCAAGGTTTGGCCTCATCAGTGCCCAGCACAGGGGGATGATAAGTGCCTTGGTCCTGCTGGTACAAGATCAGTGGAAGCAGGAAAGTTGCGTTTTTTCTCCAGTTTGTCTATCCTGGGAACCTGCATTGCACTGTGAAAAGCACTCAATGCTACAACCTTCCAGAAGGAGAAGGAGGAGGGAGAGAATGGAAGACAGCCATGAATTCACCTTATCATCAAGCCCTACATTTCCAAATGTCAGCCTCAAGACAAAAGGAACCTCAGGTCAGAACGGGAAATGCAGAGGAATTTAAAAAATATTTGTGAAGGGAAGGGGAAAAATACCCCCATTCAGATTTGGGCAGCAAAAAGAAAACACAGCAATTTCATCATAGCCTCAGAGGCAGGCGACATTTACCATATGCTGTTACCTCCATTACACAAGGAGATAAACCCTGTGGAATGAAGGTTGCATCCTCAGTGCACTTTAGATGGTTGCACCCTCAGTGCACTTTAGATGGTGGGGATTCCCCTTACACCTATGACTGTGTGCTAGGATGTGCTAAAAATGGTGGGAATTTGAATAAAATCCAGGTTTTGTATGCAAATATAGTCATTAATATGCAGGTGCTAAGTAGTAATAGTGCCAGAGCATTAGTGCTTGGATGTGATTCATAATTAGGGTGGAAAAGGTACACTAAAAATCGGTGTTTGCATCTAGACAACACATTAATCAACCCTGTAAGCAGCCAGCTAGAGCGGGATCCTTTGAGGAAAAGCCTTACACATTTTGTTTAAAGATTAAAGTTCTTCATGTGTTTAATCAGTTTTAGAGTGTGAAGGAAAACAGGATTAATTACAGTTCCTCCCATCAGTCTCCCATACCAGCAGAGTCATAAACTATGTATCTCTACAGCAAAATGGCCACCATCAGCAGCAGGTGCAGGGAACACTAATTGTAATTGCAGAGTTTATTTGGAATCAGAAAGATAAGTTTTAATCAGAAGGAGAATGGAGCCTTGCTGTGGGAGCTTCCAGAAAGTAGTTACTGAGCAGAATGGGCCTTTTTTTAATAGAGAGGGGTCATCAAACTTCTGGAGTGGGTTTTCAGCTTGATTATCTCCTCAGTGGGATGTGGGTGAAAATTCATGTGGGGCCAATTATTGGTAATATTTTGCAGTTATGTGGTGTTTTCATGGCACGTACCCCTTAATGCTCCCAGAGGACTGTGCAAGGGGCAGGTAGAATCATCAAATCACAGAATGGTTTGGGTTGGAAGGGACCTTAAAAATCATCTCATTCCACCCCCTGCCATGGGCAGGGACATCTTCCACTAGACCAGGTTGGTCCAAGCTCCATCCAGCCTGGCCTTGAACATTTCCAGGGATGGGGCAGCCACAGCTTCTCTGGGCACCCTGTGCCAGGGCCTCTCCACCCTGCCAGGGAAGAATTACTGTCTACCATCCAATCCAGTGAATCAGACTCTAAAGGGGACTAAGGGTGCTGGGTGAAATGATTCTACAAGAAGGCAGAGTGGAAGTGGTGGACGCAGAGCTGCATGCTGAGTCACCCCAGACCTCTATAGCACAATTCACTACATCCATCCTGGAAAGGAAACACACAACTGGGACCACCATCACTTCAAACTCAGTTGCAGATCTCTGTGAAAGTCACACCTCATGGCTCAAATGTCTGCACGACTTTACAAACGCTCCCGCCAGCACAGGGGCACTTACCAGCTTCTGAGTAGAACTGCGTCCATTCAAATTCTGATTTTGGGAAAACAGAGACAGGTGGTTCTAGATCCAGGACACCTCCATCCAAATCCTTGAAAAGGGCTTTCCTTGAGCCTTTGCACCTCTTTTCGGGGAGCGTGGTGTCTTCAGAGGTTTGTATGCTGGTAGGTAGAGAACGTAATGTTATTGCTGGGGGCTTGGAACAGCCAGAAAAGCCAATAAACTTCTGTGTAGGTCATTAAAGACAGGTATCTTCCACAGAGGAAAGTACCTGTAACAAGACAGGATTGTTGAGGGGAACTCATCTCATCTGAGACAAATATAGGACAGTTGAGATGAATCATTTCCTAAACAAGGGTCTATATTGACTACAGAAGGAGGTCAGTGTGTTTGGATCACATGTCTGATTTTTGGATCACCAAAGTGTAGCAAGCTGAATTGCTTTTAATTGCAGATTGACTAAAGGTTCAACACAGCTTAAAGGAACTGGGGATCTGAGGATCTCACACCCATGGCAGAACTCAATACAATGAAAAGACTTGCACTCCAGCGAAGTCCATGGAGATGTTTTCAGATTGCTACATGGATTCACATTAAACCTTGAAGAAAATGCAGACTTTTTTGGTCTCAGGTTGAGAAAACCCAACTGCTGGTACCTTGAATGGGACAAACAGGTATAGGCAGAGATTTGCAGTAAGAGCAGAGGAACAAAAAGGCCAGTTCTTCCAGTCAACCCAGCTCAAAAGAGGCAGAGTACAAAGACCTCCTCTGATCCTGACAGTTCAGTTCTTGACCATCTCTCAGCAGATCCAGCATTTCTGCTGGTTAGGTCTACCAGCAGGACAAGAAAAGTGCTTCATGGATTTGCTGTATTCCCTGATGTTTCCATTTCCTCTCTTGCTCCAAGGCAATGCTCATCTTCTGTTTGACAGGACACATCGATCAAGATATCCCTTCAGGATGCTGAAGCAGAACAATGCAGCCACAGCCTGGATCAAGCTCAGCAGCTGCAGAGGTGGATAAAACTAATGCATGCAGATATTGCATGAGGAGCACTGGGAGATGTAACCACCCTCAGAGGCTCAGCAGCCTCCCAAGGAAGCATTCAGTAATCTATGTGCATTCCTCCTATTTGAAAACCACCAGGTCTTGCACTGGACTGGGTATTCAGCAGCTCACTACCAGCAGAATATTGTGGGACGGATACAGGAATGAAACATAATGGGAGCTGACAAGCTGGACAGGGCTCAGAAATCTACACGCAAACTAATGCCCAGAGCAAAAAGCAAAAATATAGAATAAAATAAGAAATTCTGGCAGAAGGCTGGAGGGGCTCTAAACATAGCAGTGTGGGACACCTCCAATTATTTTTGACTGGCAAGTGGAGTCCATGCTGGAAATTTTTTTGCTACTTCAAGGCTTTCCTGACATAGCCTCTGTATTGTGTTCAGTGACTGCAATAAATAAATAGGCATGTGGTTTCCATTGGATGTGGTATGTCTAAACCACTGCAACTTAAGGTTACAGATGAAGTTCTCCCCTCCCTCCTCAACACTCACAGATGATATTCTCCCTGGGCAGGAGCAGTTCTGGCAATCATTTGACATCTCACAGCCTGCCTGGTACTGATCAACATTTCTGATGTGATCTCTCAGGCACAAATCAAGCCATGCTTCCCCGACCAAAAGGACATTCCCTGTCTCAGGGTTTTTTCCTGAAGGTCCTGACATTTTCTGAAGCCTGAGGCTGGGAAGTCAGAGATGCTCAGGATGGGGGTTTAAGAAATGGGATATGTGAAGCTTGTTTTGCTACACAAATGTCAGGAAAAGGAGAAATCCAAGAGGATTGGTCTGGAGATGCACCTTGATGGAATTTGAAACTTAAATTATAAAAGATTCCCCTAAACTAAATTTGGTGGTGTTTTTCCATTTCTTTTTCCTTCTGTTTTTGAGTTTTTCTGTGCATGTTTTTTTGATGTTGGAGCTTGTTCATTTTTGTCAGACAGGAGCAGAACGAGCAGACATGAGGGGAGGATAGTTCCAAAGCTGTAGGTGTTTGGGGTTTTTTTTTAAAAAAAAGGTAGTTCAGAATGAAGCATTTTACCTTGTTGGATGAAAGTAGAACTTGTCCTTCTCACTGACATGTAACATCCTTGATGTCTCTGCTGTGATGAGAGGCATGATGCCTAAATGATCAGCATTTGACATGATACAGACATCCCTGTCTTCACTGTAGCAGCTCTTTGTAAAACCAGTAAAGGTGACTTCTGCCAGGGATTAAGAGAAGATCAAGCAAGGAAAAGTGGTTAAAAGAATGCCATAACTAGAGATAGGAAAGTTTGGGGTTTTTTCCTGTGATATTTTCCATGTCAAATCCTCCCATATATATCTGTACAAATTATTTTTAAATCAGACTAATAGCATTATTCATAGATCTTCATGTGGCATTAGAATACTCCATAGCCAAATTATATTCTAAGTTGACACAAACTAAGTCATACCCATAGGAAATGAAATGAAAGGAAATAGTAACTGAGAAAGAAAAGAAAAAGCAAGAGTATTTAATATATTTTCATTTGAATAAATAAGAAACAGTTAAATAACAACCTGCCTTGGATGGTTTTTCTACTTGCTAGAGATTAATATAAGACAAGCTGGGTATGATGACACATACTTGGCTCCGGCATTCAGCTCTTGTGCAGCTCCAAAATCCATATTTTGCCATGAATTTTTGGTGAGACTGCACAACTCTATTCATCTATCTCTCTTATTCTTCAGTAAAACAAGGATAATGAATTTTCTTGCAAAAGTTACTAGCAGTGAGGAATAAAGACATGAAAAGCAGTGAGATATTTAGATCCCACCATTGTAACCAGCTCTCAGGGTTCTGCTATGTGCAAATATTGCCCTGAGGACTGAAAAATTAATTTGAAACAAAGATCCAGGATACATAACAGACCTCTATTCCTCTTGTGCAATCCCTTATAACAATAAAGGTCATAACTGTTTCTGTGAGTTGTAGTTATTATGTTCTGTAACAGTTCTATACTAAGTGTGATATTCACTTCTCAAATTTGGTGTCTTTATTTAGAGGCAACTGTGGGTTGGAGAGATGAATCAACTGGAAAACTGGCACAGAAGGAAGGTGTGTGTGAGGTAGAATATACATTACGACAGGACATCATTATCATTGCATCATAGAATCCAATAATGGTTTGGGTTGGAAGGGACCTTAAAGATCACCTCATTCCAACACTCTACCATGGGCAGGGACACCTTCCACTATCCCAGGTTGCTCCAAGGCCCATCCAATCTGGCCCTGAACACCTCCAGGGATGGGGCAGCCACAGCTTCTATGGGCAACAATTATCCTGCAGGAAATTCAGGAAGTGAAAAATATCAGATAATATTTTTTCTTAATTAAACTGCATCAAGTTGTAGAAGAATTCTGTTATCTGTTTCGCTGAGGCTCTGATTTCTCCAACATGCCCATTTGTGGGAGGCTGCAACTTCAACTGGAAAAATGAAATTAGTGAAGAAAGACAGAACAGTCTGGCCAGTGGAAGCAGAAGACCAACCTTTCAGCTTCATGATTCCCAAGGCTTTTGGACAATGCCCAGTTTTGTGCCAGGGATCCTCTGGCCTTTGGCTGGGAACAGTGGTAAACGTGGGCCATAAAATCCCAACACGGCCTCTTAGAGGGTAGCGTGGGGGTCGGTCCTGGGCTGTTGGATCAGCTGAGTGAGGCTTGATCCTGTCTCTGAGGCAGTCAAAAGTCGAGCTTGTTGCAACAATGATGGAGTTTCTAAGTTCTATGAATTTTTTCCCCATGTAGCATTGCTCAGCAAAGACACAGTGCACCACTGCCAGGAGTCCCACAGTGTTGTCCACCAGCACCACGTTTTCCACGATAACACTGCCTCCAAGGTGGAGCATGACACCATAGTCATAATTCTTATAGGACAGAAAACCTGTGATTCTAGTGCAGGTCTGAAATCCATCTTCCTGGTACAGGTGAAAGCCATGGAGACTCGAATGGGCCACATTTCCACTGCAGTGTTCTCCATCCAGTGAACACTCTTGGCCCCTGCCATGGAAGCCAATTCTCTCAGATCCTGCCACAGCATTGCCGTGAAGGGAGACACGGGTGGCCAGGTTCACCTTGATGCCAGCAACCCAGTTTAATGAACCTGCCGGCTGCCTGCTCAGAATAACAAGGTTCCTGATGAGAGAGTGATTTTTCCCTTCCAAATCAATGCCAGGTCCAGTGGTGTTGAACATCACATTATCGTGCAACAAGATCCCAGTGCTCATGACTTCTTTAATGCCGGCTCCGCAGCTGCCACTAATGCTGGATGACACTACTGAGGACTCCTGGGATACATTCCTGAATTCAATAGCAGAAAGCTGAGGAGGCCCAAAGTTCAAAAATTGAATATTTAAGAGTTGAAGAGCACCTGCAATGAGATAACAGGAGTGAAATAAAAGCTTATATTACTTAAGAACAGGTAAGAACAACCATGTTAACAACACTCAGATACAATATAGCAGGCACTTTGTCAGTGCATTGTAGTGATGGGTGTTTGTTAATAAATATGTGCAAAGTCATAGTAAAACCCTACAAAACACAGAGCAGCCCCTCCTAAAATATCTCCAGTATTTATGAACTTTTAGTGGTGCTCATGTTTCATACTTGCTGACAGTCCGTTTGTTCTGACTTTCGAGGCACATGTGAATTGATACACATGTTCCTGCACCTCTTTCT
This sequence comes from Rhipidura dahli, assembly GCA_013399225.1. Taxonomy (NCBI): domain Eukaryota; kingdom Metazoa; phylum Chordata; class Aves; order Passeriformes; family Rhipiduridae; genus Rhipidura; species Rhipidura dahli. The sequence goes on along the minus strand of VXAC01000180.1, from coordinate 215,703 downwards.
TGGGAAGAACAGGTGTGGTTGATGAGGACAGGTGAATCTCAGCTACCTTCAAACTCCACCCCGCTGGAGCCTGTGAAGCGTCCCACCAGCATCCTCCCAGCACAAGCCACATCCGACTGGATCTGCACGTTCCGTGTGAGGAGCCCAACCTCAGCAGCCAAAGAGATACGTCTGCCGTCCTCTGTGTCATGGGGACGCCCTGGGGAGTTTCAAGAAAGCAAATGTGATAAGTGTCTATCATAGCTATAAACCAGCACTTTGAGGGACATAAATCTTGACAGCTCCTCTGCAGAATCTGCACTGACATTCAGGTGTGTTTCACCCCCAGCACAATCTATGTGCATCAACACAACACCAGAAAGGCCACCTGCCCATCAAATATTCACCGTGCGCTTATATTTTACCAGGATATCTCATTTGTAGAACAAGAAGGTGCTAAACCTTTCCCCGTGGTGTGCAGGTGCCAAAGCAATGAACAGGTTCACACTTCATTTTTTATAAGCTCTGTGTGTTGGAGTTACTCACCAGCACACTACAGAGTTGATCTCCATGAATTTTCCTCAAGATTAGACTAACATCAATGCCAAAAACCTCTTTGCTACAGTCTTGCTTATGTGTGTTTTGCAAAAGGATTTTAAAATACTTTTTTTCAATGCCTTTCTAAAGGAGACTTTTGCACAAGTTTATGCATCTGTCTGGCTTGGATTAATCTCAGATGACTTTAGACACCTGCAGATGTGATTTAGTTATCCAAACTGGTTTTATGCACGATGGAGCGAAGTAGGTGAATCTCAAGTGCAATTTGCTGTGTATTTTAGACACCTGCTTTAGGGGCAGATGAAATACAAGTGAGAGGTATGTATTGTATGTATTTTTCTGCTTTAGTTATCAAGGGAGCTGAGAGTGAGTGGCTTGTGTGTGAACATTTACATGATGCAGGTTCCTACATTTGCCCAGGTGAAACCCAGTATTTACCTTTTAATTGTCCCATCAGTCCTTTTTTTTCAGTTGTATCTGCTGCATTACTCAGTGTGTAAGAAGTAATTTCACCTCATGATACGTTTATTATGTCTACATCAGCTAAAAAGGAAGGCCTAAAATGCATAAACTACTGGAAATGAAGTCTAGATGTGCTATGCTTTGAACTGCACATTTTGTTTGAAAAATGCAATTGTCGTAAAATCTGTGCCATGGAGGCTACTCTTGATTAACGCTGTGGATAATTGCAGAACAGAGCTCAGTTACAAGTGAAGCTTTGATTACTGGCAGAATCATTTAAACACGCACAATTTTAAACATTATAT
>VXAC01000180.1:193622-214326 GCA_013399225.1 Rhipidura dahli | reverse complement strand
ATAAATATATATTATAAAGATATAAATATAATATTAAAATGTATATAATAATTAATAAATATTTATATTTATATATTTATCCATTATACTAATTTCTGTGCCTATTGGCTGGACTAAAGATCAAATTTTAAACAAAAATTTGATATGCACAAGAAAAATCCTCAGTTTGAAGGCTCAGATTTTGACCTCTTATAAAATTCATTTGTTTTTGTTAAATAGATGGTAATAAATTTACTTTATAAGATGAAATAAAAGTAAATAATTGTCAACAATGCATCCCTTTTTCCACATAAATATAGGTCCCATACACAGAAAATAGAGCTATATGCAAATTTTATGTTTATTTAGATATTAGTTTATAAATAATTAACTTCGTGCCATGGAATTGACAACATTTTCTACTTGAAACTTAATGAATATAATTACTTTGAAATTTGAGAAAAGGGTGGGGTTTAATTCTTTTCCAGGTTATTGTCATGCCATAGAAATTGTGCAAAGGGCCTAAAATCCTACATTTCCTTTTTCCTTTAAAATTTCAGCTACTTTCTCTCCCTGTGAGCCAGTTCAACTCAAAACACCAGGAAGTTTTCCCAAACAATTCAGCACTGAATTGATTCTGTTCACAGAAATTCATGTTAGAATCAGCAAGGAAAAAAGTACACAGAGACAGAAATTAAGATACCTCAAGGAAGTAAAATTGATCCTGTCAAGATACGAAATGGAAGGTCAATACTTCAGAAGAAAACTCTCAGAAAAAGAAAAGAAAAATTCCTTACCAATGTGTCTGTGCAGAAGATGTTCATGAATTCTGATATTATGACCATGGACTTCTTTAAGTGTAACTACTTCAGCCTGGTGGGCTTCATAGGAGGAAGAGCTGATCACAAAATCTCCACCTTGATCCCAATCTACTTCATCCTCCACAAAAATCCTGTAACTCCATGATATAAACTTAATGTCATTACACTTACGAGAGTTATGCTCACAAATTTCATTAAAAATGAACAGTTTTGCTCAGGGAGATCTCAAAAAAAAAAAAAAAAAATCCACAGGCTATGCTGTAGGAAAATCCCCTTTAGGGCTCTCTGCAAAAACAGATGTCTGAAATATGTGGGAGGAAATGAATCCTGAAGCATCTATTTCACACCATTGATTGACAACATATACAATACCAGTGCAGTGTTCCAGGGCTCAGGCTGCCTCCACAAGACATGTCAGACCATTTTTGGTGTGAGGAATACCTCACAGAGCTGAAAGTCTGCTTTGGATTTAGACAACAATCATGTGCAGGGTAGAGAGGCTGTCTGCACTTGGCATCTAAGCTTCCACTAGAGCTGGTTGGTGCAGTCAGGAGTGGGTGGAAGGCAATTAATTTCTCTGAACTGGGCACTTTGAGCAGGATTTGATTCCCTAAACAAGAGCACCTCTTGCTATCTGAGGTATCCCAGGATACTTAAGATATCAGCTGGCAGATGTGACAGGACTGGTTCCTGTAGCATTACTGGACGCAAAGGTGCAAGCCATGGAGGGGACTTAAGGCACCTCAGATGGACACAAATTCTCTCTTTTGGTACATGAATCCTGCCTTTGGTAGCTGAACACCCTCTAGACACCAGCACTTGAATCTCTGCTGGCTATTGAGCATTGCACAGACTCCTACATCTATTTGTTTTAATGTTGAACTGAAGATCCCCTTTTACAGTCAAAGTTGTATTAGTAGTTCAGGGGATATTTAGCTTCACATAAAGAAAACAAAAGCATTTAGTGACAGCAAAATGAATAATGATCAGTGTTTATCTCTATTTGATAAACACCTTGTTCTGTTACAGGGTGACTGCTGCTGGCCAGGTGATGATCTAAACTCCTCAGGGAATTACTGAGAAAGGAGAGCACTGAGCGAATTCAGAGAATGCCTCACATGCAGTCTAGAGTGACAGAAGTGCAGAGACAAAGGAGATTCCTTAAGGGATGTTGTCAAGTTTTTCCAGAGTATCTTTTCACAGTATTTTTCAAAGATGAGCAGGTTCCAGGCGAGCACTTACATTATACAGAACCTGTGAATATTCAGTAGAGAAATTCACAAAAATTATATGTTGTTTGGTTGGTTTTTGGTTTTTTCTGCTTAGAGGAATCACTGCATATCTTCTGAAATGGCAGGAAAGTCCTTCCTTAAACTATGTGGTGATTCATGCTGGAAAAGGATATAGAGCAGTTCCTCTCCTTCAATAAAATCCACTTCCTTCAGCTTTCATTTTCCTTCAGCTTTCATATTCCAGCACTGACTTGCCCATTTCTTGCATCCAATCACATTAACTCTTAGCTGGCTATTTGTAGACTTTTAATGAAAAATAGGAGACTATTTCCTTTCTTTTAACAACTGAAACAACTCTTTGTGCTGTATTTAATGTGCATGAATTAACTCCAAACACTTGTATCTTAGCACCTCNTATTTGGGCAAAATACCACCTCTCATTGCCAGGAGCAACATCAGCTCCTAGATGTGTCCAAGGCATCTTAGGATAAGCACTATAAATTTGCACCTGTCCATAAACACCTGGGAAAAAAAAAAAAAAAACAAACAGAAGGAGGATTTCAAAGGTTAAGGGGAAAAGTCTTGAGAAGAAGTGAAGCAATAACTATATATATGGAAATATTTTTATATAACAAATTATATTTCTATATTTTATGAAAAGTGTAAGAACAGCACAAAGTCTCCACTCAAAATACAAAGTGAACTAGCAATCAATCATCAATAAATTAAAACGACCATCACACATACAGGCAAGAAAGGGGATTTTATCACAGAAGTCTCATTGACACAAATTAGAATTGAAGAAATTGTAGACAATGATATCTACCATTAAAAAAAATTATCTAAGTAAACAAATTAGGTAAAAACTCTAGGAATTAAATATACAAAAATTAAAGATACAAAAAAGATAAAAAGATTATGCAGCTATTATTAATCTTTCTGGACTGTAAACTTTATTTTTTTTCCCTCTGGAAAATTGATCCAAATGGATCCAAATGGATCCAAATGGATTCAAAAAGTAAAAAGTCAAAATATAGAAACTTTTCATATAGATGACATGTCCCAGAATATTAAACCTTAGCTCAAAAATATGTGCACCTTTGTTTGAGGTTTATCTGTACAATATAGTAACAGTTTCCACAGCGGTAGATTTGGTTATAACCAAAAATTAGCTTCCTAGGAAAAGGGGAATTCATGTTTCATACCAATACTCCCTGGGTGGACATTTAAATCCTCCAGATGATCACAGTAAATCCCTTCAGATGCCCGAAGAAGGAACAGCAGCTTTAAATCCCTTTCTAGGGGATGTAGAGAAGAACCTGCAATAAAGACAAAACAGAATCAAACCCACCACTAAGGTATCCATGGCTTCTGTGATGCTGAAAATGGGAAGGAAACTAGGGGGGGAATCCATGTGAGTCTGATTTTAAAGGAATATCTAAATGGCTGAATTAATATTTCCTTTCTCAACCTGTTTTTGCCTTTTTGCTCCTTCGCAATTCCACCAGTTTCAGGGTAATCATGCAGCAAGGACAGGGAAAAGTGAAAGATTGAGGAAAAAAATAGGGAAAAAGAATGTGCCCAAGAAGTTTTAATGTGTGCAGTGGTGATAAGTCTGCACAGCAAATTGTATTCCAACTTTCCCTTCATTTCTTTCACCAAGGGTAGTTTACAGTTTCAGAAGAAAATGGCCCAGCACTAAACAGACACTAAGGAGGAAAAAGTAGGACAGTTTTTGCCCTGGAGAAATGTATGCGGAGTCCAGTAAAGGAGTTCAGCGTTCCTTTAAAATTAGAGATTAAATCAATTATGCAACAGAAAACTGCAGCAGATGTAGAACTAAAAAATATATACATATCTGTACAAAATTAGCTGGCCTGTCATGTTCTTTTAATATTTAAAAATTACTAGTTTGGAAAAGAGAGCTGATTTTGTATCCTAAAGAAACACTTTGCTTTAAGAGCCCTTTTTTGTTTAAGTGAAATCAATGAAACAATTCATTGTTCTCCCACCAGCATCTGACTGATAACTGAGGATATTTAAATTCTCTGTACAGCTTTTTAATGGGTAAAAGGCAAACAGTACAAGACTTGCATGCTCCCCATCTAATATATCTCACAGCAGTGAGCTCATATATTCTCTGGGGACATGGAGGGAATTATCTTTCTGTGTCCATCATCCACCAAAACCAGCTTTGATTTCCTTGTTTAAACTCCCATAACTGTGGTTCTGACAGAGGAAAACCAGGAATTAGGTTGTGTCTAAATGTGTTTCACAATTTCACTTATTTTTTAATCCTGGTTACAAAGCATTTACTATTCTAGTTAAGTCAGTTAAAACCATCTGATATATCCAATTCTCAACTCAGTTTTAAAACCATTTTTGAGGAGGCTGCCAGACTTAACAAGCACATACAAAGGATTGGAAATGGGGGTTTATAGGATGAACTGGAAGTTGCCACTCCCTTGAAAGAATTACATCTACATTTAGCTAAAAATCATAAATTTTACTCCAAAAAAGCACAACCAATTAAGAAATGTTACCCTTAAAAAAAAAAAAGAAACCCAAAACAAATCAAAAATACAGCCAGATTGAGAAACAAAGGTCATAATAAAAATATTTAGAATGGAAAATAAAATAAAAAAGGGAAGATAATATTCACAGAAAATCTTCAGTGGCTGGAAACGGTAAATGGTAAATGACACAAAAGAACACAGGAGTCATCAATGAGTAGAAAAATTCTAACTCTTTTAAGAATATTTAGAAGAAAAATAGGCTTAATACTTGCTAATCGTCATCAATATTTCCGTGGGTTTAAATACATTTATTTCAGTTACTTGAATGCAAGTGCTGCTGGAGAGTTTCCCAGGAAACCCTTGACAATTGGACAATTGGACAATTAAGGTGGACTCTTCAATAATTTTGGGATCACTCATGTTGTTTGAGAGCCCTTGAAGAAAGCTAATATTGTGCCAATATTTCAAACAAAGATAAAAGTAAGAGCCCCAGGTAATTACAGGCCTGTCAACTTGACACTGATTCTAGGGGAAAAATAAATAAAAATGGAATGTCCAACTCCGAACACAATTAATAAATCATTAAAGGTGGATGATATAATTAATGCCAATCAACCTGCTTTTAGAGAAAAAGGGGTCTTGTGAAACTTCCTTGTTATCGTCTCCTAATGAGATTACAGGTCTAGTTGATAAAGATAATAGCTTTGATATCGTATAATTGGCTTCTCCAAGGCACTTGGCTTGGAAGCACAAAACTTTGTGATTAACAAACTACGAGTACAGCAGGAACATGGCACACACTAATTTACAACCTGAGTAACTGGAACTGGGGACATGGACTCAAGCAGGTCTGGTCCTGCAAACCCTGTAGAATTCGATGTTTTGTTAGGGACCCAAATTGTGTGAAGATACTGAAAGTAAGCAGATAAACTGACACAAATTACAGGGATGGTCTAGGAAAGTCAGCAGAAATTTTGAAGAGAAGGGCTACAAAAAACCTGAATGCTCTAGGGGACTCTTCTTGAGCAGGGTGGCTGGATTAGATGACCTTCAGCGATCCATTCCAATTTTGCCCATTCTGTGATTCTCTAATATTGAAAATAATAAGGTAGGAGGTCTTGAAAAGGTAAGGATCTCTCGGAAATGAATGGAGAAGAAAGAAAAGCTAAGGGAAAAGTTGAGTAGGGTCTCAGATACATACTTTGGCTAAGTCTAAATAGATTCCAGCAGAATGGCTCATGCAAATGAGAATTCAGAAGCAGCAGATACCTCAGCTTACCCGTAAGGGGAATCCAAAATTGTTGATGGACATAGGTCATGGGAGTTGGGTAAGTTTCATGATCTTATGAAGTAACTGGCTATGAAATCACAGCTCTTGCAAAAAGTAGTTTTGTTAAAATTATCACCTTGTCATAAACCACAGGATTCATGATCTCTACAACACATAAGTGAATGATCTGGGCTTTCAGTGTCCTTCTTTGCCCTTTGGATGTGAAAACTTCAGGTTTCTTGTCCCACTTTTCTGTGGTGAGCAAGTCCTACATAAGACTACACCAAACTGCCCAATTCCCTATTGGGCACAAGAGGAGCAGAAATGGATCCCCCTTCATGCTCCTACTCCTGCTGGAAGCCTTGGCAGTTTGATGAGCAACCTGACTGATCATAAAGCCAGATAATAATGTGCTGATGGCAGAGTACCAGGGAAAAAAGGGTACTTGCAACCTGGAAATTACCAAAAGCTGATGGAAGTGTCTGGTGAGATGAGCAGAAAAGGTCAGGAGGCACCAAAACAGAGGCTGGGCTCCCTCAAACACGTGTTCTTCCCGTTGCACTACACAGTGCAAAAACCCCCAACCATATATGATAATCCTGTGTTTATAAACAACCTGAGCTGTTAATATATTCACCACTGATTACACACTGTCCTGAAGAAGTGTGAGATCCAACTGTTGGGATTGCAACACCACAGATCTGTTAGCACGGTGGTTGCAGCTGGTTCATAATCCTTCATCAGGTCTAACCTCTGGAGAGGACAAAACCTACTATGTGAAAAAAGGAGGGAAAAAAGGAGAACAGAAATAGAGATATGTTTTTTCTCTCCAGATTTTCATTTATTTTGGACTGTGGTCTGGATCTAGTTTGTTGAGTTTCGAAAGCATTTTCCATTGTTTTCATATTTCAGTTCTATTCCAGATGTTCTTCCTGACAGATTTTTGCTGTATTGTTTTGGGTTTTGTTCCATAGCAAAACCCATTCAATTCTTTCCTAGAACAGTGGGTGTTTCCTCCCTTCTAGCCTTCTCTTTTTTCCATAACATGACACTCTGCAACAGCTGTTGCATATAAGAGTAACTAAAACTCTGAGATAAGATCTCCTCCCTTCACTGGCAAACAGACTTTGCTGCGTATCTTGCTGGGACCACCTCCTCTATCTCTGTTTCCTGAATCCAAAACTTCTTGGGCTCTAACTACCCAGCTATTTTGAAAACTGTGGCACATTGCCACTAGAAAGTCTGAGAAGTTTGTACTCATGGCCAATACACAACTGGACAGTCACCTACTGTTGGTTCTTCTTCTGGACCTTCCTTCAGGTGTTCAGGCTGCGCTCTGGAAAGCAGCCTGGAAAAGCAGCCAGACAAGGACACCTCACTTCAATGCCTCTTTCTGGCAGATGTCCAAAAGATTTCAGAACTCCTCAGTTCCACAGGTCCACAGCTGTGGAGTAGGAACCAACAGTCAGAAGTGCAGGATGAATGTTTGAGGAATAAGTGGTGGGACACGTAGGGATGGGATCTGAGAGTCCCAGTACCCTCCAGATCCTCTCTGGAGGCTGGCAGATACAACACAGGTATAAGTGACTGAACAGGGGGATTTTTAAGCAGAAGTTGCAGGCAGGAGGAGAGAACCTGAAGGTGCCCAGAACGATAGAAAATCCTTATAATTAAGCAACTGAACCATGTTTCCAGGGAGAATCTTATATTTATATCCAGGTTTCTTAATGTAGATTTTCTCTAGATATCTGGATCAACCAGTCCCACTGACTGCAGTGGCTCCATTGGCTATATTGAATAGATCTCTACTGGAACAGCAGCTCATGTGCTGATGTTCACATTACACATAAATTCAGGTGTCTTGAACATATGAACCAAATTCTTACCTACATGGTGCAATCAGTTAAAAATTACTGAGCTGCTTGGAAAGAATAAAAAACAGACAGAGGCTGAGAGGTTTTTTGAAGGGGATGCAGAGGGTTCAATGAACTTTTCAAACCACTTTTTTTTCTGTGATTGGGAATGGAAATACATCTTATTACACCAACACAGTCCCTTCTTCATACAAGTTGGACAGCTGTGCAGGGATGATATGTGACTGCAGAGTGGGACTCAGCCCACAGCTAAAGATGCGACCCATACAACAGAGGTGCTGGAGAAGTTGGAAAATACAGTAAATTGGTGAAATGCACTGGTGCCCTAATTACTGTTATTTACTCACTGCTAACACCTGGCCATTTAATGAAATACACTGATTTACCCTCTGACAAGTCAGTATGGGGATTCTTCCTGGAAAAAAAGGGAGAATAAATGCATTAAAGGTCTCACCAGAAGCAAGATAAGAGGCAGTAGAATTGTCTGGGTTTCCCTCTCCAGACAATCACGCCATGAGCTAATGATGACCTTAGGCTTTTTGCCTCCAATGAGTGACGTGACTGACAGGCAGCCATCACAAGATATGTGAAAGAAAGAATGTGACAAGTTGAAACTAAAAAGAGAAATCCTATCTGGATAATTACTTGGCAAGGTCTACTACAAAAAGCAAAAGCAGCCTGCCAGCAAAGAGCAGCTAAGTGCAGTTTAGTTCAGGATGAGTCCAACAGATCAGTGTGTGCCAACTGAACTTCAGGATTTTCTTCAGCTTTATTGGAAGCTGAGGGCTTTGTTCAGCAGTGGAACAGGGCACTTTCTGCACATATCATCTGAGTTTTAATACTTATGGGTTATGGGTTAAAATCAACAGAATCACCCTGGCTGAGAATGAAAAAATAACTGTGAGATGTTGAACTCATCATTTCTTATCTTGCTTTGACACAGATGTGCTAATGATATTTAGCACTTTGTTTGCTCTCTGAACTTCAAACTCTCCTTTTATAAGCTGGAAAAATAGCTACTTTTTACAGTATGACAGTGCAGAGAAACAGAAATAAATGGTATAAATAAAATTCTATTGCAAACATTACCATCAAATAAAAGACTTTGAAGGATAAAGCAAAAAAGATAAACTCCTTATCTTAAAGGTAGGACTATGAAAGTAGAAGTAATCAGAAAGTTTCCCTGGATCCAACAACACTGAAGGACTAGGAGCAACCAGAGAAATTCCTGTGGCAGTAGATCCACACTTTTTTCTTTGGGTTTTCCAAGGGTTCTGACAGAGACCTTTGTCAGTATTAAACCATTTCACATCCTCCAGTGATCATAATTAACACTGGATTGTGATCATACATTAAAGAGGAAAGCAGGGATGGACCCTGTATGGTCAAGGGTGTTCCAAGAATTCTGATTTCCCAGCTATCACTATTTTCTCATTCCAGTTTGCCTGTAAATTATTGTTTCAATAAAATTAATTAGGTTCTTGTTATGGTTGATAAACTCCAATTTTACACTAATTTTTTGTCTTTGTTACTTATTTCCCATCATCATTCAGTTCCTATGTATTTATGGTAATGATTTAACCTTCTTATTTTTTTTTTCTCTGCAGATAAGAAGCCGAATGCTCTGGAGGACACAAAACCCAAATAAGATGAATTTCTAAATTGATCACTCTTCTCTAGGAGTTTAAGGGAACAAAATACTCGAGCTTTACCAGAAAACCTTAGTCCCAGGCCATGGAATTAGAAGGAACAGCATGTGGTCAAAGATTGTTATGCTGAAAACAGGGCATGGAGAAATTACACAACAAGGCAGGACCTGGGGATTTGGCTCACGTGATGCCAACCTAAGATCCTGCTCAGGCAATGCTGAACGCTGATGTCCACATCTATTAAATCTGTTTACTAAACTGTCTCATTATCTATTTTGTGTCAGGATTTCTTTAGGGTGTGGTGGAGTTGGACAGATGGGCTTCAAAACCCTTCCTTCAGGCATGGAACAGGCAGGATTGGACAGATGGGCTCCAAGACGTTACCGTAAGGCCTCGAACACATGGGAAGAGAAAGGGGAAGGGAGGAAAAAACAGACATTCCCAGCTCTACATGCAGGCAGAGAAACCAGTACGAGATGTGGGAACCTTGCAGAATCTCTACCCACCCATCACCTCACAGCTGAACAAGGACAGCTCTCCAGGAGACGTTGGACTGCGACTCAACAGCTGCAAATACCTGTTTGGTTTTTAATATCATTACTACTCACAGATGTGCTGGAGGGGAGTTTGTGCAGCAAAGTGCCTCAATGTTTTTTTAATAAGTGTTTTTAGCAATGAACACATGCTTTTTCTTAAAACCAATATGAAACCATATTTAAAGTGCAAAGGAGTCTAAGTAAGAAATGACTGACACTCTTTTAAGTATATATATATTTTTAACCTCCTGGATTAGGCTTTCCAACCTCTTTTTCCAAAGAAAAACACAAGAGAGCAAAATAACTTTTTTGGCCAGTACTGTATTAACCAAACAGTCCCTTGAGATTAACAACAAACAAATATTGAAGCAGACTTCCTCAGGAGGTGATTACACAAACAAATTCTCTTTTTAAAGTTCATGAAACCAATCTTGAGAAAGGTCAAGCAATGATCAACAATGTGATCCCAGCATCCTAAGGATTCCTGTAAGTAAATATAATGCCTGGCTTTAGAAACCTTGATATTTAAAGGGAATTGTGTGAGTAATTACTTCAGAGTGGAAAAACACCCATCCTGTCTGTTGTAAGTAATGTGGAACAGCCCCAGTGACTTTGGGGACTGTGAAACCGCTGGAAGTAGGGGCAAGGTGGTACCTTCCTGTGGTCCTGGTGCTCATCTGTATGGAGGGATGAGAGGAAAAAGTGTGCTGAATCCAGCTGTTTCACACCACAGCAGGATTTCCAGGCATTCTGGTGATTCTCCATTACTCTGGTTATGTTGGCTTTAAACACTTCTCTGTCACAAAAAGTGTCCTATTAATGCCCACAGTCACCAGGTACTGCCTGAACACTAGGGCAGATCCTGCCCTGAGGAATTACTGTCTCATAAAGCAGCCCCACAGGACGTAGGGAGGGCTTTTACACATATCAGATGAAATCTCTGCCACAGTGACACCAGGAGTGAGGTGCAGATTGCAGAAATTGCAACACGTTGCTATTAAAGGAGTAGGTAATTAGCTCCAGTGGATAATCATCGTGCTTCACACGGATCCTGGGTGTCCAAACTGCAGATATCCAGGCAGCCACAGGGCATTAGGTTGGGCAGCACGTTTATAGTGACACACTAAGTCTTTCTCCATACTTTTTTTCCCTATCAAGAGCAGAAATAAACCCCAGGCATCCCAAAGATCAGCTGTTCACTCACCCACTCTCAGCACACCCCCCAGCACCACAACACAGGCTGCACTCAGGACGTTGCTGGAGTTGCTGGGGAATTCGAGGGTCCCCAGGATGTAGAGTCCTCTCAGAGGGGGAAGAGCCACATCCACCAGGATGGTCCTGTCTGAGAAACAAAGCAGAAGGTTGCTTAGGTCAATGGCAGCCTGCCAACACTACTTGCCAAAGAGTGTGTGGCACAGTGGGAAGAATTTCAGCTGGGCTTGAGTTGTTATTCAGATTGGTTTTCATAGAATCACAGAATGGCCTGAGTGGAAAGGGATCTTCAAGACCATATTGTTCCAACTCCGTGCCATGGGCCACTAGACCAGGTTGCCCCAAGCCGTGTCCAACATGGCCTTGAACTTCCAGGGATGCAGTCACAGCTTCTCTGGGCAACCTCTGCCAGGGCCTCACCATTCTCTCAGGGAAAAATTCCTTCCCAATATCTAAAGTAAACCTACCTTCTTTCTGTTTGAAGCCATTTGTCCTTGTCCTGTCACTCGAGGCCCTTGTGAACAGTCTCTCCCCATCTTTCCCATTTTTGCCTGATGGAATTGACAAGAACAAGAACAACAAAATGCCACATCCCTGGGAGTGCCCAAGGCCAGGTTGGACAGGGCTTGGAGCAACCTGGTGTAGTGGAAGGTGTCCCTGACCACGGCTGGAGGGTTGGAATGAGAGGAAACTTAAGGTCCTTTCCAACTCAAACCATTCTGGGATTTTAGGAAGTGAAAAAAATCCAACAGTATCAACTAAGTGCTTCATGGTGCACATGGCCTGCAAGTCCCCACTTTGTCTACAGCAGTGATCAGGGTGACAAACTGCAGCCACATACCGTGAACTACCTCCACTGACTCCCTGACACTGTTCTCCCACTTGCAGCTTGACTTTACTCTCTTAGGTTTTCTGTATGAAAACCCAACTCTTCCTCACCATCCAAGAGGAAAGCTTTGTTTACACTGTCGGTGCTGAGAAAAATTTAGCTAGGAAAACCTCAGCTCTCTAGTGTTTTGTGAGAACTCTTTCTTTTCCATATACTCTAGCTAAAATAATGTTATTGTTTTGTAAACTCCTTGCACCAGCAAACTGTTTTTCTCAGATAGAAATTATTTCGGTTAGGAAAATCTCTTCCTGCTACGTGTTAGATTTTAGGTCAGCCCCTTAGGGGGTGGCTAGTCCACAGAACCAATGAATTTGTGACACTCAGCACGTATCACCATCTATCTTATAAAAACCCTTCTGAAAATTAGTAAATCGCGGATTGTCCGTCATATTTCCACCTTGGAGTCAGTGTGGTTTTTCTACGTGTCCATCTACGCACTGCAACAGTTTACATCAACACAACCTGCAGGAAGTCAGAGCTCACAGAACCACAGAATCATTCAAGATGGAAAAGATCTGTGAGATCATTGCCAGGTCCATCATGAGTTCCTCCATTCTGTACTCATATTCCCCTCTAAAATCAGTTAACAATGACCAGGTGAAGCACCATTCCCTCAGATCCTTAAGGAGAAAGCAAGGGGGATGTTCTTATGTTGCAGAACTGAGTGGGGGCTGTTGTGGGTTGAGCACAATGGGGACATCACTGCTGCTTCCTAAAGCTGCAAGTCTGCAGCCTGGGAACCTTTAAAATGCCTCTTAAGAGTTCCAAGTAGGACATGAGCAAGGATGTACATGGTGGATCATTTAGAGGTAGAACACTGCTCAGAGGTGAATTCCACCCTCAGGACCCATCTAATGTTCTGGGATGTCACTAAGAGTTTCTCAGTTGATTGCACTGGAAAACAGCTCAGGCCCTCAAATTGTGGTTTCCATCCCCTTTCATTATTGACAAGAGTAGCAGTGTCCAGGTAATGGTGCATCACTCAGTTAGGGGGTATTCCTGGAAGAGGGAAAAGCAAGGTGTTCCCCTAACAAGGGGCTCAATAATATGATCTAATCATGACTTTGATAGAAACAGATTGCAGAAAAAAAAAAAATCTTCAACAAAATGACAACCCCACCCTGCACAGGGATTTTCTGTGACTTTCATTGTTCTCATGTGCATTTGTTGCAAGGCATAGATATACAAAACAGGAGAGATTTAGGAACACACATATTTTCCCAGTGGATTTTGACAGAGTGGACAATGGGAAGTGGCTTGAGAATTGAGGATGGGACACTTGAAATCAGTTTTCTGTGGAACATAAGAAGAGCCATGAGGTGTCTTGGGAAGTGGTCCGGCTGCTTGACAGCTTCACTTCTGCCTGGGGACATTGGCAACTCCTTCAGCTGGGAACACAAATGTGTACCCACACAATGGGTAGCACAGAGAAAGTCCTTTCCCAAAAATCATGTAATTAGGGGCTGACCCAAACTAGTTAGTACAAAGGTTTAAGAACATTTCCAAGCCCTGTTTGCAGGAAACATAATCAATACGGTTCTGTGAAAACCTACCTGATGTACACTCAGAAGTAGATTGAAAGAAAATATTAGTAGGCTGTCTTTAATAGTAGAATTTCCCAGTTTTTGACTCCTTAGTTTTGCAACCCTGAAGTTTCACAATGTCCAGGGAAAGGAAAATTTTATTTCAGTTTGTGATTTCAGGTCTTGAGTTGTGGCTC
Source organism: Rhipidura dahli (assembly GCA_013399225.1). Classification (NCBI taxonomy): domain Eukaryota; kingdom Metazoa; phylum Chordata; class Aves; order Passeriformes; family Rhipiduridae; genus Rhipidura; species Rhipidura dahli. The sequence continues at coordinate 200,628 of VXAC01000180.1, read as the reverse complement.
TGCTTACAGGTTTGTTTGTCTCCGACACACATATTCCTGCCTTTATCCCTGTGACTCAATTATCCCACCTATTCCTTTTCCCCCTGTCTTTTCATCCTTTCTCTCTGGCCATGAGCACCCCGAAAGCCCAGGACATCTGCTCTCAAGGACTACACCAAGAACAGCAGCAAGCCATGGTTAATCTGAACCCCTCATCCCAAAACAAATTCCCAGCATCCTTGGGCTTAAACATCTTTCAAGAATGAAAAATTTTCACAGCATTCAGAGGAAGTAAGTCTATGGAGCAAGTGCAATTCTTTTCCCCCTAAATCTTATGCTGTTAGTGCTTAATGTGTTTCTACAGGCATGAAGAGACTCCTGTTTATAATCTCTTTACAGGACAGGTACAGTCCCAGGCCCTGAAGAGGGAAGGCTCAGGATGTGAGGATATGAAACAGAGAGGAGAATAAGGGGGGAGATGTTGCTAAAATGGTATCTCTCAGACAGAAGGGGAATCTACTTTGTGAAATCATAGCTCAAGAATGTGGCAAAAAGCTGCAGTTGACAAAGGCCATAAGTATATTCATCAAACACAGGCTGAAACATTTTTACAAGGAAAAGAAGCAGCGCTCCCAGGCATGCCATTTATATGTCACATTTCAGTCTAGAACAGAGATTTCTGCTGAGTTGCACATCTTTCTAAAAAAGGTTTTGTAAAGGAAATGCTGACTGCTATGTAATTGTGGCATCATGTGTGTGAGCCTTGAAGCACAGGAGTGAGAAATTCCCCCACTCAGAGATATCTCTGCAAGTACATAATTTCCTCAGTTTAAAAAGACAGCACTCTGGGGTGTGATGATCGGGGTGTGAAGTCCTCAGAGGGTGAAATGTTGCTCTGTAGAAACAACAGAACACTCTTTTGACAGGGAAAAAAAACCTTTCCACTCTTGAGGAGGAAAGCAAACAGATTCAAAGGCAACTTCCTTACAGAATACACTCATTTACCTTGTAGAGGGAGATATGATTTAGCAGTTAAAATAATAAACTTTAGGTCACAGAGCTCAAAAGTTTTACCTTCAGAGAAAGGCAAACTGGAGCTGTTTTCCCCCATGAAAATATTCATTCAAGGGCAAGAAACCACTTTCAGCAAACCATAGTTTGAGCCTGAAAACAGGGCAATATTTCATTGTACATACACTTTCTTCAGACAAAAAGCTCACAGGTATGCCAGAGTTTAAATGTTCAGATGTACAATACTGAGAAGTCACTAATGACTCCAGCAATGACACAAAATGCCTTTGATCAGCCACATTGCTGTATAAAACACCATAGCATGCCATTGAATGGAAATCAGGCACAACAGAGGAGCTATTATATGGGATACAGTACTCCAGCATTCATCTCTTCAAACAGAAAAACTTCAAAGAAAATCAGAATCAGAAAATGAAGAACAGAGTGAATTCCACCACTGGAGAGGGGAAAAAAAAAAAAAAAGGAAAAAAAAAAAAGAAAAAAAGGAAGATAGTAATTGCCAGAGGCTACATGTTATCATATCAATACCCTTCAAAACAGCATTCCTTTGCTTGGAATTACAACACATTCTCCTTCCACCCAGAGCACGCTGCATCAGGAGTGTGTCACTCTAAAAACCATAAACCAAAGCCCTGAAAATCTCGGGGCTTTGGGAAGCTGGTGTGTCTGCTGGCTGCTGGAATGGCATGACTAAACTCCTCCAGCCTGTTTTCCAGGGTGATGTGGCTGCTGAAGCCTGATGCACATGAGAGGACCTTGTGGGATGGCTGTGGCTCTGGAGGATGAACCTCCAGGGATAAAAGCACAAGTTGTGGCAGCCTGAGCTGAGGATTTCCAGATCAGGCTGGGAGAGACTCATATCCACTGGGGAGACAGACACTGATGAGAATTGTAGCAACACACCAACACTAAAAGTCACTTTTAACATGAGGGACCCACCTCTGTTGCAAGTGAAATTCATCCTTGTACTAAGAAGTCTGTGAAGTCAAACAGAGCAAAAAAAAAAAAAAATTAAGAACTCAGTACACAACCCTAATTTTCAAGCTGGCCAGATCTCTAGGTGTCAAGCAAACACCAAGCAAGAACACAAAAACCTGGTTTCTAATATGTATATTTTGCTAAGAGAGGTATTTTCTACCTTTTCAAACCTTCCTGAGTGCAGCTCATGAAGTGGCCCTAATGATGCAATTTTGTTTATTTTGTTAAATAAGCAAATTGAAGCTTTCAATAGTCAAATTTAGGCAGTGTCCCAGTTACCCAGTGAACTCTGGGAATCCACATCCAGTCAAAGATTTCAACAGTGTCAGACCAAAGTCTTTTCCTGCACTTCTTCACACTAGAAATGAGCACTGAGCTTCTATTATTTGCTTTTATGACTCTAAAACTGTTCTTTGGGGGCTGAAAGGACTAAGCCTGTCATGCACAGCATACCAGAAGCAGGCTCACGCCTTGGCTTTCAACCAGAAAATCATTGTGGATGGCTCACAGAAGAGAATTTTAAGTAACCAAAAGACAGCACAGAGTAGGACACAGCTGCATCCTGCCAGGAGCGAATCACAAAAACTTATTTTGGTGTGCAGAGCAGCACAAAATTTGGGTGGTTTGTAGAATATTTGTTCTCATGAGGACAAACTCTCACTTTTCTGAAACCATCTGGAGCTATTCTGAGTTTAGCAGGGTCTGCACAAACCAGTGGAAAAGGAGAAACATCTATAAAATGCTACAATTAAACATACACTTTAACATTATTGATTTCATTTTAGATTTTGGATCCAAGCAAGGGGCTGATTTTCTTTAAAATGGAAACTCAAACACTTGTGTCAGCAAAGCAAAGCATGGGAAATGGACAGAAAATAATTCTTGCCTAACATCATTTTAAATGTATTTATTTGAGCAACAAAACCACTTCCCTTATCACACTGGTGAGGACCATGACTCCAATTTAAGACCCTGTACCTGTTGACTCCAATGCCAGTGAGTGTCTCAGCACCTCCAAACCAGCAGAAGGAAGAGGGAGAGCAGAAATAAAATAGAGAGGATGACCAGAAAAGGCAGACATGCTATGAACTAGATGGTATGATAGACAGCTTGTGTTTGTGCTCCTATTTTTGTCCTTGGGATAAAATTCAAGGAGGATTCCAGAAAGGCACTGGAGAGGAGAACAGTTTCTGCAATCAACCAACACACACATTTACTCTAGTGATGGGAATGAAGAGATTTTTTATAGAACCACAGAATCATGGAATAACCTAGTTGGAAGAGATCCACAAGGATCACCGGGAGTCCATCTCCTGGCCCGGAACAGAACAGCCCCAAGAATCCCACTGTGTATCTCAAAGTGTGAACCAGACCCTCCCCCAGCATCACTGCCCTTCTCTGGCCATGCTCCAGCCCCTCACCTCTGCAGGAAGCACAGAGGAGTTTTATTCACTGTGCATCACAAACATCCTTCAGCTTCCACTCTCTTGATCTGATCTAAACAACAGAACTCCAAACCCTCAGCCAAACCTATTTATTTATTCATTTGTTATTCTCTGCTTCAGTGTAAATTGTGATTTACCTCTCTGCCTCTTCATACCTGTGCCTGACACGTGATGTTGAAGACTGGAACGTTCTGGTTGTATGGCAGTCATGGGCTGTTACTGGTGAACTGGTTATCACAGAATCACAGAATCATTAAGGTTGGAAAAGACCTCCAAAAACATTGAGTCCAACCTGTGACTGATCCCCACCTTGTCACCCAGCCCAGAGTACTGAGTGCCACATCCAGTCATGAACACTCCCAGGGATGGGGACTCCACCACCTCCCTGGGCAGCCCCTTCCAATGTCTGATCACCCTTTACATGAAGAAATTCTCCCTGAACCCCAACCTTAACTACTCTTCATCTCAATGTAAGCTTCCCCCAAAAGTGAAGAAAAGTAATATTTTAAAAAGTACAGCTTTGGGGTTTTTTTATACATTTATCAGAAAATTGAAGATTAAACTAAATATATATTGAAGGTGGATCATAATTCTTAACGTAACCTGCAATTATATATATACATACATACATACATACATATATATATATTCTTAAATGTATATACAGGCCAGAGAAGCCCTAACCATGGCTGAAGTTCCATGCCCAAACACCTACACAAACATTTCCTTCCACAAAGCCATAAACCAAAACCAGGTGGAAGAGGAATAGACATGAAGCGGTGTTATCCACATTTCCAGAAGTGGAGCTGTGGTAGGTAGAGAGATGCAACCGTTTTCAAACAAATGAGAAGGAAACAGCATAAGATTCTAGAATATTTCAAGTACATATCAAACAATATTCATAGGATCATTCAATAATTATATCTGGGAAGAGCCTCAGGACCTCATGTAGTCTAGCTTCCTGATCAAAGGAGGGTCAGGTCTTAAATAAAATGGTTATCACAAGCTTTTCTCCAGATTTTATTGCAAATTCCCTAATATATTTACTAAAATCCAGTTTTCATGCAGAAATATTGTAAGATGAGCTGGGATTTAAATGTAACTCAAGCTGAAATATAAGTTGAAATACAGGCAGAAGCTAAAATGTCTAGGAGGCATCCATGGCAAATGGTTTGAGAGATTACCATTGATAAGTGGGAGTTGCAACAGGAAAATAAAATGGAAGGTGATACAATTGCAGAAATGTAAAATATGATCCTTGCACAAAACACAGAGAGAGATAGGTCAAGAGATGAGCTCCTTGGAAGCTGTGATTCTGGGTCTTACAAATTGTTTTCTGAATTAAGGTCCCTGCACATACTCCAGCTTGAAAATCAGTATAAGTTCTTGTGTTTCTGTGTATGTGAAAATGGAAAAGAATTACCATTCTCTTCCAAAAACTAAATTTTTGTACTGCAGTCTGTGTGATAAGGAATTAATGCAGGGTTCCTACACACACTGGAATGGCCACCAGTGCCAAGGAGCCCATTTGGGACACAAACATAAATCCCAGAATAGGCAGAGCCCAGAACTTCCACGGAAATTAACCACCTTCCCTTCCTCACGTACTTGGCAAGATGATGACGTCTTCCCCAGGGCCTGGGACGCTGCCATTGGATCCACCCCAGCCTTTTCCCACATCATTCCACGTCTCTGGGTGTGACCATTTCAAGACAGCACCAGAAGGAACTACAAAACAGGACACATAAAGACAGAATTATCATTTTCTGTAGCTGGAAGAATTACCATTTCTTTGATAGTCAAGCATCTGTGACATTAACATCCTCCTTTTGTCACTGAAGAAGCAACACTAACTGATTTTTGTTATTTTCCATGCTTAAAGAGAACTGCTTGATTAAATTCCCAGGGCATGGGAATTTCCATACTTTCCTAAAGTATGAAAGATTTCTTCAAATGAGTGATCAACTCTTCCAAGGTTGCTAACACCCAGAAAAGCAGTTTTCCCATTCCAAGGGGGAAACAAAACCTGCCTTGGAAAAGCAGCTTGACCAAGACACGTGGAAATTCCTGCTTCTTCCCCAGAAATTTCGTTTTCAGATCAATGCAAAAGAAAACTCCTGAGCCTTAGTGCTAGGAAAATATTGGGAGAAACTGAGTCCACAAAATGCAGGTGCTTGACTTTCACTTGTATTTTAAAGAGCTAATGAGCCAGGCTCCATCAGTTAATTGCCCTTAAGTTTGTTCAGCCACAGCAGAGGCAGGAAAGCCTTCAAGGGAAAATCCCGCACACTAAGTTTAGTAAATCCTAGACTAACGCAGGCAGGGCCTCCCTCTGGAGGCCTCTGCAAGCACCTACTTCTCTCCTTCCACTGTAAAGAGAATTCTGGCTTTTTTTTTTTTTTTTCTTGAGGAAACCTTGATTGTGGCTGGAAAGCATGGGAGCAAGCTCATGCTCAGGTTTTGGGGGCTAGACACAGCTCAGTGATGTTGTGGTGTAGAAAAAACCTCTGTTGTCAGCACAGGGAAGCACAGAAATTAAATCCATGTCAAGGTTTTAAGTTTGGGTCTGTCTTTCCACCACTTGTTTGTTCTGGGAGAAGCACCCTTTTAAAATGGCTCTAAACCCTTTTTCCACATAAGTGATTATTGTTAATACACAACTTAGCAAGGCAGCTAGAACCTAAAAATATAAAAATTTAGAGGTCTCCATTGTTTCTGGTGTACTTTTACACCAGAACTGGGCAGTAATATCAGACTATGGAGCTCTAAAACACTCTGTAGTTTTACATTCTCCACGGCCTTTCTGATCTGCTGTGGTATTTCCCAGCAAAAGTTTCTAGTCTTTTATACTGTGGAATCACACATTTGTCTTGAGCAATGGTAGATAGAGCTCAATGAAATGCTTCAATGAATACCAAGAGCCTATGTTAGCTTGACAGATTTTCAAAATATTGGAGTGAAAAATAGCAATTTATTCCTGAAAAAGCCATAAAAAAGAAATGGTGTGACTCCTATACCAAGGCTTTCTGACAAAAACTGTCACATACCTGGTGTAGGTAAAGCCATTCTTTCCTTCTCTTTCAGTGTGACCTGAATTAAGTCAGCTCCTGTGACTGAACACAGAGAATTTTAGGGAGTTACAGCAAGGCCTTTCAAATTAATACACAAAAAAAAAAGTAAATCAATTGCTACACATCAATTCCTGACAACATTATACATTTCTTACAAAAATACTTTTTTTTTAAGAGCAACTATTCATGTTTTCTAAGCATTTTTTATCTTTTTATTTTTTTGTGCTTTGAGAAAAGATTAAACAAACACATTTTAATTTACAGATATGGAAGGTCTCAAGACAACTCATTAGAAACAGCTAAAAAGAAAACATTCGAAAATCGGAAATTCTAGGCTGCAAGTCAAATCTCCTTTATCCCACTATAAATCCACAGCAGTTCCACTCACACAAGCAATATCACACCATTGAATGCATAATGTATTAACTGGCTCAAACAGCAAATTACAGCTTTTGTTTTGTAGTTCAGTTTTGATTTTTTCTTTTTTTTTTCTTTTTTTTT
>VXAC01000180.1:132612-193603 GCA_013399225.1 Rhipidura dahli | reverse complement strand
TTTTTTTTTTTTTTTTTTTTTTTTTTTTTTTTTTTTTTTTTTGCTCCCAAAATCTGGTATCTGAAAGAGATGCTTTAATTAGTCAGACTTTATAGACTGCAGACAGGGACCCTGTGTTCTCTGCTGTGAAAAGGGGTCAGCAGCAATTATCACAGTGGTAACCTTTGTGCCCGTGTATTGTCAGCAGGAGAAGGGCCAGGATAATGCAAATCAAAGAGGAGCAGGAGAAAGCTGCTCCAGACCCCTCTGAAATCCCACCTCCTCTTCATCTTCGGTGGCATATAAAGGCACTTCCTTTCAGTCACCAGACTGGAACAACTGTAGGTTAAAATAGAAACACTCTGACAAACAAATAAATCTCCTGTCCTCTGCCCAACCCCTTATGGTGACCCTAAAGTGTTGTTGGGGGATTTTTTTTGGAGGGTAGAATAATTGTATCAATGAAGCCATTGTCAGAACTTTCCTCAGTTCCAGAACATGCCTGCAACTTTCCTCTGTGTGTATCAACCCACCGATGGGATTTCATGCCATATTGTAATTTACTTATTTTATCTTTAAACAAGTCTCTGTACTTTTAAATTGTGAAACCCGTCCTTCCCTACCTCCCTCCTTTTCTCCCAGTGCAACTGAGCAAATTTAAAATAACTGAGGTTCATTAATTTTAAGTGTTCAATAAATTAGTATGAATAATCAAAAAACTTGATTCTTTCTGATAATTACTATTTGATGTCAGTTGAAAGCACTCGATTGAGTTAGCAGCATATGCTCCTATGCCAAATGAGGCTTCCATAATTAAATAGAAACTGATTCCATGAGGTTTTTCTCGTGTCTGATTAATTAGTAATCAGGTGCCTCAGCCCTGTTCTTCAGTGACACCTTCTCTCCCAACGGTAGCCAGGATCTGATCCATAAATCAGTCAAGTCAATCCGCCCCAAACCATCACACAGAGCTCACACTGAACAGCATCATGCCTTGAGTGGCCACAAGGTGAGCATTTGAGGGGAAAAAATGACATGAAACTGCTAATTTAAAGTCTCTGACACGGCCCTTGTGGCTTTCAGACAATTTATCTGTGCATACTTTTGTGGTTATGGTGGTTTTCTGTCTCACCTGCACAGAGTAAACCAAGTGCCAAAGCTGATAAAACAGGCATAGGAAAAACAAGAGAACCAAGTTTTGACACTATCCTTTTTTGCCTAAATATATTTTGTGAGGCTTGTTGGGTTGTTTTGGGTTTTTTTGTTGGTTTTTTTTTTTTTTTTTTTGCTTACTTTTGCAGGCACTAGAGTGAAATCATCTAATTAAAGATGTTTATATTGTTCAGAGAAAAGCTGTTCTAATTAAATCCTGAGGGGACATAAAATTTGATCAATATGGTGCATAAACCTCATAAAGGGGTTCAATCCCCTTACATGGTGGAGAAAGGAACCATTAAGACTTAATTCAGTATTCAGCTTTATCTTTGCCTTGTCCAGAGTCAGGGCAATAATAAAAGTTTCTCGTATTTGAAGTGTCATCCCACCACAGAGCATGACAATTCAAACCATTTTAAGTTATTTCTACCCTTCGCATGAGCGCAGGAGCCAGGGACAGAATCCTCCCCAGAATTCTCCAAATCCTTGTAACCTCCACAATAATTTATATTGATTTATTTATATAAAGTGCAACAGCTGTGAATCAGGGGTGTTTTGTTGCCTTTTCCCACTCCTAAAAACTGATCAAGAAAGATCAAGGCTGCAGTGACACAGTCCTTTGGTGGTTTTGTTTTGCTGCTGAGTAGGTTATCACTGGGTTTTGCAGGACAGGAAGAGATGCAGGCACTACAGATGAAGGACATCATTAGTAAACATTGAATTAAGGTGACTCTCGCCAAAATGCAGTTATAAGGCTCCAGGGTTTAGTTGTATAAAACCTTTATAAGGCTCATCAATTTTCTGCCTTATTACGGCTCCTCCTGGATGTTTGGGCTGTGAATCATAAATATAGCCCTTCTGGATGATACTCCTGGTAACTTTCTCCTGGTTCAGGGCTCCTTGAGTGAACATGAAGGAGGAGCAACTCAGTCTTTTATCAGCTTTGCAGTGACTCGGAATTTTGCCTGTGGATATTAGGAAGGGCTGAAACGAGGATAAATGGCTCCAATAGCCTGACTTACAAATAACAAGCAGCTCCATGCTATTTAACATCAATTGAGCTAACATCCATCACCAGGAAATCAAAACTTTTTAGACAGCACAATCAACAACACAGTGAGACACACCTCCAGAAACTGCAGAACCTGGGAGAGGGTGTTTTGTCATCCTCTGTGAGGATCTGTTATGGGAGATACCGGGAAATATGATATCATGGGGGCACTGAACTAAGGAGAAGAGGTGCAAAAAACCATTTTATATACATATAAATAGATAGATACAATTTTATATATATATAACTATCTTTGGGTTGATGGACACAGATTCTTGCTCACAGCAGATCGTTATTTCCATAAAATTCCACCTGCAGACATCACATAGTCAAAAAATCAGCCCTGGCAGGATTATAAGGGCATTTCCTCATCTCATTTCTGCAGCTGCTACACTCTCTGGTTTCTCTGCTTCCACACCAGAAGGACAGGAGCTCACCCACCCTCCTGGCTGCTTTGTCTCTTCATGTCTATTACAAAAATTGAGCAACTGGGAGAGCTGATAGGGCTCAGCCCGGAGTAAAGGAGACCCAGGAGGACCTCAATGCTCTCTACAACTCCCTGGAATGAGGTTGTACCCAGTTTGGAGTTGGTCTCTTCTCGCAGGTAATTAGCAACAGGACAAGAGGAAATGGCCTCAAGCTAATCCCAGGCAGATTCAGGTTGGAGATCAGGAAGAATTTCTTTTTGGAAAGGATGGTTAAGCACTGCTACAGACTGCCCAGGCAGTTGGTAGAGTCACCACCCCTGGAACTGTTAAAAAAATTACTGGAAGTGGCACCCACTGCTCTGGTCTGGGTGACAAGGTGGGGATGAGTCACAGGTTGGACTTGGTGACCTTCAAGGTCTTTTCCAACCTTAAACATTTTATGATTCTATGATTACAAGGGCCACTTCTTTGCTAAGAACTGACTTTCATTTCATGGAGGCCACTGAGCAGCCCACATCTGGTCAACTGAAACAACTGATATGGTTGAGTGTTATCTAGCTGGAAGAAAAGACTCATCCCTGTACAATCAGTCCTCTGTAAAGAATTAACTCCATTCTTCATATCTTTCACCTAGGATTCTCCTCTACCCCCAAGCAATAGGGCTGCAGAAAATATCCATGTTTATTTATCTTCTGTATTTTAATATTAGAAACAAGTGTTCTTAAGAGAGTTTTTCCTCCTATACAAAGCAATTACAGAAACCCACAGAGCCTAATGGAAGTGAGATCATTCTTTAGGAATCTAGAAAAGACAATAAGTATAATCAAATTATTTTTTAAGAACTATGGAAATTGTAAACCTGCTTCTGACACAGCAGTAATGTGGGTTGAACCTCAGGCCATCTTAACAACTCACACATGAGTAGCCTGAGCAAAGTCAGCAGGATGACCCATCTCCATAAAAGTTGTGTCTACTGAAAAATGTATTTGGGATAAATAAAAAGTTTGATAATCCTTTCAGTGATGTTTTCAATAATGTTTCTGTCCAGCTCTTCAATTTTAGGAAAAAAAAAAAAAAAGCCAAGAGAAATCTGGAGGTGAAGGAAGCCAACACTTTGTTTCATTACAAAAGAAAACGGTTTAAACATTTCAAGAGTGAACAAAAAGGAAACAGCATCTCTCTGGTTTTCAGCCAGCTCCAGTATTGCCCAGAGTCCTTAACCAAGGAGCAGTACCACACTGTGGCACCATATGCTGAAATTTGTAACAGACTTAAAAAGCTCATAATGCTATTATTGCAATTTACAAAGGATATTTCTCCTAAAAATATCCCAGATGTCCCAGTGGGATGTTTCTTTCCACCACCCTTGTTACAATTGTAAGTGGGTTGGTTTATTTTGTTTTGTTTTGTTTTGTTTTGATTCAGCACGGTCATATCATGTTTTACTCTCCTGAAATGTGGTTGAGCCACAGCTCATGAGTGCTTCAGAGTCACACCACAATTGCAGGCCCACAGTGACCTTTGAGGATCGTTTCTCTTAAAACACAGGGTGCCCCAGAGAAAATCAGAGTGATGCTATGAATCATGTCAAGGGCAAAGCTGGGGATGTAGAAATGACTGGCACGGGATGCTTCAAGCTCCCTGTCTCCCCTTCACCCAGCATCCTGCAGGGACACGGGGTAATCAGTCCTTCAATGCAGATTCCTTTAAAATGGTCTGAAAAGGTGATTTTCAAAGGGGCTTAGAGGCCGTTTAACAGAGTTTAATGTATGTAGGTAGCAGTGACTATCTTTGTTAATAGGATCATTGCCCACATAACAGAATTCTCAATTACAATTATTTCTCCCCATTCAGCACCCCCTGCATTCTCCTGCTCCCGAGTCTCATTTACAGAACTACAACCATCAGTGCAACTTAACTCCTTTAATCCCCTCCATACGGCCTATTTTCTTGCCTTTTGTGTTAGACGGACCTTTTTTTCTCCCCCAAAGATAAACAAACACTTGCATGACGCCAGGCAATTTTAGATGGAAGAGGGCACGGAGAAAGCCTGAGCCCAATGCAAACTTCTGGCCAAGGTGGCTTCATTCAGCTGCCTCCTTCGTTTGAATAACAATACCTTCTCAGTCACGGGGTTTTCCCTCCCCTTCTCCCCCTTTTCTCCCCCATGCAGGCCCGAGTAAAAGGCTGTGTGAATTCGGGAGCCTGCTCGTGAATGAGCTGGCATCTGATCCGTATTTACCGGCGTTAATTTTGGATGTAATGCACCCCTGCCACTTCCCCACAGTTTGCCCTAAAAGGCTTTCTGAGGGGCACAAAAGCAGAGGGTCAAAAGTGAGTTGACCCCTGCCAGAATGTACAATTATTGCAAAGAGGTGGTACACCAGCAGCTGTCGAAACCCCACCGAAGCGCTTCCAAAAGTCGGGGGATGACTAATACGCCGGAGCTCTCCCCTCCGCCCCGCGAGAGCCGCCGACTTCGGGCAGGAAGAATTACGGCCCTCCCGAGCAGCTGCAATAATTGTCTCGCCATTGTCCCCCAGCCCTCCCTCGGCCACCCCCTACAAGTGGCCATTGTCGCCGCGGAGTCAAGTGATTATATGCTTGGGCTGATGCTGTTTGCGCCCAGCTGCCCGAGCACTGACACACGAGCCTGGAGAGGGGGGACCCGCGTCTGCTAGACGGGGCTGCGACATACCAGACCTTTTACATAAGTCAAACGGGAACAAATGACTCTTTATCAGCCCCTTCTCCCTTTGAAGTGGCAGCCGCTTATAGGCCCTTACAGCTTTTCCTCCTTAGCCCGAGCAAACATCCTCCTTTTGATATGCTACATGCTCATTATCTCTGCCCCATTTAATGATTTTTGATTGAAGGGTGGCAGCGCAGTTGCCAAGAGGGTAGTTAAAGAGGCTCCACGCAGTCAGGACAACAAGAAAGGCTTTCCTTGTGCAGCAGCCTAAATTTGGAGTTTCTTAACAGTGTGTTCTTGTTCTTAGCAGCAGATAAGGGCTGAGCGTGAAATTCTTAATTAAGCAGTAAATAGAGAGTGGGGTGTCAGCAGATGCAGCCTGTAGCCATGGAGACCAAGTCTGATGAAGGAGGGGGAGCTAAGACTCAACGCCGGCCCCGGGCTCGGGCATGACTGACAGCTGAAGAATCCGACAAAGCTTGTAAACGGGATTAATTAGTTGGCTAATTATTTCATATAGTTAAATGTAAATAAAATATTAAAAAAAAAATAATAATTCTTAAAAAGCCAACTTGCAGAGTTAGGCAGGAAGATATTCTGAAGGCCAGACCTTCAAGCCTCGTCCTCTCTGGGTCGGTGGGTAGACTGGTGGGCTTTTAAGGCCAGAAGGGACTATTGTGGCAGCTTTCTCTGACCTCCTACAGAGCATGAATCTCGCCTCATGAGGTTTCTAATAGCTTCTTGCAGGGCTGGAGCATATTTCCCTGAAAAGATGGCCAAGCATCATCTAAGGACCCTGAGTGATGGAAAGTCCACCACATGCCATGAGTCTGCTCTGCTGGCTAATTAACCTCACCCTCTCAGCCTGCACAGCGGAGAGGAGAGAAATCAAATCTCACACCAGGGCCAGGAATCTGCTTGCTTTGTTTCAAACTTTTACCCTACACCCACAGCACAGATATTATGTGCCCGACACTGAATTACTGATCTCACTCCTACAAAAGACCTCGCAGAAAATGTTCACAGCATGAATTATGTATGTTAGGTGTTTTCATAAATTTCACCTCGTGTACTTTGGGTGATTATTTCTCTCTCTGCTAAATGAGGAACCACAACAAGCTCTTCATGTAATAAAAATCAAGATGAAAGTAAGGCAAAAGAAGGACAAGAAAATGTCTGTGATGCAAGAGTGACATATGCCGGCCAGACCTCTTTTGTCCCACTCTTCCCAAGACTGTCATCTCCTCTGTTTTCAACAGCAGAGGCCAAGATACAGATGCCATCCTCTGAGCTTGCTCATGCTGCTCTGACAGTGTAATTCAGGATGTGCAAACTGAAAAGCAGTCAACTTTTATATTTGAAAGAACAAATTTACACTGTTAGTTAACTGAAATAATAAAACATTTTTCTTCTTCCAGTAAATACTTGACTTGATCTCTGGCACGGCTTAGACACAACAGTTATATTTACAGTAGCCAATCTATATCTGAACTGTATCTAAACATGGCCAGGACACAGAACTAAGACCAGGATCACAATAATCTACGTGGTTATAATGCTGGCCAAAATCCTGGCACAGCTTTGGCCCAGACCAGGCAAACTCCCCAGTGGTAATGAGTAGAATTTGGGATTTAGCACGGGACAGGGATCTTTTCTAGTGTGAAGCCTGGGTGCATCCAGCCCATTTTGAGAGCTAAAATGTTAAACACAAGCTGTGCTGTGGCAGTCGCTGAAGGACCAGGGGTGGACACAGAAAATGTGATCTGACTGAGGTTAAGGTCTGGGCTTTCCCATTCCTTCAAAAATGTACACTGGTTGATTTTCACTGTTGCTAGACCAAGTTCAGTGGATTGCCTGCCCTCATTCCAGGTGTATTTTCCTCTCCAACGATTGTTCTAAAGACATCCTACATGAGAAAGTCTTTTGCATGCCATCTCAGTAGTGGAAAATCAAGGGAAATTCATTAAATTTAATGGATTAAAAGAGTGGAAAAAAATTGGTTATAATGAAAATCATCATCATTACTTTCCCTGCATGAGTCATGAAGAACAAGCTAATCTTCTCAAAGACACCAAAATATATTTGTGATTCCTAATTCTGCTGTTATTAATAAAGGCAAAAATCATTATCTTGCCTTTGACTTATAGAGCTTAGATGTTTTTAAAATTATTTGCTTGAGAATGGGAATTATGGAAAATGTCCATTTCTTAAAAAAAAAAAATTACCCCCACAATCCATGATCTCATGTACAATTTCATGATCTCATTTGTAAATGCAAAGGGCTATGATGTCTTTGGAAGTTTCCAGTCCCAGGAAAAATTCTCTACCAATACTTTTAATTGCCTTCAGAGGGCTCAGCCTAGCAAGATGACCATGATTTATTAATGATACCTGTGATATAGCACCAGTTGACAACAGAGGTCATTAGTGGAATTTAATGCCTTTACCACTCCAAAAATCCAATTCAAATACAACTGATGTCACATCAACCACTGTCTGTGACACATTCCTTTTGTTGATAGGTCAGGCATCAGACAGATCAGTTAGGGATGGACCTGATGTGCACTTACCTATTTGATAAACCTTTTGAAGGACCTCTCACTAATTGAAAGGCCATTGAAAGCTGGCCTGGAGTAGATCTGGGGTTTAAATTAAAAAGACACCAGCTTTGTCACAATTCTTGATCAAAAATGTGCATTGTAACCCTGATACTGCACTCACCCAAATAGGTGAACTTCCCCAGTTTGCTGTCAAGATGCCAATCACAGCTCCTGTGGTGTCTGTATGAAGGGGGCAGTTGGAGTGGCCGTCCCCTCCTTGTCCCACAGGACACCTCGGCCTCAAGATGGGAAGGAAGATCCTTGTGTTCCAGCAGCAGGTAATTCCCAGCCTTGAAGTTGCTAAATGTCACTGAGTACTAGAGAAAAGGGAACCAAAACAAACACATCTGGGTCTCCATGGAGTGCAGCTTAAAGGGCAAAGAGGATGGTGCTCCTCACATGTGATGAAAACATGAAAAGAGATGTAAAACCAAGCAGAAGGTAAGGTAAATGCAGAAAAAATCAACTCCCCACATCACCTTTGAAAGGTACAAAGGAAAAATGTCTTCTGAAAGCTGTGTTTCAGCATGCCTTAAGGCAGTAAAAAACCTGCTGTTTCCTGAGGACCACACTAAAATTTCACCTAAAATAGCCAAAATCATCAAGTGCCCAAGGCCAGGTTGGACAGGGCTTGGGGCAACCTCGTCTAGTGGAAGATGCCCCTGCCCATGGCAGGGAGTGGAACTGGATAAACTGCAACGTCCTTTCCAACCCAAACCATTCCATGACCTTCCTGCTCCAGGTTACTACTGAGAGCTTCAGGGATTAGGTCTTCTTATCTAAGCCTATAAATACAGAGAGACTTTCTCAGTGCACTTAACTAATTTTTCTTTTTTTCCTCTCTGCTCACCCAAAGAGATTAAAGCATGATTATCTTTTCCAGATATAGTTTTGAAATAATAAAACCTTCCTGTGTTACCTGGAGCTGTTTGCTGACCACAGGGTTGTCAAATGTCAACGTGTAAGTCTCTTTATCCAAGAGAAGAACCATCCAGCCATACAGGTTTGATAAAGTATCAGGGACATAATTGACTGTGTTTGTCTTATTCCTACTGTCAGTCACAGTTAAATTATAAGGAATGTCTGGAGCCTCCTTTCTGCAGGAAAAAAAAAAAGTAATTACATTTTTACACTGAACTCTGTCATTTTGCAACCTATAGAGTTCTATTTTTATTTTAATTACAGTAGCTGTGATGGATCTCCTTCAGAATATGTCAACATTTTTGTAATTCTTTACAAATATCATAAAAAACAATATTTTGCCCCAAGTGCTGTAAAAAGGGAGAAAAAGAGGGACAGAACATGTAGTAATAAAGGAAGAGGAAGAAAGCAGAGAAGTGGTAACAGCCAGGGTACCAACTTCCACATTGCCAGAGTATTTTCCCTCCACCAGACTCATGGGCCTCAGGTTCAACTTTTAGGATCTTCATGAAATTTGGTGGAGTCTTCTTATGGGCTTCATCCCGGGCTGGGTGGGATTTGGAGCAACCTGGGCTAGTGGA
Source organism: Rhipidura dahli (assembly GCA_013399225.1). Lineage (NCBI taxonomy): Eukaryota > Metazoa > Chordata > Aves > Passeriformes > Rhipiduridae > Rhipidura > Rhipidura dahli. The sequence goes on along the minus strand of VXAC01000180.1, from coordinate 184,196 downwards.
AGGTGTCCCTACCCATGGCAGGGCGTTGGGATGAGGTGATATTTAGGGTCCCTTCCAACACAAACCATTCTGTGGTTCTGTGATTACTCACTCCCATTTGAGTGGTTAAAAGTTTCAAAAAAAAAAAATCCAGTATAATTCAAAGAGCTGCTCTTTGCCTGCAGTTTGTAGCTGGGGCTGCTGCAGACTGATTAAATCCTTCACAAAATGGGTGAACTTTTAGTACAGCAGTTCTTCTGAGCATCCAAATGAGAACTCAGCCCCCTTTTTCACTAGAACTTTGCACTCCTAATTCCTGCCCTATTTAGTCAGAGGAAAAAAAACCCTTCCTGAACAGACCAGCATTAGCAGTGATATCATGAGTGGTCATAAACCTTTTAGATTTAAGGTCTCTGTAGACTCCTCTCAGTTTTGGCATTTGAGCTGACACTAAGCTTAAAAAATGTCCTCTTTTAAGCATCCCTTGAATAGTTTTTTCTCAATATTTGAAGCATTACATTACAACTACACATCTCAGCACATTATATAATGTCTCAGACATTATATAATATAGCTTACTAACCCAAGACAGACAGTGCTAAAATTCATGTCATCCTGAAGTTTGCCCGCAATTGCAATTTTTGGTTGGTTTGTTGCTTTTTTTCCCCCTAGTGCTTTGGAGATGATGCAAAATCACCAAGGCAGTAATCCCAGATATATTTTTCTTTCCTCTTTCAAAATCAGTTCAGTGATTTTCACCATTTTTTTTTTGTTTTTCCAGAGTCTGTTGCTTTGGCAAAGCATTTTCTGGTTACCCAGAAACATTCAGCTGAGAAACAGCAACGGCAAAGCGAAGTGTGAATCAGCAAAGAATCACTCAACCAGAAGATATTGGCAGACCAATGAAACTGGAAGGAGTTTATAAGGCTTAAACAGCTTTCGTACCACTAATAAACCTCCTCTTATGGGCATTAACTGGACCAGGATATTAGGCTGCTAATTAAGCAAGTAAATGACAACAAGCACATTATTGCCACGGTTATCAGCACCTGCGCAGGTCTTCAGGAGAACATTTCTAGCAGCAGAAGAACACCACACATAATGCAGAGAAACATTAAACTCTCTTGCACATCAGAAGGTGCCTTATTGAGTTGCAGAGATGCCCAATGTCACAAGAAGTGGCAGAGACTCCAAGCCATCCTCTCTGCAGCATAAATTCTCATGGATTTACTCTTTATTCATTTTAATTTCCATTGCTGAAGGATTCTGATGAGAACAGCCTGAATCACTTTTACTGGGGGACTCTCCCCAGTACTTCCAGGAGAAGTAAAGACAGAGAAGAATGCCTGGAAGGGGAAATCCTGCTGGGATACAAGTCTGACCTGTCAGAAAGTGAGGCAGCAATTCCACACCAGCCATGTAGATCCAATTGGTAGTGAATGGGAATGTGAATTCACTGACTATTGAATTAACTCTGAATCCATTTATGTTGGAGACCAGCATTGAGAAGACCCCAAATAAATGTCTTAAACTGTACAATGAACTTCCAGATGGCTGCAGTTAAATGAAATATCTTTTCCTGTGTGTTTGCTTATAGCAGACAAGGTACAGGATCATACAATTGTTTAGGTTGGAAAAGATCTCTGAGATCATGGAGTCCAACCATTAACCCAACACTGCCAAGGCCACCTCTGAACCAAGTCCCCAGGGGCCACATTTACACGTGTTTTAAATCCCTCCAGGCATGATGACTCCACTACTGCCTCCTTTTCCCTGATGAAATTCTTCCTAGTATTCAAACTAAACCTCTCCTGGTGCACTTTGAGGCCATTTACTCTTGTCCTGTCCCTTGTTCCCTGGGAGCTGAGCCCAACCACTGGCTGTCCCCTCCTGTCAGGGAGTTGTGCAGAGCCACAAGGTCCCCCCTGAGCCTCCTTTTCTCCGGGCTGAGCCCCTTTCCCAGCTCCCTCAGCCTCTCCTGGGGCTCCAGCCCCTTCCCCAGCTCCGTTCCCTTCCCTGGACACGCTCCAGCCCCTCCAGGTCTCTCCTGTCAGGAGGCTCCCAGAGCTGCCCCCAGCACTGGAGCTGCCCCAGCACAGGGACAGGCACTGCCCTGGTCCTGCTGGACACACCAGAGCTGGGGACACACAGCCCAGGTGCCTTTGGCCTCTTGCCCACCCAGGCACACCTGGCTCATGCCCAGCTGAAAGCTTACTGATGACCCAGGAAGGCAAAGAAGCAGCAGATGCCTTATGGCCTGGAATCTCCAAGGTTTTCTTGACCTGGAATGCTGTGTCCTTGTCTTTTACATGCATTGCTTGAGGTGTTGCCAGCCATAAATACATGCTCCATTCCTGATAGACAGCCAGCACAACAAACCAAAAATTTGGGGAGCCTGGGAAACTTCTCAGCTCAGTGTACAAGTTAACTGGTGCAAGGCAATGATGAGCCTGAGATACACTCCCCCTGGAAAGGATGTCACTGTGCTTGTTTTTTCACCTCCATGCCAAAAAGGCACCAAAATGGAAGTACCCTACTAATGGAATTACCAGCCACAATTAGCACAATTTCCATTTGCCCTAAATAGCCAGTGATTTCACTGTGCCCTAAATAGCCACCAATCTACCTCTCTTTAATGTTAATGAAATAGAAGAATGCTGGCACACACGAGTATTTCTAATTCAGAGGATCCGAGGGAGCCTGCACGCATCATTAACGTGGAGAGCTTCATTATCAGAGGAAAGAGCCTTCCCCTGAACTTCTCCTGGCTTTATTTGAAAGAAACTAGGAGGCAATGGTCTTAATGCAAAATTAACCCTCCCTTTAAACTGCTGGAAGCCTTTGCAAACTGTAAGGGGAAAAAAAGGATGACTCATTGAAAAGGCTGTATTTTTATATCAAAGCAGGTTTCAATTAAGGAGCAATTTGCTTTAGAAATATGGCAGGATTACAGGATAGGGCTTTACAGTCTGAGCCACAATTCACCAATTGTGACTGCATAAACTGTTATGTAATTTAGCTCAAATGCATTGTGCAGAACTGCTCAACAGATATGGGCCACAAAGGATTTGTCAAGCCAATCAACAACATGGAGTAGAACAAATATTAACTCTCCTGTTTATGTTTACCATTAACTTATTTATCCTAAGGGTCCATATCTGTGTGTATGAAGGCGGGTGCTGTGTTTAGCTCTAAATGCTTTCTGTTTGTGTAATAATCCATTATGATTATCCCTCTTCAAAAACAGGAAACAATTTAGCATCAAACTTCAAATGGGACACCAAATGTTTATTTCAAGAGTCCAGATTTGTTTTTGGCCAAAGGGAGGCTAATTCCAAATTATGACCATATCAAACACTTTACAGGTTTAACGTTGGGCCCCAGACCAGTTCACTTTATTTTAATTGCCAAGAACTAAGAATTTTCAGCTGTTTTCAGTAAATGTGTGTATCTTTGTTGAGATACCAAGCTCATTATTCAAATCTGTCTTTTATTATGAACCCTTACTAGCAGTGATATTTTTCATGCATGGGTCTTTTAGGAAACAACCAGATCTTTGACCCTGATCTTGAGTGGCCATCATGGTCGGAATTTTAAGTAAAAGAAGAATTTAGATGGTCTCCCAGGAATAAAAAGGGTTGTGACTGACAAGCCAAGATGGTTTCATTCAGAATAGCAATTGAGTTTGCTACCCTGACTTCCAAAATTCCCTTTGTTCTTAAAACATTTCCCCAGATCCTATCATTTACAAGCTGATATTTACAGGACAACTAAAATCAGATAGATATCCTGATCTGGAAAATGGTTGGTAAAAAAATGGTTCAAATGTCTGCAGTACAAGCATAGCAAAAACCAAAGGAGGACCACTTGGTCACTCTGCTTTTCCTACATCAGGCAGAGCTCTGAAGAGCCCCTGGAAATGTCCAAGGCCAGGTTGGAGCAACCTGGTAGAGTGAAAGATGTCCCTGCCTATGGCAGGGGGTGGAACAAGATGATCTGGTCCCTTCTAACCCAAACCATTCCATGATTTTAGGATTAATAATACGCTGGTTATGACAGGGAGTCCAAGCTGATGCACCTGGCTCCAACTTATCTAGGCCATAAGAAGCATCCAAAGGACTTGCCAGATTTCTCCTTGCAAGGAAAGGAAGCTTAGGACCAGCAAACATTGTCTCAATGGTAAATTTATCTCCCTGCACTCAGAAATACCTCAGATGATGCTCAAGCTGAGGGAGAAGGCTTGAGGAAACGTCTTGTAAACTCATAACCCTGTGCACCTTCTGGCTTTGCTGCCTGTACTGCAGGGTGAATGGAAAGATGTTCTCCCTAGGGATACAAATTTCTCTTGGTGGGACATCTGAGATGCCACATATATAGCAGAGTAAAAGCTGAATCTCTAAAGCTGAGCTGATGAGTTGGTAACTGAACTTTAATATTTGCCTTCCATGTTACATCACAGGAGCCCTCAGAGAATGGGTTATGGGGACAAGCAAGCTGCCCCCTGTGTGGGTACAGTCATGTACATGGCAAAACCCATGGCCAGAGAGCAACTGAGCACATTGAGAGAAGAGTTGTGGCTGTCGGGGTGTTTCACAGCAGGGGAATGTTCAGCTGAAGGCACCACAGAAAGTAAATATTGAAGGAGAAGCAAAACTAGAGTAACCATCACTTCAAGATTCAAAGCCATGAGGGTAGGGGAACACTGTTCCTTTCACAACAACCCATCAGCAGTGGATGGGTTTGCAGAAGCAAGCAGGAGAGGATGACAGACCAGATTTAATAACTAAGCCTATAAAGAAGAAAGTTAATCTTTTGCCCCACAGCAGACTAGAGAATGGGGAGACAATAAAAGGCTTGAACGACCAGACTGGTGCTGAGCAAGTCCAAAGCTTCCCCAGTGAGAAAAGGAAAGCAAGTGAGAGGGACCAAGAGGGAAACTCCCTTTTGGCAGGCACAGCCACTGAGTGTTTGGAGTCCCCTGCACTGCAAGGTGCTGCCAGGCTGCAGATTATTCTAATGCTCTCCTCTTGTAAAAATTATGCATAATGTGAAGAAACTTTGAAAGTCACTTAATCATGTTATGACAATTTTTTAATGAAAATTTGTTTTAATATTAATAGAGATTCATAGTTTCATGATAATATGGGTAGCAGTGGCATTTGGAGCAGCCGTTTCTAGCCTGCAGCCATGCTGTGCTGTGCCATAGCATAAGCTGTGCTTCAGACTACTCAATAACTTTCTCACATATAAATTTATAAAGACTTTTATAAGCTCCAATTACATTTTTAAAAGACATAAAACCCCTCTTTAAAGTGTGCTTACGTGACACATTAATTTAACTTTCAACTGGACTTTGAGAAGAAGGGTTTTGTTACAGCAGTGGAAGCTTGGAAATAGATTCCCATTTCCGTGGAAGTTGTTGATTGAAGTAGTTCAGGGCAGAGAGTCACAAATGTTCAAGATAGTAGCTTTCTTTTGCAGAAAATAGCTTCTATAGTTTTTCTCTGACAAAACCCTTTTTTTCCCCCAAACATGTAGTTTATTTGGGAAGAAGTGTCAATACAACAAATGCTCTTATAAATTAAACAGAACAAAGATAAAGAGTCAATTTCTCACATTGTATCATAAATAATTAAAATTATTCCAGACATACTTTTAGCTTACACCAACCAACCCTATCCCTGACAGCTTCCAGGAAGGGGATCTTTCCTAAAAGTTGGTGCTGATGCAACATCCCTGATGTTTTTAACTGAGATGGTTAAAAATATGTCCATGTCCAATCCTTGCCAGTTGCCCTTAGGGTCAGGGAATGATCCTGAGGTTGCTGAGATAGAGGTTGCCATACTAGGACTCCCCTCTCAAAATCCATTACTTGCCTCAGCCTTCAAGAATTTTGGAGCTAGAATCCCATCCCTGAAACTCAGGATAAGCAAGAAAACCTAGCATCTCAAGCTTCTCATGCTTTTTATAGAGGAGCACAGAAAATTCAAGTTGTAGATCTGACAGGTTACATACTCCATGGCCTGGTAGACCAAAACAGAAAGATTTCTTCCAGAGAGATTTCTTTTCTTGTCAGAAACTAAAGAAAGACAAGAAACAGTACTTTTGTCTTTTTTACTGAGATGATATGGATCCAAGGGTCTGCACTGTTAGGAATTTTTTTTTCCTGTCACCCACCTATCTTTATACTCTTTACTCAGCCTCTGCCAATTGCTCCTAGTTGTGTTTTGTTGTATTAATCCTAAACTATTCCCTTTTTATTACAAACACTCTTTAAATACATCTGGATAAAATTCACCCATTCTCCTTCTCCCACCCACCCATGCTCCGGTCATTCTGGGGATATTTTATTAATTGACTTTTACACTTCATCCCCTCCAGCTCCTTTTATTCCCCATTCTGGTCCTCTCCCAGGTTCCTTTTGGAGCACTATCCATCTGAACAAAGCCTCCCTGACTCACCACACTCATTTGGCTGCATCTGACAGTCTTTCAAATTAACTTGAGGGTAATTTGGCTGCTGGAAGCTGCTCAGGACAGAGGATCTGGAAGCAGCACAGAGAGGATGCTCATGGTCTCTGGGGTTATTCTGTTGAGTAGACAGTCCTCAGGAGGACAGGCTAACAGCTGGCTTCTGCTTCTCACACTGCCAAGGATCTTTGATGTAAATCGACTCCCAGCTCATGGAGATGAATAATAAAGAAGCTAAATAAAGAGTACTTGCTTGAAATAAAACCTCAATTGAGAAGTAATTGATATGACTAATCACTGAATCCTGGAATGATGTAGATTGGAAGGGACCTTAAAGCTCATTTAGTTCCAACCCCTTGCCATGGGCAGGGACACCTTCCACCAGACCAGGTTGCTCCAATCCCTGTCCAGCCTGGTCTTGAACGCTTCCAGACAAACTCTCATTGGAAGACAAAATTTAGGTCCAGTTAAGTCTTAACAGCAATGGTGCAGATGAACTCCTGCTTGTACTTGCTCCTTACCCACCTTTTGATGCCAAGAGAATAAAGGTGTATTAAATATATTGATTATCATGAATTATTAACAATTACATTGTTGCAGTGCCCAAAAGGACCCAAATCACTCTACAGGAAGCATTTAGAGAGGCTCCATCCACCCACACAGCATCAGCCCAAAGATCTTGCAGTCCATTTCATTAAAGTAAACACAGACTAGAAAGGGGATTAATTTCCCCAAGATCTCATGGTTAACTGCTTAGGAAAGACACCAAACACAGTTTTATTTTGCCTTTTACCCAGTATTCTTTTAGTTAAATCAGAATGACTCCAAGCTCTTAAATTTTTGCAGACTTTTGTTTTCATTACGAGACACAGTAATCACATGCAAACCCTGCAGGTAGCTCAAAATCTTACAGTTTTCTCCTTCAATGGAAGAAGTGATTAGTTTTTTTCTTATTTGGGAAGGGGTTGGGATTTTTCCTCTCCTTCTTCTAAAACATGAATTATGAGGTAGACATGAATAATTAACAGCCCTCTGACAGAGTACTTGAGGATTTCTGCCTGTGTACTACTAACCTGAGACAGCAAAAAATGGATAATTGTTCAGATTTGTACTTCAAAAGGAAAGTGAAATGCTGAGCAGGAGACTGGGAAGGGAAGATGAGCACAAGAAGAAAAGCAGGAGTGGTGTTTAAATCACTAACAGTCTTATTCACTCTTTCTCTTGTGTTAGAAATTTGCAAGTGTCCTCCCTGGGTAAGAGAAGTGGTGGCAGTTCTTGGCTGAGCAGCATTTCTCCACTGGATCCCCTTAGCTGCCAATTGCTCAAAGGTAGAGAAAATTCCAGCTTGGGGAGACGAGTGAACTGGGACAGAAATGGGAGCTGTACATCCACCAAGGCTGATGGGAACAACCTGGCCGTACCCCAGGACTGGATTTTCATTAGAGCTGTTTCTAATTTCCTAAGCAATCAAATACTTGAGGGTGAGATGCCAGATGTGGCACAGCATCTCCAGGAGATCCTTGTCCTTCTGCCATGGAGTGACAGGCCATGGCAGATAGCACAGTGGATTAAGAGGTGCCACCTCTCAGGCTTTAGACCTAGTTTAGGACCCAGCAGAGAGGCAGCAGTCCTGGGACTGAGCTCAAAACCAGAAGCAGTCTCAGAATAACACACAGAAGCAAAGCCCATTGGGAGGTAGAACAATTACTTACAAATGAAGAGCCATGTGGTGGAAAACAAGGTCACTGTCACAAACACTGGCACCAGAAGCTTGGCTGAAGTTGGCACTGGCTGTGCAAGATGCTGCCAGGATATCTGTGGAAGGCAGGACGTGACTTCCCTTCTGTCCTGTGGTGGAGCCATCAAGGTCCTCAAGGATGGCAGAGTGAGGAAAAGGGAAGGACACTTGGAAAGGGGAGTTGGTGAAGGTCAGATGTTCAGCTGTCACTGTAAACCCACCTGTGGGTGACAAGCAGTATTTCAGAAAAATAGAATGGTCACTTCATCTAATGGGCCTGAAGACAATCCTTTGGAGGAAAAGAGACCGACTTCATTCCACCTTGCCTTTGGAAAAATGTTTGATGGGTCAACAAAATGGGGAGACCTGGGAAAATAAATAGAGGTGGGTTTAGGAATAGCTACTGCTGTGCTATGGCCGGGCCAAACTAATCCAGTGCTCTGATGTGACAGGACCTGTGGTTCAGACTTGCCTGATCCAGGTGCTGCTCCTGGTCCTACCAGCATCTCCTCAGTGACTCCAAACACTCCTTCACAGACCCCACAGCCAAAATTACAGACCCCATGGCAGTCTTAGATCCTTTCTGACTGTTTTTGAAGGTAAATTTTTTAGAGGTGAGGACTGTTTTTGTTGTGCAGATATACTGGACTCTTCTGCATACATGCAGCACCTGGCAGAATAAAGCCTTGGCTGAACAGTGAGTCTGGAGGATTTTTTCACTGAAACACAAATAGCTATGAAAAAAAAAAAAGGTGAATATTCATGCAGACTAAAGTTTTTGAGTACATTAATATGTACAGAAATGTCAGAAAATCATTGCCCCGTGGACTGTAAAGAGTCAGCTTTGGCAGGACTGTCTGTACAACACATAGGTTACTCTCTGACTGCCCTATTCCCAGTTTTAACCTGACTAAGGCAGATTTTACTATTCCTCCTGTCCTTTGATCTCATTTCCCAAAGTCTTTTTCTCTGCTATGTTATGGTAGGACAGTATTCATTTATACATAAATACATTATATTACAATACAAGAGACAATTGCAGTTGGAACGTTCTTCAAAGAGCCTTTGAGTACCTCTTCAAAGCTCAGATGGATACTTAGTTTACACATTATCTCAGGCAAATTCACCTCAGGTTTAGGCTGGTCTGAGGTAGCAGCTTGGTGAAATTCTGTGAGATTGTGTCACAGCTTTTAAAGAAATCATCACTCTTGATATTTTACCTCACAAAACAAAGATGCAAAAACAAGGCAGTGTATAAAACCCGTTTCCATTGAGAAAACTATCAGTGCAAAAATCAGTCTGTATTTGTCTTAAATTAAATGCCATATGTGGCTTCAGCTGAGTGATGAAGCCATATCCAGAAAGACTGGGGACAACCTGAAATCTCAGCCCGTGCAGAGGAGCTATCAGTGATTGTCTGTGGAAACTAAGAAATTGTAATGGCAATGGGAAGCCAGGGACTTGGAAATCCTGAGAAATAAAGGTAAAACAGACTCACCCTGCCCTTGGTAACAGCCAGAACAAGTCCTGATTGCTGCGCAAGTGTTCACATCAAAGTTCCTGAAAGTTGTCTTGGAGATGGAAAGCTGGTATCTTTTGGGAGTCTTCAGTCCTGCAGTCATACAAGTCGTATTCTGAAATGAAGGAGGGAAGGAAACATCACCATGTGAATCACAGACTGGTTTGGGTTGGAAGGGACCTTACAAGTCACCTCATTCCAACCCCTGCCATGGACAGGGACACCTTCCACTAGACCAGGTTGCTCCAAGCCCCATCCCACCTGGCCATGAACATTTCCAGAAGTGCAGTATCCAGGGTGCAGCAGCTGGGAATGCAAGAGTGTGATTGCCCATAGTTGTGGGGTTTAAAGGACAGATCTAAGCTATTGTTTGGCAACATCTGACAAGTAATACCCATTTAATTCCCCACTTTAAACATGTGATGACATCACTTTCAAGGGCAGCTTTCTGGCCATTGTTTGAGTTGTTGCATAGTAGTAAGACTGGACATTTGAAGGGAGAGGAGAGTGCACATTCCCTGGGGAGAAAGAATCCACATAAACACCAGAGTGAGCAAATTTTTATAGCCCCATTTTACTCTACCTTTTTTATCCAGCAGTTGGGAATTTTTCCTACTCTGCAAAGATGATCATTCTGATTTCTGTTCTAAGAAAAACCTGGGCCCTGAGATTCAAAGGCATTTTGTATGGTTTGGGATGGGGACACACTTAAGCTAGTCTCTCTGAAAAGCTCTGGAGGACTTCACGGTCCATCAGAGCTACGAGAACTGGAAAGGAAGAGCCACTGGTGATGAGAAACAAAATGGATAAAGTAGATTTTGGGATGGTCGTGGTCCATGACAAAGGGGAAGTAGACAAACCTTTGCCAAACTATCTTGGAAACAGGCTGGAAATAAAGATGTACTCAGTTCACAACCTGGAGGAGGAAGGGCTGGCAGGAGTCTGTGATACTGTTTGAGACCAATAAATACTTGTAGAATAACTACCAAAAACCAAAGTAGAGAATGAATCAAGAAATCCACCCTATATGGAAACATCTCTGCAATTGAAAATGTAGAATGAAATGCACTTTTATAAGTAGAACATTACTTCAAAGAAATGGGGCTTCTTCAATCTCTGTAATAGACTACAGATAGAGTTCCATCTGCTTTTTTTATTCTGAGGCCAAAACATCTGGAGTGATGGTCCTCGCCCTTGGGCCATCCTCTTCCAAGTCACTGCTAAGCAGAAATCCCTGGTTCCTGGTAACAAATTCAGAAAGTCTCCATTGGCTTTTTTCCTTACACTGTGGTTCTTCTATCCCACCCAATTTTCTATATTTTTAATGAATCAATTTTATTTAAATAAATAACTGGCAGAACAGTGTGAGAGAATAATTCCTCCCTTGTGTGTGTCACCTGACCCAGAACTCCGGATTTTTCCAGGAAGAAAGGCTTCTCCTTAAACGGCCTCACAAACACAATGAGTTGCTTTATGAGAGCATGGAAGAGGCTTGCTAAGTGTCTAGGAAGTTATCAAAATCTTTTGTTTGGCTTTCACAGGTCCTGGATTTAGCCCTGTCACTAATGTTTCAGAGTGTCAAAGCCCCTACTTTTCAATGCCCTGATATATCCAGAAAACAATCTTGTTTTAAAAAACACTTTTTTTCCAGAAATTGGAAGGGCTAGCAGAGACGAATATCCAAGGTTCCCATTAAATTAATGTCATAAAGTTTTAATTGATATTAAAGAGACATCATTATTAAAGGGAGAATTACATACATTAAGATGTAAATTATGACAAGGAGGCCCTTATTGTGAGATAATCAAAGATAATCACCCCCCTGAGGTACTGCAAGAAACAAGGCACAGTTGAGCGCCTCTAAATCTCTTAACAAGTACAACATTGGAGTCCTTCCATGGATCTTGCAAAGCAAAAACAAAGACATCCACTCCTTGGTGTCAGAGAAATTCACTGGGACATCACTGGGACACTGAAAGGTTGGACAGGTAAGGCTAGGGTTGTATCTGAACTATATACTTAGAATAGACCTGCTAAGGAGGTTTCTTTCCTTGAGCTTCTAAAGAAAACTCATTTAAAACTCTTATTTTCTGCCAGTCAGAGAGAAAATTAATTTAATAAACAACAATAGAAAACTGAGCAGGGGAAAAAAAATGACCTCAAAATCATGAACAAGCAGCTGTGGCCAGTTGTAAGCTAAAATTCCATTGTTATCCATGTTATTAATCTGTTAACAACCTGGTAGCACCCAAAGGACTTTGTCCAGCTGCCTCAAGAACTAATGGAAGAAGATCATATTTACTGCATAAATAAAATCACGTTTTGTTGGTATTTTTCATTCTCGAGTAAAAAAAATAACACTCTGCATTCCAGGTGGACCAGTGATGCTGAGAGAGAGCAGATGAAACCAAAATGTTAACAAGGATGGAAACTAAAGCTGGTGTTCCCCCTCATTATTCTCAAATCACTGAACTAAACCCACTCATGTATGGTTAAATGGCATTAAATGCAAAAGGTGTATAGGAGTTTGTGATAGAAAAGCTTGATTAAACAAAAATTATGATTTCTCTCAAAAAGTCAGGTTTGGTGAAATTCCAAGGTTTTTCTGAGACCATGTCATTCCTGGGGAAAAAAAAAAATGAGTAGGAAAAAATTTGCACTTGTCTTGCTAAGATCCTTCAGCTTTTTGTGTTTGTGATTTTGCTTTCACTTAATGAATGTTGTTTTAGAAAATTTATACAGCATTATGCCTTATAGTGTGAAATCTTTTATTAGTTTCTAATGAATATAGAAAACCCAGAGTCCTTGTTTTGAATTTGTCTAAAAAAAATCTTCAAAACTTCCATGTTGAAATGAAAAGATATTTGGGAAAAAAAAAATCATGGAAATTGTTTAGGTTGGAAAGACCTATAAGACCATCAGGTTCACACATCACTGCCAAGCCCAGCACTAACTCATTTCCCCAGGTGCTACATTTATAGGATTTTAAACCCTCTAGGGATGGTGACTCTACCACTGCCCTGCACAGCCTGTTCCAGTGTTTGAAAACCTTTTCAGTGAAGAAATTTTCCTTAAAATCCAGTCTAAACATCCCCTGGTGCAACCTGGGGCCATTCCATCTTGTCCTGTCTCTTGTTACTTGGGAGAAGAGACCAACACCCACAGTTTATTCCATTTACTTGCATTTGTTCACAATTATTGTTTTTATTCACAACCTTTTTTCAAATCCAAGTTTTTCCCAAGCTACCATGAAGCAGGGGCTGTTCTCCAGGTTACTTTCTTATTTCTCCAAATTCCTACTGGAGTGTTGCTGTGCAAGTCAAGAAACATTGAAATATTTCATGCAGTTCTTACCTTTTGCCCAAGGTGTCCATTTAAAACACTATCAGACACAGAGGTGTTTCCCAGGCTTTCCACGATGTCAATGCCAAAGTCTTTGCAAGCAGAAATCCAGAAATGCTGGAGTTCAAGATTCCTGCTACTGAAAATCTACATAAAAGGAAAATAAAGGAATCATCATCATCAAGTCAAACAATGTTTTGGGTTAGAAGGAACCTTAAAGACCATCTCGTTCCAACCCCCTGCTGTGGGCAGGGACACCTTCCACTATCCCAGGTTGCTCCAAGCTGCATCCACCCTGGCCTTGGACACTTCCAGGATGGGGCACCTAAAAGAAAGAAGACTGTTTCTGGAGGGATGCCATGGAAAGAAGCAGAAGAAACTTAGTTATTTGTATATTCTAGGTCAGTCACATACAAAAAAATTACAAGGTAGGCAGAGAAAACAAACAACAGCAACAACAACAAACCCCTGCAAAACACCCTTTTGTTTTATTTCTTTTCATAGGAATAACCTTCCAGAAAGAGAACACATCAGCCTGAAAAATCACACTGAAAGTTGGACACCTTCAGAGGAAAGTCATAGGATGGGGGAAGCTATAAAATATTCCTTTCAGAGAAACACATACAAACTGTTCAGGTCATCACAGAGGAATTAATAACATCACAGGCTCCAAACTGTAAGTATGGGGAGAAAGTATCACATAATAAAGAGTGGTGTGTTTTTTTAAAATCAGATTAATTAATAGTGACCCCTATTTGCTGGAGAATGAAGCTAGACAAATTCAAAAAAATAAAAAGTGGAAAATTTTAACAAGAATGAAAAAAAAATCCCATGGAAACCGTCAGTTCTATAAAGGTAACAGATCTACCATCTGCAGTCTTCATGAACAGATCCACTCAGAGGGTTTTTCATTTGGCAGTATGATCTTGTGGAAGGTGTCCTTGTCCATGGCACAGGGGTTGGAACAAGATGGTCCTTAAGGTCCCTTCCAACCCAAACCATTCTGTGATTCTGTGATCTTAGTGGCAGACAGATGGTAGAAAATTAGGACACCAGCCACTGGTGAAAGGAGCACTGAGAAAATTGATTCCACACTGAATCAGCAAAAAGAATTCACACAGATCAAGTTTCTGGCTCTTTCATTTAATCAGGCACCTCCAGATGAGAGACATGCACACAAGCATAAGAGCTTTACTGTGGCTGTGGCCTATTTGCAGCCTTAAAAATGAAGCCAGTGTGGAGGTGAGATACTGGGAAAGATCCTGAGCATCACAGAAGGCAGTGGGGACAAACATACCTGTGCTCCCCCGTGGCAGCTCCAAGCTGTGAAATTGCTGAACTGAGCAGGACTTTCTGGAAAATACTCTGGATACACCAGCAGCCCATGCCTGTTTAGGAGAGAAAGCCACGGAGATTCTTCCTTTACAGTGCAGGTACTTGTGAGCAGGTTTTTCTATTCATCATTTTGATATCTAAAATCTTGTATCTGTAACAGTTGTCTACATGAGACTTTATTTCTTGAAACCTAAATTAAAAGCTGCTGGGCTGTTTTAGGCATCTAATAATGACTTCAAATTGCTTTTCAAGAATTTTCAGTGTTAGACCTATCAGGGATAAAAAGGAGTGTGCAGTGCAACTGAGAGGTTCTCACTACAAAACACCTTCCCATGGTCATGAGTTTTCAGCCAGCATCACCTTCAGATAAGCCTGACATGAATCTGGACCAAATCTATCTATTTGGAACAATCTATCCAAAAAATCTTGGATAAAGAAAAGCCAGCTTGGAGTACAGCCCAAATGTATGAAATCCTGAATGCAGCACTTAGTTTGACCTTCTCAGAGATTTTAAATCCAGATTAACTCAAAATTCAGGTCACTTTATCCACTGATTTTCAGTACAACATCATTTTTTAATACACTTTCTGTTTTAGGGAGGTACTGGCTAATGCTTTTGCCAATAGCTGTTCCTGGGTACTACAGGAACAATTATTACATGAAATGTCACAAAACCATGGAATCATGGAATGGTTTGGGTTGGAAGGGACCTTAGAGACTCATTCCACCCCCCTGCCATGGCCAGGGACACCTTCCACACCAATTCTACCCTGCTCCAGACAACTCTTCTTGCAAGAGACAAGGACCTGAAAGGGTACAAAACTGGGGGGGGGAAAGTCCTGAAAAGAGAGGCAAGGATTTTTCTGCCCACCACTGCAATTATATTTGGCACAACCGTTCACTGAAGGAAAAGCTCTTTAACCAAACTCCCCCAGTACCTCGTGCAGGAGTGAGCTGTGTTCTCACTGAAGGACAGGAGAGGCACTTTGGATGGTCCCTCAGGGGAGAGATGAAAGAAATAGCCATACCCAGCACCACACACTGTGTTACCCTGTAGAGGGGAATATGTGACTGTGAAAAAGATATTACCACCGATTTCTGGAAAGTAAAATCAACCTAAGAAACACACAAATTAAGGTCCCAGCTGTAGTTCTTCCACATTCTGGTAAACTGGCTGGTAGAGACTGGCCCCAATCTTGTCCTGTTCTCCCTTTGACTTTGGGCCAGTTTTAAAAATACCTGGTTTTAAACCAGACAAGGAGGATTGGCCAAGCAATACAGACAAATGTCAGGAAAATGGTGTTGTCACAATTCTTCAAGAAGTAGATAAGAAAAAAATGTGTGGAAAACCTACATCTATAAACTCCTTTCTATATAAGAAAGAAATGTCAGGAAGGAAAGGTAAATCACAAACTAATCAGTTTATTGATTTCCTTCTCAATCTGGATATTTCTCTTATCTCCCAAAACAAACACAGGATAAGGAAATATTCTCATTGAAAATGAGACTCCTAAAAGTCAAGAGAAAGCAGAGAACAACATCTTCAGGATATGCCAGTGACTGAACAATTAAACTTTATTGCACTTGTGGTAAATTATGTGGTTTGTATTATTTTTAACAGGGTAAGTGAATAAACAGAGGAAGATGTGCTACATGTTATTATCACTTAATAACACTTAAAGAAATTGTATCATAAATTCTACACTTGAGTTACATTATTTGTGTTGCGAAAGTTAAAAATAAGTGGACAAAAGGTCTGACTGGCCATAAAATTAGGAGTTTGGTACTTAAAGAATCTGCAGCAAGTGGGTTATATGGGTTGTATTTAGTGTGCTCTGAACTTTTCTACTCTAGGACAAAAAACCTGATCTTCCCAGCTTAAATTGGAGAGCGGCCAAGCCTAGCTGGGTTTGGGTGGTGTCCATACAGCAATGTCTTCATGGGTGCTCCTGTGTCTTAGGTGTGTGAAAATTTGAAGTCCAGGCCAGTAAGGCTCCCTTTCCAGGCAAAAAAAAAAAAAACAGCAGGCATAGGAATGTGCAGAAGGCAATGCTTTTGGTCTGTCCTAAGACAAAATTAATTGCTCTCTGGAGGTATGTGGCTCTCTAAGGGGGGTCTGAGATGACCTTTCCTGCAGCTCTAAGGAGGGCTTGTTCTCTAAGATTGGGTCTGACACCACCACTCCCAGTCATAGGTCACCGGACAGTGTTAAAATACTAATGACTTTTTGGTCCCTGATGGTCCAAATCAAAGCTGAGCCTGGTGACCTCGAGGTGAAACCCTCCATATACCAATTACTTTCTTCTGACCCATCCAAATGTGCTCCCTGCAGTCCTGATCTCTGACATCTGTCAAGGAATAAAGCACTGAGACCCAAAGCTCTGCTTTCTCTATCCCCTGGTAAAACTGCTGCTTTTTCTGAAAGTGCAGCCACAGACCCTTTTCCTTTAACAAAACACTTCTGCAGTCCAGTCACATCACTACCAGGATATTTTACTTGAGACTCCAATCGTGCGTTCTACAGATGATTCATAAGGAAAAAAAAAACCCTGCATATTTATTCAGCCAGCTCGTGGCTGGAGGGCAGGGGTTTTAGGCTAGCAGGGAATTTTGTGTGGAAATCAATTCTTTGTGGAAGTCAGTATATTACGAATGTCCATGCAACCAAAATTCCAGAGAGAAATTACCTCCCTGAGCATGCCAAGTACCTGGAGGTATGCACTGCAAGTCAGTAAAATCAAGTGGCTGACGGTTTAAGTGTCTCTTAACTGTACAACTCTGCTGGTGTAAATATTTCATGAATTTCTTTTAGATAGCTGGGACTCCAACTGTTGACCTTAAAGAGAACATTAAAGCTCTAGACAGTGTTCACAGCATCACTCCCACAGTGTTAGAGCCGGGCAGGATGTAGGCAGTACCCACAACGTGCCTGCTTCAGTGTGGACCCACTTTGCAGGAAAGGGTTTAGAAAGGCTCTCAGCAGGGATGAAACAGTGGGAAAACAGTGCCAAACAGATGCAGCCTCACCTCTTTGGTGCTGTGGATGTGGTGGCACTGGGAAACAAACGCATTTACCAGCACTGTGACAATCAGTCACTCCTCTGACACAGAGACACCGGCTGAGCTCCACCCCGTTCATTCATCTGAGCTGTTTCCCAGTCCTCAACACCAAGGCAAGAAAGGAAAGGGAGGTTCTTGCTGGATTTCTTAAACCCAGTCCATATGTTGCTATGCGTGAGCACCACATGCTGGCTCTGGGATTTCAGGGCATTGAATATTTATGGATTGGAACAACAAAAAGTCCAAAACACACTAGGCCCAAGAGAGCCAAGAGAAAAAGATAGAAACTTACTTTTTAAATTATTTTTCCTGCACACAAAAAGGAAACCAAGGACACGGGGTGGATGTTTCAGTGAGTAAAAAGCCAATATCACAGAGGAGCATCTTCAGTTCCTTGTGCTGATAGCATTTAAAAGGCAAGAAACCAGCCTGCTAATGAGCTGGTCTATGACTCTAAAAAGTGATAACCTGGGCTTACACACTGTGTTTAAAAAAAAAATTATATTAACCTTGTAATAATCAGTTTGCACTCATACTGTCTGAGTATAAAATTTCATCTAACAGCCTGATTCACCAATGCACTTAACAGCTTAAGTCAAATGGAAACCAGTGGGAATTGGGTCTCCAAATGTCTTTGTAGGCTCAGGTTTGAGTGACTGCTCTGTCCCAATTTCCACACTATTTAGGATGCCACTGAATTTCAAGGAAATTTAAGCTCTTCAGCCACCGATGCAAATTTAGGCTCCCAAGTAAATTGAGTAGTTAGGGAAATATTACTGCAGGTCTCACTGTGGAAAGGCTCAACCCATCTTGCACAGAAGATGTTACACAGTGTGGACCTAGAGCTCTCTGTCTGTCTCAGCTGCATCCTTTGCCATAAAGATTGTAGCCAATAAGTTTAAAACCAATAATTGAATGACAGAAATCTGAAAATAAACAAAAAACCCCACAAAACTAATAAACACAAAGACTGACAAACACCTAACATTATATTCTAAACTGGGAAAATTTCTATTGCATGTCCTGGCTGAGGAACCAGGCAGGTGGAAGATGAGTCTGTCCCATTACATTCCTCAAACTTCCCCAATAAAGTAGGATTATAAATACCTAAAAAGCTTGAATCATTTGATCAGATAAAAGGTGCTGAAACTCAGTAACATCATAATGCTGGTGCTGGACCAGCACCCCTGGAATTTAGTGATTATTACTGCAGTAATAGATATTCCACAGTTGTTTTGCCAGGGAGAAGTGTGACTCTTTCTCTTAATAACCCTGTGCTTTGCTGTCCTCCTGAGCACTGCTTGGTCCTGTTGTACAGTAAGTGCAGTTAACACCAATCTTAAGCTGGGCAACTTTTTTGTGTTTTCCTTTTGCTGCTACACCACCTCAAATATTCCACTCCTGAAGATGATGAGGGTCATCAGCAACCCTTTGAGGGCCATCTGCTACCCTGCCTGGAGTAGCTCATCCCTGGACAGCAGAACGGACCCCCTGATACTGGGGTACACAGCCACAGCTGCAGCTTTGTATCTGTAAACTCATGTGAGCAGAGAGAGATAAGTAAATGTGCTGAGAACCCAGCACAGCCAGTTTCCAGGAACCTGTGGAGGTAATTGCAGCAAACCTTATCAAAAGCTGAGCCACTGGCGATGGAGTGAACGGCCCCAGGGTAAGTCAGTGCATGACAGTACAAAACTCTGTGTTTAGTGGAGCTGAAATTCTCATGATCCTGCCTAGTCGTTGTATTTTTAAACCATATTTGATGCCCTTAAAAATGATAAATATGCCCTCGAGGGAATTGCAGAAAAGTTCTCTCCTCCTTCCTCAGCACTACTGTCTTCATAATAACATAGGAAATGTGTTGTTCTCTTTTTCACCTTCAAATTTAGGTGCAAATCTTTCCTCATGGAGCAGAAGCCCTGGGGGTGATTAGGTCATCACAAACAGTAATTGGTTTGGTTACTGGGGGTTAACAATAGAACAGGTTAGGATTATTTTTTAAATGAAAATATGCATTTTTTCACTATTGAAAGTGTGGTAAGAAAGGTCAGTTTCAATGTAATTTCTTAAAAAAGTTGAGAAGGAAAAGTGGTTTGAAGTTGATGAATATCATATTTTTTTTCCAAGAAACACATAAAAGTGACTTTTTATTCTGAAATGTAAGACCAAAAAAGAGTATGAACTAAGAGAAAGCATCAGAGAATTAGTGAATAAAAGTATTTTTTCTGAGCTCAACTTTTTGATGAGAGGCTTTTAAGCTGTTGGCTCTTTAAAAACCTGGTATTTTATTAACACTCTGAATAGAGAAGGTTCATTTCTTTTAAAATCAATGTCATTTTCATAGAACAGGGAACACATTCTCTTTCTCACCGTGGAATGCAAATCTTCAACTGTATGTTCAGTGAGATTTTAAGTCCATACAGAGGTGTAATTTATGTTGCTGAATTTTAGTGGTTTTGTAGTTAGTCCATTAAAATTGAGGGGTTTTTTTAATAATGGCAGAAATCCTACAGGAGCTGAGACTAAACTTTTTCCAAGTTTTCTGAATCTGTAAGTATCATAAAATAAAACAAGGTTTAAAGTATCTCAGGATGAATTATCTCATTGTAATATTCCGTTCCACTCAAACACAGCAAAATTCTCACTAATAAATTTATCCAGGAACATAATTTATATTGTAATATGCACTTGTTTCAATATCCCATCACAAGCACAGGCTCTGACAGCTCTGCCAAGAAATAAATATCATGTATGTGATCTCCCAGATAAATGAAGCTCTGTGTCTTTCTGATATCTTTGATTAGAAAGGAAATGTTATGTCTTATACCAGAACTTCTTACCCTGATGTGGCTGGCAGGAGCCCTGATGTAGATCCCTGCTGGTGACAGTGTCTCAATGTTGGATAAACCATCACTTCCAGAAAGGCCAATCACTAGATTGTTACTGACTCTATTCTCCTCTTCCAGTCCCTCACCTTTAAAAGAAAAAAAAAAAGAAGAAGAAAAGGGGGGAAAATGATAAAAAATTAAAAAATAAAGAGGAAGAAAAAAGAAAAATAAACATAAATGTACGTATAGCTGGAAAACCTCTATTATCATGATTTTCATTTTAATGTACACAACTCCAGGTGCTATATTCACATATATTTCCCAATACCGGTATTATATGTGACTACACCAAAAGTCATATGTTCTGCACCACAAGTTTGTGGTGAAAATATATGAATTGTGTATTTTTAAAGCAGATTTACAGTTGGGAAAAGAGATTCAGAGTGGTTCAGAGTGGGAAAGTAGCTCATATATGCACACACAGGCATGCTCCTGGCAGTACTAGAATTCAAAGTCTTCTTTATCTCCTGTCTCCACTGACTGCCCTAGTTACATGTAAGAAAATTTCTAAACAGACTGAAAAACACGTGGTGCAACTCTACACAAAATGGGAGGTTGCCCCCCTAAGCAATGGAGCAGGAGAAGAGAAAGGGAAAAATCAATCAACCAATTGATCAGACAACTCAGGCTCGTGGGGTGTCCCAGATCTCGTTACTGTATAGAAGAAGGAAGAAGAAAACAAAAGAAATACCTTTTAAACTACATCATAAAGAAACGGGCTGCCCAACGGCAAGGAGTGGACAGTGCCCTACAAGCCAAGCCCAGTAAGGACACACTGATAGCATAAGGGGAAATGGCCTCAAGGTGCACCAGGGGAGGTTTAGGTTGGATATTAGGAAAGATTTCTTCACCTAAAAGGCAGTCAGGCATTGGAAAAGACTGCCCAGGAAAGTGGTGGGGTCACCATTCCTGGGAGTGTTCACAGCCACGGGGACGCGGCGCTTGGGGACATGGTTTAGTGGTGGGCTTGGCAGGGCTGGTCTAATGGCTGAACTCAACGACCCTGAAGATCTCTTTGAACTTTAATGACTCCCTGATTCAATGACCAGCACTGCTGCTCTTTTGGAAGCAGAATTCCGAGTGGAATCCTGTGTGGAATCTATGCACAGGCCATTCCTGCTGGCCTATATCAGGAGAAAATTACCTCCATTTAGCTTTTTGTACCCAACAGATGTTTTATCTTCTACTACGCCTGCTCAAGTTCTATTCATAATACAGATCCCTTCCCAAATCATTCCTACCCCAAATATAAGCCACTTCACAAGAAAACCCGTGTCCTTTGGTTTTGGGGATAACAACAAATACTTTTAGCTTTCCCTCAGTCTTTGGAGCCTTTCTCAATATTTGGAACAAGATCCATTTAGGAAAATATTTCCTTTCCAGGCTGCATGTGCTACAAACAATGCAACTACCAGAGCATGAACAGGATCCTAAAGAAGTCCTTTTGACAGCCACACAGGTTTTTGAGGTCTTTTCCTTCCAAGCTCAGACCTGGTATGTCAATAATTTTAAGCTCAGAGTGACTTTTTGTGGCAATCTTGCAAACCCTCTGAAAATAAGGATATTAGGTGAAATCACTGATACAGTCCAATTCTGAAGCTGCAAAGAGCCAGATATAATAAATATTCCTTCACAGGCAACAAAGTTATATATAAATTAAACTGTCAGGCCCTCTGGAGCTGCTGACAGTGAAGCCATTAAAAGCATCTTGAGGACAAGATATATTCAGGTTGAAACTTCAGCTCAGCTCAGAGTCCTGTAACTCAGACACAGGTCCCAGCATGAGTGAGCCAGGGCATGCCAGCACCCTGGAGGTCCTGCTCTGCTTCCCCATGGCTGCAAGAGTTCTGTACATCACCTTGGGCAAGTCCTCACATCTCTCTGAGCCAGCTCTTCATCTGCAAGATGTGCATAGCCACCCTGGGTTTATAATCTCTCCTGTTTAAATCATGATATATCACTCCTCACAATGTTTATCTAAAGCACCTAGTACAGGGATTCATTGTGTGTGAGGAACGGCAGGATCAGAAATGAAAGCTTTCTATTTTTCCCCTCTGTTTATGTCATAATTGGTCATTTCTTATGGAAAACAAAAATCGAGCTATATCTTTAGTTATTCAGGCAACATGAGATCCCAGCAGAAGATGCTGCAAGTCAGGGTCCTGATGGTTAGTTAGGAGAAATATTTTGTTGTTTAACATTTTTGTTGCTCCAAGCTCCGATTTATTTAAGTGCTAAATCCTCTGGTTAACTTTTAACATATGCTTTCATTCCATTATCTACCACATCAAATGACTTAAGTTAAAGGTAATATGCTCTTAAATGCTTTACTGAGCTGGGGTCTTAAATATTGCATAATGGCACTTTTCCAAAGACAGATGAATCAATCACCTAAAAAAAAATCTACTTTTTGTCCACTGAAAAACAAGGGATCCAGATCAAATGAAGACTGACCTGAAGAAAGAGATCCGGTCAAATGGAAGTAGCTGCAAGGAGTTGTGTGTGGAATTATGGGAGCTTTATTCCAAATTTACTGACACCAAAAACTGCAGAAGATGTGATTAAAAAGTTCTCACAGTGCAGTTAAGGATCTGCCATTCTTTCCTCCAAAGGCATTTTCATGCAAATGGGAGCCAGTGCAAGTTGCTGTTGTATGTAGTGCAGATGTTTGCCTGCTTCACTTACCCAGGAGAAGCCCATGGCCTGAAATGTTGTAGAAAATATTGTTGTCCACACTGAGGTTGGAGATCCTGGTCAGACGAAGGCCTTGGCCAAAGGAGTCCAAAACACAACAGCCATGGATGTAAGAGTCTGGAAAGAAATGGGTCCTGTGAGCAGAATTTGCTCTGCAGGTTGAGGGCAGGTATTTCATACCCCTTCTCTAGCCAGGCATGGTGACCTTCCCATCACCCAGACCCTGGCCGGTGCTGCCTTCTGCCACCAGGAAGCCCTGACCCTCACTCAGTGATGAAGATGGCACAGGCACCAGCTGTCCCTGTCCATGGCAGGGGTTGGAATTAGATGGTTTTTCAGGTTCCTTCCAAACTAAACCAAACCAAACCAAGCCATTCTAAGATTCTGTGAGAGGTACAAGTAAGTGTAGCTTAGTAGGGGGAAAATCCACCCAGCAGCTTTAAAACATTCTTTGAGTCCACCTAACTTTCTCCTACTGATGCCTTTTCCTGGTCTTAAAATCAAGAGTCAAACACAGTTAGAAGTGGAAAAGGGATTGTACCTTGGTATTTATTTTAAGGATCCTTAGGTGCACCACGTCCAGGTCGAATGCACTGAAAATGCACACTGCAATGCACACCCCAATGCCCCCCTAAAAGATCTGGTCTAACATTATAGGTGTTACTAATTAGCAAATCTATCAAAGATTCCCCAATGAGAGGCTCAAATGAGCCCCCCTCCCCTTCACCTGGATGGTTCTATCTCCGTTTACAAAATGTCTTCTGGAGAGGCCCTTGGGCTCTGGGCACACTGATCCCTGACTACGAAGCCTCTAAAATGTTCAGTCTCCCAGCTTGACAAACAAGTTCAAGAATGCAGGCAAAAAGTACTAAGAATATAGAAATTGTAAAAAAGTATAAAAGGGGTATAAAAGAAAAGGCTAAAAGTCATAATGGCATCACTACCACCACAAGTCTTCAGAACATTCACTGCCACTTCCACAGAGATTAATTTGGCACTTAACAGTGACAAAGTCAAAAAACTTAATATGTTCCTTAACCACTGGGCAATGAAATTAAATGTTGGTCCCTGCAACCAGCCAGCTCAGAGTCACTTTTGGGCTCCCTCATATTGTGTTAGTGCACTCATTTCCAGAGCTACTCTCTTCTACATCAAAAGAGCAGTACAGCACAGAAACAAAATATTATTTTAGGAAGAAGCAGAGGTACAAATAACTGAAGCAGATGAAACTACTCTGTCATTTGGGCTTAGACTAGCGGTGGGGGATTTTTACACAGTTAACAATCCAACTTGTCAACTGACCCAAGAGTCAAGCAGGTTTTGAGGGCGTTTGCCCCAGCTTTGGGCAGGAGATGGTGGATACTTGCAGTGCAGCCAACTCACCTGCCATCCAGGTGTTGCCAGTAACAGTCAGAGCACTGTAGTGATGCTGGAACGCTTGGCCCATGTGGAGAAATTGGACCCCCTCCAGCTGGAGCTGACACGCCTCTCCCTGGAAGGCCTCCACAACCACAATGGCTCCCAGGTCCCGGGAGCCGAGCTGCCTCTCACTTCTCTTGTACAGACACCTGGAGTGACCTAGGACACAACCCAGTGGCGGCTGTGAGTGGCACCCTCTCCGTGGGGCCCATGGGATGTGCAGAGGGAAATCCTCCCCACTGACCCAGTGAGACCCCACACCCAGCAGGGATCTGAAACGTGTGCCCAAAGACAGCACAGGCAAATATTTTTGATGCTCCCTTGAAATACTGTCATGGTTCTTTCCCTGAAAGTCTGGATATTTTGGAGGGAAATATATCAAATCAAACAGGAAGCTGTATTGTTTTATGTCTTACACAGTTTTTTGGAGTTAATTTTAGATAGTCATATGCATGAGGAAGAGAGATTCAACACTGATTTACCTTAGGTGAGGTTCTTGAAAAGGAGATTGGGCATGGATGTAGAGACCTAAACTGCAATGAGGCATTTTGGCAATTTTATAAACTCCGCTCTCCAGACTCTCCCTGCAGATGGATGGGCAACTGTTACTGCCCACAGTTTCAAGACAAGAATAGAGATGAGAGATAAATTCTTCCTTGTGAGGGTGGTGAAGCCCTTCCACAGGGTGCCCAGAGAAGCTGTGGCTGTTCCATACCTGAAAGTATCCAGGGCCAGGTTTGATGGGGCTTGGAGCAACCTGGGATAGTGGAAGGTGTCTTTGCCTATGGCAGGGAGTGGAACAAGATGAGATTTAGGGTCCCTTCCAACCAAACCCAACCATTCCATGAATCCATGATATGACAAGGAAAGTAAATTACAGGGCTGGGTAAAATTCCTGAAACACACCCTTCCAATGGGCCTGTGATATTTTGATATGAGTAGATTCAGGCTCCAAATGTGCTACTTGGACTTATTTAGTGGAGGGGCAGAGGGGATCTCAAATTCCAGCACTACCTGCTGATGCCCAGTAATGCTCATTTTTCTTTTAAAGAAGGTAAATTAACCACAAAAAAAACGCTGCTCAGTCCTCTTCTGGTGACTCCTCTTCAAAATCCTCCTATCCTTTAACTCAAATAAAAACCTCAAACGGTTAGCACATTTCAGAGCCTATATTTATGAGTTCCACACAAAATGGACCATAAATCCATGAGTAATATAAGCAGTTGGCTGCTGGATATCAAATGAAGTCTTGTGTCACAGTCTGAAAGCCCAAGGCATTTTTTTTAAAGGAAACTTTACACCTGGGTTGCCCGATAACCTTGCTCTCCTCACTTTATAATCACTGTGTCTGATTCTGCTTCCTGAATAGGTGGTGTAAATCAGGAATCCACCTGTCAAGCTCCATGGTGTTTCATACAGCTAAAACTAAAGGAGAACTGAGATATTTAACATTTTTTCACCAGTGATACTTTAGGCATCACCTGTTATTTTTTCCTTGGCATCCCTAAACACTAAACAACATCTCAATATTTTACACTAAAGAGTACAAACAGCATTGGGCTGTTTTGTTTTTCCTTCTTCTTAAAGTGACTAAATAGTAAACACAATTAAAAATTTAATATATTATGTACACTAAAACATGTTTTCAGAAGATACTTTCTTTTCTACACCCTTAGGCTCAGGCAAAATTAAAGGGTCTTTCCCAAGATGGCTTGAAACAACAATGTGAAAATAATACATCTGAGATATTACAATGAAGTGCAGTTCAACTCCCAAGACTTCACACTTCAATGTTAAACAATGTTTGGAGAGACAAACTCTCCTTCCTGGCATTGGAATGTCTCAAAGTTATCCTAGGAAGAAAGAGTTCTTATACACAGTGATGCTGCCACAATGGGATTTTAATGGAGCAGTTTTCCTCCTGAGTACATTTCTGTGAGAAAAGACCTCCTCACCTGCATTTGCACACTGCCTGAGGTGGGACATCCTCTCCAGCGTGACATTTCCTTGAACAACAACTCTTCTGCTGATCAGTGCTACCACAGGACTCGAAGGCAGACCTTGGCCATTGCCCCATCCCTCTCCAACACTGTGGGGGTACCTAAGGAAAGACAAAAAATAAAGGCTCAAAAGCATCTGCACCTGACAGAAGGAGAGAATTAGGTTTATGATTTCTTGTTATTTATGTTTATGACCATAAACTCCCAAATTCAGAGCAGGTTTCAGTCCTTTCCGCACTACAGACAGCAGCACATCCAGTGCCGGATAGGCTTTTCCTTGTCTGATGTTTGCTTTCATCTTTTTGTCTCACATGCACTCAAACCTTCCTTAGATTATGTATATTATATAATATTGTATTATTAGGAAAAGATTTTTCATCCAGAGGGTGGTGTGGCACTGTAACAGGTCCCCCAGGGAAGTGCTTACAGCCCCAAGGCTGCCAGAGCTCAAAAAGCATTTGGACAACACTTTTAGGCACATGGTGGAGATTTTGGGATTGCCGTATGCAGGGCCAAGAACTGGATTTGATGACCCTTGTGGGTCCCTTCCAAGTTAGGATGTTCTATGATTCTATGATATTTACAACAAAATATTCAACCTTTGAATTCTCTTTTCAAAACATGTTTGAATGAAAACCATCAGGATTTTTTTTCCTCAAGCCCCATTCATTCCTGAAAATAATACCCTTAATCTTCCTGGGCATGGGAGTTGGGTTGCCTTGAGATAAATAATGTGTTTCAACACTGGAGATGATAAGCACAGTTTTAAGTTTGTCCAAGATCTCCATGCACAGGAGGTGAAGAGAGAATAAGGCAGTGAAATTAACACTCACTGGAAGTATGGAAGCAGATTTCCAGAGTGGAAAAATTCACTTTCAGTGCATTACTTAGGAAAATCAGTCAAGAAGAGAGGGGTTTTTTTAAGAAAAGTTAGATATTTTTTGTGAAAAAAATGCACTTTCTCAAAAAATTAACTATGTGGGAAATTTCTTTGCCATTCCTACACTGATGCCACTGGACTTTACTGGCCATCAGTGTTTTCTGCTTCAAAGGTTTTCTGAGTTCAAGGGCACAATACAGAATTTTAAGATAAAATTTAAACATTCAGGATTGAATGCCCACTACCTTTAGGGGGAGTGAGGAACTGAAATATCACTGGCCACCTTTGTTAAAGGGATTTATATAGTTATTATGTCCCACAGGGAATGGCAAATCCTGACTTTGATCAAATTTTCCCCTTGTTTAGCTCTCTGCTGTAAAAATCCCCATGACCCTTGGAAGGATACCTGAGAGGTGATCTAAGGTGCAGCTCTGTGTTGTTCACAGACTGGATTACAGCCAATTCTTCCCGCTGCTGTGCATCTCCAAGGCCTGAACTTCCCACAAGGATTTCATCACCAGGCTGCCAATCAACAGGTTCCTGGAGCACTAATTGTGTGTCACCAGCATTAGCTGATGATTTCAAGCGTGTGAAAACAACTTTGGGCATCCAGCCTGAAAAGAACAAGGAAAAAAAAATAAAAGGCAAGTCAATAAAATTAAAAAAAACCCAAACAGGAGCAGAATGCTCCTGGTTCAAGGCCAGGTTGGATGGGGCTTGGAGCAGCCTGGTCTAATGGGTGATGTCTCTTCCCATGGCAGGGGGGTGGAATGATGTGGTCTTAAACGTTCCTTCCAACCAAAACCATACAATAATTTAATTATTCTATGAAATCTATCTATAACAATCCCCAGCAATGAAAAACCTTGCCCTATAACCCTCCTTTCTTTACCTAATGAAGTTTGTTTTAACTTTTGACATTTCTTTTTCCCAAGCAGGCTTTGGAACAGATTAGTCCAGTGAGGTCCAGCACACTGAACACCATCAGGGGAGAGTTTGTGCCTCACACACCCACCTTTAGAATACTTTTCCTTCCCTCCCTTGCAATAAATCAACATTTACCTTTAGCCCACAGCAAGTTACTGTCCTCCCTAGTTGTACTGAAGGAAAGTAATAACAGCAGAAATCACTGAGTGTTAGAGGTTGCATCCAATAAATCACTTTCAAATTATTTTAAGCAAGCTTTTCTGTCCATATCCTGTTTCACTTTCTTGTTCCTTACACCCCAGCATCCTCATTACCTATATATACACCAGTGTCCCAGCTGTTTCCATAGTGAAGATGGAAATAAGAAGTAGCACCTCCAAGACAGTAAATTCACAACAGAATCAGAGAAGGAAGAATCAAATCTTGATACTCTTTTATCTTTTTATCTTGAAAAAAGAGTGTATATATATATATATATATATATATATACATAAAGAGAGAGAGAGAGAGAGAGAGAGAGGTATATGTGAGCACCTGCTGTGTGTCAATGATGGGCATCTAAACCTGAGATACTTATGGCTTATTATATTTTCTTAAATCAAACTTGAAGTTTCTCAGCTTCCAGTTATGTGAATCTCTCAGACATCCTTCACTTAAGGTGTTTCAGTTCATATCACAACCTGTTTTGGAAGCCATCAAACAGATCTCTTGCTCTTCAGCTCAGCCCTGTGAGGCACATCTGGAGTGTCGTGTCCAGGTCTGGGCTCCTCAGGACAGGAGAGACATGGAGCTCCTGGAGCGCGTCCAGCACAGCGTGACAAAGATGATGGAGGAACTGGAGCTTCTCCCTGATGAGGAAAGGCTGAGGGAGCTGGGGCTGTTCAGCCTCAGAGGAGATGCTGAGAGGGGCCCTCAGCCCTGGGTGTCCCTGGCTGCAGGGAGGGCTCAGGGCAGGGCCCAGGCTCTGCTCTGGGGGCCCAGCAATGGCACCAGAGGAACGGGCAGGGACTGATCCCAGAGAGTTCCACTGGACATGAGGCAGAACTTCTGTCCTGGGCAGTGACTGAGCCCTGAACAGACTGTCCAGAGAGGTGTGGAGTGTCCCTCACTGGAGATATTCCAGAATTATCTGAACAAAACTCTGTGCCCTGTGCTCTGGGATGGCCCTGCTGGAGCAGCGAGGTTGGACCCAGTGTGGTCCCTTCCAACCTGATCCATCCTGGGATTCTGTGAAACCAATGCAGAAGCTGAAATGCAGTAGGACACATAGGAGATTTGTAGGTGCAAATCTAACCTGACTGAAATGACTCTGTAGTAGCCCCCAAAACACATGGACCCTGCCTCTTCAGCACCTACATCATTCACCCTACAGTTCTGCTCCTATAGGGCCACACTGTTTTCTAATGAAGACATAGCCAAAACCCAACTTCCACCACTCACAGGCACCAAAGACCACATCCTCAACACAGCTCAAAAAACCCCTCCTGATAGCAGTCCATGTGCATTCTTTTACCAGCAGCGCTCTCTTCATCTTTATTCATTTACCTTCTTCCACTGAGTGATTCTCGTGAATTTTTAGGACTGGCATAAAAGCCAACGACTGGCAGCAGCCATCTGCATGTGCAGCACTGCACAGTCTCTCTCCAGCTCTGGACATTTTGTTTATGGTGCTGATTTGTGTGCCTGTGTCAATGTGTGCTCTTGTGCATCTGTGTCCAGACACACAGCTGACCCCCGTGGAGTGCATCTGTCACACACACACCACGGCAGCACTGCTGGGCAACAGCTCTTGTCACTGGGAAGTGGGAAACACCATTCTGCATTCAAAACATGCTCCAATGGAAAAGGCTTTTTTCAGGCTTTTTTCCGCTTCTGAGCTCTGAGTCAAAAATTTTTAAGGAAAATGTTCTCAATTGTGGTTTGTATTTTTTTTCTTCTAAGAGAGTATTCAAGGCATCCAAACCTGCCCCCATTTCCTTTATTTCCTTTTTCCTGTTTTCTCTCCTTACTGTGCTCATCTCCCTGTCTCCCATCCCACAGTTTGTTTTACCTTTTTTTCTCATGTTTTAGGTGGGGTTTTTCCTGATGATTTAGTTGGGGTGGGATATTTCTCTGCACATTCAAAATCTACTCCTGGTTTCCAATAAGTTCAGTATATTTTTGTCAGAGTAAACCAAAACAAACAAGTTTAGAAAATTGCACTTTCATAGAAGCATAAAATCATGAGGGTTAAAAAGGACCTTCTAGACCATCAAGTCCACCCATTAACTCATCACTTCCAGATCTACCACCAAACTATGTCCCTAACCACCACATTTGCCCATTTCCTTGAATCCCATTTAGATTCCCACATACAACACCTCCAGGTCAAAATCTCCTTTACTTCCAGCAGCACAAGTGACACACAAGATATGGCAGTGACACCTTTCTGGTGTCAGTAAGGGACCATAACTGAGGCTTCTTTGCCATAACTATAATATTTTCCCCTTGAAAACAAACTCTATTTTGGATAAAATGTGCAAAGTTCATAAAACAACATTCAGTGCCTGGGTTTTGGCTGTGCAACAGGTAAATAAATTACCTTTTTTAGAGGAAAAGGTTTAAAAGACCAACAGCTGCGGTGTATTTAAATTATTTCTTCCCCCAAAATGTACGGTGAGCAGAAATACTCAGAACTGCTGAAAAATAGATGAATCTGCATAACTCCTTAATTATTGAACTCATTTTTAATAATTAACTAAGCACAATTTGGAAAAAAAAACAACACATCTTGATATTTAAAGCAGACGTGACTTCATGTTAAAGGACAGAGCCTTTAGACTCAAAAAGCTGTTGCAGGCAAAGCAAAAACTGAGCACTTTACTAAATTACTTAACACCCTTACACATGGAGCAGAGCAGAGTGGTGCAGCCTGGAAATGCAAGGGACTTGAAAATTAATACCAAAGGAATTAATCACAAATTCTAAGATTGGGAACATCTTGGCACCAGGACCCGGGTTATGCTTCCAGTTGGAAGCATGATGTGAAGTTGCAGTCTTGCATGAACCTGGTAAAATCATTAAGAATGAGACAACTCTATGTTTACAATGCCAGTCTTGAAGAAAAAGAGAACAAATTTGATTTCTTATGGCCCCTAATAAAAATTATTTCATAAATCTATGTCAGATGATATGTCACTTACCCATCTGGTTTTATCCAGTCCTAAGTAGTGATAGGATACCAACAGCTGCTGATAGAACAAGGAGAAATGGCTTTCAGCTATGAGAGAGACTTAGATGGGATATGGGGAAGAAATTCTCCCCTGTGAGGGTGGGCAGGCCCTGGCACAGGGTGCCCAGAGAAGCTGTGGCTGCCCCTGGATCCCTGGAAGTGTCCAAGGCCAGGGTGGACACTGGGGCTTGGAGCAACCTGGGATAGAGGAAGGGGTCCCTGTCCATGGCAGAGAGTTGGAATGAAGGGAGATTTAAGGTCCCTTCTAACTCAAACCATTCCACAATTTTAAGTAGTTCAACAGTAGATGTGAATTTGACATTTACAGAAATAGCTCAAATTAACATCAAAACTGAGCAAACTCAGCAGGGTGTGTCAGGGCAGACCTCCATCTAGGGTCACAGGAAAATCTGTCCACTGAATGCAAAATGGGAATTGTACTGAGTGCTCTAGGTGTACAAAAATCAGGCCATTATTTACAATCCTCTGATTACAAAATACATGAGGGTCGTTTCCTCTCCCAGGTGTACACTGGTGACCCAAGGGGCACTGAAAACTTAAACTGGGTGTTTGATATTCATCTCTGGTCACCCAGATTGGAAAGCTGAAGCTGCAACAGTTGGAAACACTGAAATAGAGGGGTTTGAAAGGAATTACTACAGAGTAAGGAGAGGCTGCTGCAAAATAATTAGGAGACAAGTCCTGTAATCAATGGGCAAAATGGGCTCCTGGGGAGCCTACACAATCTGAATAACCTGGAGGAGTTCCTCTGTCCCACTGCAGGCACAGGAGAGTTGTCTCCTCATTCAGAGCAGGGGATTGCCCCAAAGTGACTCAGAAAAGCACCTGAGTGGCCAAGGAGCCTTGGAAACTCCAGCTGCCCTCACTTGTGGCTGCCCCTAAAAAGGCAGAAGTCTCCTTGGACCTGAAGGAATGCACACACCTGTGCTACCTTATCACTGATTCCCTCCCTAAGCTCAAGTCCAGCTTCTCTGCCAACCTTCAGCCCTCCAGGGCAGAAAGGGAGAGAGGGAGAGGCCAAAAAGCAGTGCTATTGATCTCAGATGAGAATGGCTCCTCCACATCCCACTCCTCATCACAGAGGGAAATTTTGCTTCAGACAAAACCTCTCAAAGCCTCTATTTGTCAGACCAGCTATGAAGCACCAGAGTGATCTTCTTATCCCTTCTCTGCACATTTAAAAAAAATATCCCCTCTTGTCCGCTGCGTTAAAATGTCTTCCAGCTTCCGCTAGAAGAGAAACTTGGATTGACACTGATCACAAAAGAAGGTGCATGGTCTGTAATTTATTATTTGTATTAAAATAAGGCCCACCATGCTGGAGGGTGTGCAATTTGATGATCTTTGTGGTCCCTTCCAGTTCAAGCCATTCCATGTTTCTGGGCTAGGATCTCCACACACGGAGATAACTAAGGCCAGACCTAATGGGACTCTCTCCTCTGGATGCAGACAAGTTCTACCACAGCCCTCTGTGGAGCCCATGGTTGGGTTCTTCATTCCATGGAAACACAGCTGAGGCCTCCACAAGATAAAATCACTGATCTCATTGTACACAAGTGAAGGAATGGAGGAGATGAAAAATGGTTCAGTGGCTTGTTTGGAGTAGCACAAGAATCTGGGATAAAACTGGAAAGGGAGTCTGTGCTGAGCCAGCCCAGTTTCTGAAAAATGAAGCCTCATCTTCCAGCTAGAAACAGTCCAAGATGTCTGAAAGTCAACACTTGGACTCCTGTTGGCATTTTCAGGTCTTTGCCACTCCTCAGGTGTGAGGAGTAGGTGTGTGTGTGCAGTCACAGGAATGCCTTGTACCATCTCACTGAAAAGGGAAACTGAATCAGTTTAAACAGATAAACCCAAAAGCAGATAATTTTTCCTGGTTCAGGACGCAGATCAAAACCAAACGAGGTGATCACAACTCCCTGAGTCACCTCCAGCTCTCTGCCAGGACATCATGAGGTGTTGAAACCTTGGTTAGATTTTATTACCAAACCCCCACCCTCCAGGGAAAAGCTTTCCTGACAACAACTCTCCTTTTAACTCAGACTGACCCATTAAATTCCAGCCTGTCTTCAGTCTTCAACAGTCACAACACACACACTTCTATTCCTGTTGAAAGGAACTTCTACCTTTCATGCATTTCTATTTGGGTACATGAATTTCACCTTAAATCTGTGGGGTCTAAGAATTTGCAAGACAAGATAACAAGTTGCTTTCATGGAAAACAGATGTCCCTGACCTGAAAACAAGACTTTTTGGAGTACATATTATTACCTAACTTGAGACACCCTGGGAACCTCCTAACCAAGCCTGACAGCAATCACTATGAGCCACATCTAGCATCAGGAAGAGCTGAAGAATAAAGTTTACTCATGGGAGTGTTGGTACAAACTGGAATCTTGTAATGGATTTCAAGAGGACTGGGTCCAGTCCTAAGCCTGTCCTGGGTCTGTTAGTCTTTCTCCCAAAAGTTGTTTAAATGTATTTTTAAAAACTTCCTTTTTTTTATGAGGCAGAAGGCTTTGAACCCTTCTCTTCTGACACCCAGGACCCTGCTGCATCTCATTTTTACTCCTATTTACCACAAATTAATTAACCCAGTTATGAACACAGAGTTGTTTGTGGTGTTGACAAACTATAAAGCCCTTTTACACCTTCTGACTCTTTATTGGTGCTTTAAAGTTGAGGTAATGAGACCCCTTTATTCTACAAAAGGAATTTACGAGAACTGCAGGGCTCAGACACCAAATCTATTTACTGGGAATGTACAAATTACACTGCAGATAATCTGTCAATCTGTTGTAGCTACACTGTAAATCTTTTGTGTAAATGGGAATAGGAGTTTTCAATTCCCAGGAACAAAGTGAAAAGAAACAAGAAATTTTCCTACTCCCACAAAAAAAAAAAAAAAAAAAAAAAAAAAAACAACTTTTCAAGAGAAGTTAACAATATAATTCAATGGATTATAACTTTTTTTTTTTAATGTAGTATAAAAAACTCCCATCTATGGCAGGGAGTTGAAACTAGAAGACCTCTAAGGTCTCTTCCAGCCCAAACCATTTTGTGACTCTCTGATTGTCTCTGGTAATAAAATACAACACACTTTCCTTCGGAATTTCAGGTGTCAGGCTATTTTAGGTATATAGTTTCCTCTCCATTGTCATAAACCCTTATTATTCCCTTTTCCCAACCCAAACTGCACTTCTTTATCAAACTTACCTTGGCCATTCCTAAAATTTTCAAATGTCAAAGTGCTAACTGGCAATACAGCCACTGGGAACTGGTGCTTCAGGAAAGAAATGAGTTTTTTAAAATATATTTTTAGATCCAAGACAAGGACTTTTTGCTGCTCTTGCTTCAGTTAATAAAACAAACCATAAAAATAATAATGGATAAAATTCCTTAAGTTAAAAGGAATAGAAAATCTTTTCCTGAAAGCCTCCTTAGTCAGGATAGCACACAGATGTGCTGCTACAGCTCTCTGTGGCCAAATGGATCTTCAAGGGACAGATCCCTAATTAAGGACTAAGAAAAAATATTTTATGAACCTGGATTTTATAATTTTTTTTAAAAAAATGTCACAGCTATCTCAGCTCTTGCAGTGACTAGTCCAGTCACTCACCATAAAGGGTAAGGAATCATAAAAGAAGAATGAAAACTGCTTTCCTATGTTTTCAAATGTGTTAAAAAACATTTGCTTGAACTGCGAGCTGTCAACCCTCTGGACTTGAACATTTCCAGCTATATTTGCTCTCTGTTCATTCCAGTCCTAGGTACCCTCCCAAAGCATTTGCATGTTTTTAGCTCGTTTTGCAATGAGAGGAGTTTGTTAGGTGTGGTAGTCAGCTATCTGAGTGGTATTGGGATAACCAGAGAGTTTCTGCCCCCATCCTGTTATTGTCAATCTCCCTGTTTGGCTTTCCTGGTTGGCTGTTGGCCTCTGCCTTTCACCACTCCCGCAGAGCTTTCCTACTGATCCCCATTCCCCTAATCCCACCTCCTCCCGAGCCTGGAAAAACCCAATGTTCTCTCTGTTGCATGGTGTTTGCTTGGAGGTTCTGAAGGGCACAGATGAATACACCCATGCTCTGCCAGGATGAATAGCAATGCCCTTCCCAGCTCCTTACTACTGACATTTTACTGACCCTGCCTGTGCTCTGTGGGGGCATGCAGGACCCCACAGAGCCAGGCTAAAAAGGGACTAAAGTAATAGTGGGTTTTGTTGTTTTTTTGGGTTTTTTTGTTTTTTGTTTTTTTTTTTTTACCTGCTCCACATCTTAGAAAGATAGGGATGTCTCTGCCTGAAACTGGGAGATGCCTTTCCACCCATCTGCAGAAGTCACTGCTGTGTGTGGGCAGCTCCAGGCGGCTTTCCTGCCACTCCCTGCCACAGCCACTGCACAGAGCTTCTCATTCCCGCCCCGAGGGAAAGTAGAAGGTCCTTTCTGATTTATAACTGCTGGTTAACCCTTGGGACACACAAGAGTTTATCAGCTCTTTGACAAGGAGCTGCAGCAGGACCACACTGGGTATTTTAGATGTATGCAAATCAGAGCTTAGAGTCAGGGTCAGAGAGTGGTTTGGATTGGAGGGGACTTTCACAGGTCTAGTCCATCTAGTCCAGCTCTCCTCCTCCTGCTGAAGGTGAAGGAACACCAACTGGACCAGGTTGCTCAGAGTTTTGTCCAACCTGATCTTGAATATTCTCTCAGTGAGCAAAAATTAAAATCTGACATCATTCGGACAAGAGGACAAACTGAGTAACTTTTATTTTCTCCACTGGGAAATATCCTTGCAAGTGACCTAGTCCTGCCGAATGTTTCCTCTTCATCAAACTGCAGTTTTCCCTTAAAGCATTTCCACCTGAATATCTTTCAACAGCACCCTGGAGAAAGCAAGGATTATCATGTCCTTTTCCTGGAAGTGTCCAAGGCCAGGTTGGACAGGGCTTGGAGCAACCTGGGATAGTGGAAGGTGTCCCTGTCAAGGCAGGGGGTTGGAATGAGATGAGTTTAAGGACCCTTCCAACCCAAACCACTCCACGATTCTATGATCTTGCTGAGGTTGGGAAGGTCTTTGTGATTAAGCAGATCTACAGAAACTCTCATTATTGCCGTTTTCTGACCATCTACACTGCAGACAAAGTACTTTTCCTGCGTGCTGTCCCATAAATGCACAAATTTCCAAATATTCCCTTTAATCAGAGATCCCCCACTCACTTTGTTAAGTCACATCAGTCCTGAAAGCAAGGGGAAATTCCTGCAATCCCATTGCACAAACCAAAATCCATGCTCCACACCTTTAATGTCCTCACAACCAAAGATGCCACGGAGGAAAGGGTCTTTAGACAGACCCCAGGAACAAAGAGCTCCAGCTGTGGACAGTGGATCCTGCAGGGAGCTGCAGACAGCTGGTAACACTTTGTGTTATTGCCAGTTCATCTCCCGCACTGCTGTGGAATGAGACAGGGAATATCTCCCTGCAGGAGTGGGAATGTGGGGCAGCTCAACCATTGCCAGGCTAAGACCAGCCTCCTGCATCCCCAAAACAGGATGGGGAAGAGATTTTTGGCACCAGGAAATGTGAGGGTGAGGCCAAAGGGAGGGTCCCTGCCTTGCTCAGCCTGCAGCTCTGTGGAAAGCCTCTGTCCAGGCCTCTCAGTTTGCCAGCCTTCAGAGAATAATGGAATCAGTCAGGCTGGAAAAGAACTCCAAGGGTGAGTCCAACCTGTGACTGATCC
Organism: Rhipidura dahli; assembly: GCA_013399225.1. NCBI lineage: Eukaryota > Metazoa > Chordata > Aves > Passeriformes > Rhipiduridae > Rhipidura > Rhipidura dahli. The sequence goes on along the minus strand of VXAC01000180.1, from coordinate 146,976 downwards.
CTGCCTTGTCAACTAAACAGGAGCACTGAGTGCCATGTCCAGTGGTCTCTTGAACACCTCCACCACCTACCTGGGAAGCCCAAACTTCTCAGCCTTTCTCCTACCTAGGGTAGAAATTAACCCTGGATTTGTTGCTGGGTGTTCTCTTCCTCCATCCAGTAACCTGCTTTTTGTTGGGATGAGAACTGCAAGGGGTATTTCAATGCTCTATTTGAAAATTTGAAGGAGGAAGTTATTTAATAAATAATACACCCCCACATTTGTAACAGCCCACAGACTTACACCCTGTCAAGAACCACAAGGTAATATATTAGCTATGGTCTTTGTACATATTCTATTCTATTCTATTCTATTCTATTCTATTCTATTCTATTCTATTCTATTCTATTCTATCCCCATTCTATTCTATTCCAGTATAAAGTATATAGTATGTATTATATTGTATTATTATCTTTACTACCTATATTCATCTTTATTATATATTTGTGCCCATCTCTCTGTCCCCTTTGCATCACATTTTCCTCACTGAGACCAGCACCAGCACACGGATCAACTGATTTAAGCTTAAATCAAAGAAAATAGATGTATTTCTATTAGAAAGAAGGGCAAACTGTGAAAGACACAGCAGCGTGCCCTGAACCCAACTCTTTTTTTTTTTTTTCCCCATCTGCTAGGTCTTTAAAATCTAATGGTCATCTTATATTTGTGAATAAGGAAGGGAAGGCACAAGTCATTGTACATTAGTTACTCCATGGGAAGTGCCTAAGTGCAGTTTCTTACCCCTGGTGAACACGAGGGGATTCAAGGCAGCTCAGCCTTCTGTTCCAGAGCCATCTGCTTTAAGGCATCCTGTTAAAGTCAAGGTCTTGGAAAGGAAAAACACTGTCACAGGAGGCAAAAAGACTCCTGCAACTCCCATGCAGAATTACTGGCACCTAAGGAACAGCAGCAACCTCAGGTGGAGCAGGGATGTGCAAATCAGGAAGTTCAGGTAGTGAAAAATAATATTTATTGAATAGAAGAGCATTTCAGTAGAGTAAAAAACCATCTTTTCTCTAACAGATCTCTGCACCCTATCTTGAAACCCCCTGCTACACAATTTTTCCCCCCATTTTTTTTTCCCCTGGGAAGATTTTCTTTTTAATATGTGAGTAAAGCAGAACAAATTCTCTCATGTTGTCTATGATCTCTCAATCTCAAACTTGGCACAGATACATAACACTGCCTAATGGAGGCAAAGCAAGAGGCATTTGATTAAATGTTTGATCTCTAGAGGAATTCACAGGCTCTGTAGAGCACAGTGCACAGCTCGCAAATATTTTGTGGTTTATTATTGATTAAAAGCAATTAATAATTGGTTCAACTGATAAAAAAACCTTTTTTTTTTTTCCTGAGCTAACCCTGAAAAAGTATCGGACTGCTTTGGCTGCAGGGAAATCAGGAATAGAAGTCATGCAGATTTACCTCTATAATGTAATTTTCCCTATTGCAAGTGCAGGGACATGCTTTGCAGCAGGAGTAGCCATGAATTTAGAGCATTGACATGACTGCTGACATCTCTGTTTAAATTATCATGATTATAAATAAGCAAGTTATTAAACCAAAACCCTCAGGAGAAAGTTTTTCTGCACTACACACCTTTCACAGTTTGGACAAGGTGAATGGAGCACGTTTTTAATCTGGAGTGTAACATCTTCCATCTAACTGGAGGGATACACATTGTCAGTCAAAATTCAGGGAACAGGCTCATTGAATCACTGAATAACATGAGGTTTTGTGTTGGAAGGACCTTAAAGATCATCCATTTCCATCCCACTGCCATGGGAGGGACAACTTCCACTAGAGCAGGTTGCTCAGAGCTCATATCCTGCATCACAGCAGAGTTGGCACAAAGATTTAGACAAATGCCTGACAAAAGTGCTGAGCTTTGTTTGGAAAGAGGCACAGTCTGTTTTGAGGGGACACAATGGAATAATGAGATCATCTACCAGGACTGCTGAAAATGGAGAAGACCTTTAAATTTTTTCAATGTGTGGCAATACCTCTGCTCTGGAGCCAGGCTGGGAGTGCTGGGAGTGTTCAACCTGGAGAAGAGAAGGATCCAGGGAAAAATTAGAGCCCCTTCCAGTGCCTAAAGGGGCTGCAGGAGAGCTGGAGAGGAACTTTAGACAAGGGCCTGGAGTGACAGGACAAGCAGGAATGGTGTTAAGCTGAAGGAGGGTGGGTTTAGATGGGATATTAGGAAAAAAACTCTTTCCATGAGGGTGGGGAGGCCCTGGCACGGGGTGCCCAGAGAAGCTGTGGCTGCCCCTGGATCCCTGGAAGTGTCCAAGGCCAGGTTGGATGGGTCTTGGAGCAACCTGGGATAGAGGAAGGTGTCTCTGCCCATGGCAGGGGGGGGCACTGGATGAGCTTTAAGGTCCCTTCAAACCCAAACCACTCTGTGATTCCACGGTTTGGGTGTTAGGACCACAAAATCAGGGTGTCACAAGGACAGGCTGGGTGTTCTTTGTTTTAATGAAACATCTCCACTCTGCACCAAGTTCCTGCCCCCACTCAGCTTCCACTGGTGTCTCCAGTTTCCCTGGGAAGGACAAAGGCACAAGAACAGCCAAGGCCACCACACTGAACTTCTCTCCTGAAGCTTGTCAGGAGAGTTTCTCAGGGAATAGAGCGCGAATGGAGCAGGAGACAGTGATAAATTTCCCTTCTGAACAATCAATAAAACTCTCTCAGCCCCGCTCAGGCCCCTACTGCAGATGCAAGGGCCATAATTACATTGTCAAAAAGTCGAGTTGCCCCGGCTGACTGAAACCCCCTCTCAAAGTGACGGGTGATTGACAGGCAGTTTATGGGTGGCACGCTCTGACTGGCAGGGGAGTTGGCTAAAGCCAAAGGCAACAGTGAAATTTCCCAGTCTGCTACAACTACCGGAGCAAAGGACTGCCACTCATGAGGGAATTGTGGGAAACCCTTAGTCATATTAACATATCAAAGTGAGGAGCTGACAGCGCTTACTAAACAATCTGAACTCAACCAGAGCTGCAAAGCATCCCCCAACATTCCCAGTCTGAAAGAGAACAGGAATTAAAATGCGTTCAGCCCTGTCTTCGACAAGACAGCCAAGAATTTGGAAACCTGCTTATTTAATGATTTTGAGCTGAGATAACATATATATTCATGTATATAAATGTATCTCTCAAATGTATATTGCTGAGCATGTCAGCCTCTTTCACACATACATATGAAAGGGGCTGTCATGCTCAACAATTTGTTCTATACCACAGACCAGACTGATGCTAAATTGAAGACAGAACAGCAGATTTTTTTTTCCATGTAAGCAATCTGAACCCAGTAAAAGACCCCACTACTTTCTGTCATGTTTTCTAGCAGGCTTCTGCTGCTTCTATGTTAAATTGCAGATTACATGGTTTGAACGAGCAATAATTGCAGCCATGCACTGGGGATGTGTGTTGTGCAGAGCTTAAAAGTGACTTCACAGCTACTCTGGATTTGTTGAATAAGAAATTTATATGAATTATTGAATAAGAATTGGTTTTGAATTATAATAGAATAAGAGCTGGCAATGTTCATCCTGGAGAAGAGAAGGATCCAGGGACATCTCAGAGCCCATTCCAGGGCCTAAAGGGGTTCCAGGAGAGCTGGAGAGGGACTTGGGACAAGAGCCTGGAGGGACAGGACAGGGGAGAATGATCTCAAACTGACAGGGCAGATTTAGATGGGATATTGGGAAGGAATTCTTTCCTGTGAAGGTGGGGAGTCCCTGGCACAGGTTGCCCAGAGAAGTTGTGGCTGCTCCATCCCTGGAAGTGTCCAAGGACATGTTGGATGGGACTCAGAGCAACCTAGGATAGTGGAAGATGTCCCTGCCCATGCAATGGGGTGGACTAGATGGTCTTTAACATCCCTTCCAACACAAGCCTTTCAATAATCCAATAATTTATAAAAAATTGAAACCAAGAGAGGTTTCCACTAAGGGTCAAGCCACGTTTGACTCCTCACATCTCCATCCAGGTAAGTCTTGGATTGCAGACCTCATCTTCTTATTTTCTTAGGGAATGAAGACTCACTGGGAATTATGGGACTGAGTAAAATGGATTAAATATCAGTGAGAAAAGACTCAAAGGTACTGATGTGGATGCCTGGGTTTGCCTCCCTCCATCACATCACTAAGGTGAGACAGCAAAATGCCCTGTTTGTCTTAAGTTTTCAAGGTGATGGAATCACCAAGCCAAAGGTGATACAGGCTTGGAGTGAAGAGGAGAAGCATCACAGGAGGCACAGCTGCCAGGAGTTGCTACTGGCTTTTCCTACATTGCTAGAAAACAAAAAGCATGGAAAAGTGAAGGCTTGTGCTGTAAAATGCTGACAATCTAAGGACAAAATCTTGGCTTACAGGGGTCAAACTAGGAAAAGAAGGACACTTCAAAGTAGCAGAAGACATAGAAAGTGAAGCAGCAAAAGCTGTTGTCAGGCAAATTCAGATTAGACATTTCAATACTTTTCTTTAAAAAGGAAAAAAAAAATGGATTATTAACCAAATTATTCCCCTGGAAAAAGCCTCTAAGGAAAAAGCTGATTTCTGTCTCCCTTGACATCCCCAAAGACCAAACCTTTCTGGAAGGCAGGCTTAAATCTAAGGGGAATTACTGAGCTCAGGGCTGGGATAACTCTGTGAAACTCAATGGCCAGTAACAGAGAGTCGACTCAGCCAAGATGCTCTAATAGTCCTCCTTCACAGAGATCCTCCAGGAAATGGGGTAGAAGCACTCTGCAAAGTCACTTCACTGAAATTATTGAAGCCTTTTACAGGCAGTAAATAACTGAGCCTTGCTGTGTCTCAATGAAGGGGTCAAGAGCAGCTGACGTGGTGCTGAGGTGCAGCCCCACCTCTCCTGCCCCTGCCAGGAGCTCCCTCCCCAGCCTGAACTCGTCTCTCCTGATTCAGAAAAGCATCTGTTCACTGACTCCCCTCCCAACCCAACCTCTCTGGACCTTGCTCAGCTCCTGTGAGTTGGCAGGATGATGGTACAGAGGGGCAACTCACTCCCTGCCCGTGTTCAGATGGTACCCTCAGTGCCTGACATCATTTTTGACCAAAAGCCACACGTCTCTGTGCTCAGCCAGCAACATATCTGCCTGTAGGGCACAGGGTGCAAGTTCAAGCCCTGCTGGAGGGTGTGAACAGGTGTCAGGAAAGCTGACACACACGAACAGAAGGAAGGGAGATGAGACATTCAGATGGCTTCTCTCAATTTCTTTTTCTCCTCTGTGACACTTAGAGCCTTTGAAAATAGCCCACTAGTGAAGAACTTGAAAAATGTGCATTGCACCAATGTTCTGATGCATGCTGGGTTTGGACTTGAATTCTGTGACCAAACTCCTGCATCAAGAAACAGCCATTTTATACCCATATTTCATAGTCTTCAAAAAAGCTCCATATCTAAATTATTCTATGCCACAATAGGTGGCAAAAGGTGTGGAGCTGGAATGAGTCCAGAAAAGGTCACGCTCTGAGGGCTGAAGCACCTCTGCTCTGGAGCCAGACTGGGAGAGCTGGGGATGTTCAGCTGGAGAAGGGAAGGCTCCAGGGAGAACTCAGAGCGCCTGTCAGGGCCTAAAGGGGCTCCAGGAGAGCTGGAGGGGGACTTGGGACAAGGGATGGAGGGACAGGACACAGGGAATGGCTTCCCACTGCCAGAGGGCAGGGCTGGATGGGATATTGGGAAGGTGTATGGGTGTATGGGCCTCCCTCACTGGGAGGGTAGGGAGGCCCTGGCACAGGATGCCCAGAGAAGCTGTGGCTGCCCCTGGATCCCAGGAAGTGTCCAAGGCAAGGCTGGATTTGCCTTGGAGCAGCTTGGGCTAGTGGAAGTTGTCCCTGTCCACGGCAGGGGATTGGAATGAGATGGTTTTTAAGGTGCCTTCCAACCCAACCCATTCTATGATTCTGTGAGAATCATGACCAAAGTTTTGTCAATTTATTTTTCTTCCAAAACCCTTTTTTCTTGTTTACTTTGCTCGGTTTTCTGTTATCCATTTGTCCTTTGTTTTTGACAAGAAAAAAAATGTACTCACCATGAATGGAAAGGGTCCCATTCCTCACTGCCAGGAATTTGACTCCATATGGAAATAATGGTGGAGAATGGAGGCTGCCATAGAGATAGATGTGTGCTTTGTGATGGAAAGGAGCCTCAGGGGATCCCACCTGGAGCTCTCCTCCATCAGAGACCAGGATGTAATGAGCATGCAGTTCTACAGGTCCTGGTCCAGTGAACAAGAGTTTGCCACCTGAAGACAACAGAAGAACAAAATACAATCACATATTTAGTCAGTCATCCTCTCACAGTCAAAAGAACTGTGAGAGGTAGGTAAACAGAGGGGTTTGCACTAAAATTACAAAATTAAGGCTAAAATATTACTGCATTCTGTGAAATTTCCACTTTGCCCCATACTTCTCCCTATGAACTTAATAACTTTTTACAGACCTGATTCATCTGGTCCATTTCTTGATTCTACAACAATCTGCATTTCTAGACTTGAGCAAGGCCAGTCAGCCTGGGCAGACTCTGCAACCACAGCTGAAGGAAGCTGTGTTTGGAAAATCCCAATTTTAACCACCTAAATCACTTAATGTTGAAAAGGGATATTCCTACTTAATTTGTATTATGTTACTTTTTAGATTACAAACTACTTGTGACTGGGAGAGGGTAGAGGAAAATGTCTTTGGAACATAAGAACTGGCAAATTGTTTAGATCAGTGGTTGATTCAATCCTGCAAACTCTTCCAGCTGCTGTTCAAAACCAGATGCTTCCAAATACAGTGTAAGACACGTCTCCCTCTTAGCTGGCCATGAGTTAATCTCCCCATCCCATAAAAACCTCATTTAATCCCTAATTAGAGGTTAGCTTTGCCTTAAAGCATAAGGTTTCATCTCCTTGCCAACATTTTCCTCCTACTGACTATTGGTATAACTGAATAAGATTTGCGAGTAATAAAGGAGTGGTCTTTGGAATCTTTGTGATATTTGGTCTCAACGACTTCTTGAAGCAATGAATTCTGTGGGTTAAAGGCATAGTGCATGAAAAGCCATTTCCATGCTGGTTTTTTTTTTTTTTTTTACTCAAGCTCTTCAGTTCTGTCAAATGCCTCTCTTATTCTTGCCTAGTGTGAGCTGTGAGCTGAAAATGCCAGTCTGTCACCTCAGGATGGTTTATTCCATTATCTCCTTTCATATTTCCTCTCCTGTGAAGGACACTGTCACTATCTTTACAGTGGATGTGGACAGAGTGGATTCTCATTCATTTTGTCACATGGCACATGGAATATGCCTTCCTAGGCCAAGCTTGTTTCCCAGGAGCCAGTAGGGAAATTCCCAAAGTCTGGAAAATTCAGACCTTTTACAGACGGTCTACCATGCTCTCTTTGCGTGAAGTAGCTGCTAACTGTGCCAGCTCACCCCATGGCCAGCTTGCTGCTGCTGGAAGGAGTTTTTAATGGTGACCTCTCTATTTACCACACAGTTGGCTCTCCTGCCTCACAAATTCTTCCCTGTGAGGGTGGTGAGACCATGGCACAGGTTGCCCAGAGAAGCTGTGGCTGCCCTATCCCTGGAAGTGTCCAAGACCAGGCTGGATGGGACCCTGAGCAACCTGGGATAGTGGAAGTTGTCCCTGCCCATGGTGGGAGGTGGAACAAGATGATCAGATGATCTTTAAGGTCCCTTCCAACCCAAACCATTCCATGATTCCATGATAACACTAGCAATCCTTAACAAGAAGAAGAGAGATTAGACATCTGGTTTAATTGCAGTACTTAGACAAAAAGAAAAAAAAAAAAACAAGGAAAGAAGTTCTTATGTAAAAAGCAGATTAAATACTACCTTGATCGTTGCTTGCCATTGCTCATGTTCTGCTTATCCTGATTTCCTTTTTTATTCTTGCATGGAGGGTCTTCCACTGTTTCCTTGATTTCTTAAGTTTATAACAAAATCCTTCAACTTAGTCCTCATTTCCTAGGCTTATAACAAAGCCAGTATTTGAATGGGGACTACCCATTAAATCTTTTCTTTCCAGATTTGAATGCTTTCTACATAATTTTTATAGAAAATGCTTCATCGAGGAAAGAGATAAATCCCATGTTTTCTTGCTTATAACCACTGGGAACCACAAGTTTTCTCTCACAAACACCAACTCCCCCATGTGTAAACTGTCTCTTTCCCTAGACATACTTTTCTATGTACAAATGTGCTAATGTTGAGCCTTTATATGGAAGTTTTGCAAATTATACTGCATAGATTGTGATGAACCAAGACAAATTTCATCTTATTTCATGTAAAAGAACACAAGATATCTGACTGCAGCAGCAGTTTTAAAGCTCTTGAATGAGATTGGACCTGTTGATTTAAGAATGTGTATTCTTGAAGAAATATTTAATGTTTTCATTCTATTAGCATTATTTGGCAATAAATGGACTGCTGGTCCATCTTCCTCTTGCGATCTAATTTACCATCCTGTTCCTTCCCATACTGAGAACAGAAAATATTTATTAAATACTTTTGCCTTATAGCAGCAATGTTAATAATTTTAGCACAACAATCTATAAATGGAACTGTAAATCACTGCGATTTATTTCACTCCTAACATAAAAAAAGACATCTTCCCTAAGGTCTTTATTGACTTCCTATGCTCTGTTCCCAGTGAAATACAGTCATTTCTGTTTCTACTTCTCTTCATACAATTTTTAATGAGTATTTTAATTGCTGCCATGCTGTACCACTGAACCAGGAGGGCTGGTAGATAGCTATCCTATCTTTTGATTGTAAAATCTGTTCTGTCTCAAACAAGGTTTCCCAAATTTCAGTCACATTTTTTCTATTCAAAATTTTCAAGCTGTTGATCAAAGACTTTCCATATCTTCTGTGGATTTTCTGAGTGTCTAAGAAGCTTGGATGGTGCTGACTGCTCTGCACTAGGTGCAAGTACAAGCAATAGTCCCACCACATTCCAGGAGCAGCTGGAATTCCAACAGGAGTTGTGCACACCTGGCCTGCAAATATGACCCTTTCAGGGGGAAATCAGAGTCACTGAGGCTGGAAAAGATGTCTAAGATCACTAAGCCCAACCATTAACCCGGCACTTTCAAGTCCACCACTAAACCATGTCTCCAAACATCAGGTCCACACATTTTTTGAACATTTCCAGGGATGGTGAGTCCACCATTGCCCTGGGAAGTCTGTTACACTGCTTGGCTTCCCTTTCATTAAAGGAATTCCTAATATCCAATTTAAACCTGCCCTGGTGCAACTCAAACACCAGAAGCCCTTATTTTAGGAAGAAATTCTTCCCTGTGAGGGTGGTGAGGAACTAGAAGAGGTTGCCCAGAGAAGCTGTGGCTGCCCCACCCCTGGACGTGTTCCAGGCCAGCTTGGATGGGGCTTTAAGCAACCCAGTCTAGTTTAAAGTGTCCCATACACAGCAGGGGGGCTGGAACAAGATGGTTTTTTAAGGTTCCTTCCAACCAAGCCATTCTGTAATTGTGTGATTCTCTGTATGTGACTCTTCTGCTTTCCCTTAGAAGCAGCAGTCAGACCCAGCATGTAACCCTAGAAAAGGGACAGATGAGCTGCACTTATGGTCACTCCACAATGCTGTTGTCCCCTGGCTCTTTGCAAAGCTTCTGAAACCCTCCCAGGACAAATCCAAACAGCTCTCAGTCTTTGGGAGATAATACAGTGAAAAAAGTAAAGTTCAGCTGCTGAGGATAAAAGAAGAGCAGCACCACAGAACAGAAAAGAAAGCATTAGGAAGGACTCATTTAACCATTTATCAAGCCTATGTGTAAAACAAGGCCAAAAAATTGCATATTGTCCCAATAACCCTCTGTGGTTTCTGTTGGGTCAGAATAAATATACATTTTCTGTTTTACAAGGTTGTCTTCCCCTTTTTCTAAAAAAGAAAATAAAAGTTATGTTTCCTTCTTTTATTGCACTTGACCCCTTCTCTGAAAGCAGAAAGCAGGAATATTGCTCAACAGAGCCTTTGGCTGTGACCCTCAAATTGTTTGTTATGGCTGCGCAGGAAAGCAAAGTCCTACACATGACCTTGAGGGTGATTTTATAAAAATCAATCAACCACTGTTATGATGGCCTCCCCACCAAGCAAAATAAATACAATTAAGCCCATAATCACTTCTGTACAGTAATGTGCAAATTCAATGGGTCTCTTTAGGTGGAGTGAGGGAGAGAGGGGAGAAATATGTTGAGGCTATTTGATACTTTGTGAGAACATCAGAAGAACCATTCTTCTCAATTAACCCAGCAATTAGCCTCCACCTCTGCATGAACAGAAAAGAAATCTTTCTTTATCTGTCTTTACCAAAGGGAAAAAAAAAGGAGGAAAAGAAAGAATAAAAACAACAAGGCAATTCCATCTGTCCCACAGGAGGGGAGAAGCAGCCAGACCAAATAATTTAAAAAAAAAGAAATATTAAAGAAAACAAACCTGATAATAAGGTGGAAGGTTTAATTTGCTGAAAGAATAATTACAATACCACCGGTTTTGTGAAAAGAGATTTTCCTCCTGAAGTCCTTGGGAAATGGTGGAGGACATGCTCAAAAGTAAAGGATTTGGAAAGGGAATTTTTTAACAATTTTCTCTGTCAGTGTCCTGGACTGACTCATGCAATGTCACAGCTCAGGTATCCAAAACATTAACTATGACAAGAGGCTGCATTATGCACTTCTGAAAAAAAAAAAAAAAAAAAAAGAATAATCATGGAGTAGAGGATTGGGAGGATTGGTGTGGGGAGTTTCTTCTTGCCTCTGTCATGAAGAGTCAGACTTGCAGACATAGCAGCTTATATCCTTTCTCAAAAGCCTCTTTAAAAAAAAAATTCTAACATAGATATTCTCTTAATGCATAAAAGCAATGTCATTATCCCTCATTTAGGTTGTGATGTAGACTGTTCTAGAGATTTCCTGAAACTGGAGAGAAGCAAAGTCCCCATTGCAAAGTCCCCATTCCAAAGTACACTTTTAATTTGGAGACCTTTTCTGTCACAATCTTTTGAGGCCACACTTTGCATTCACTGTCAATATAAGACATTTTTCCTAATGAGCAGCTCATAAGGGAGCTGGGATAAAAGTAACATATTTATATTTAGTTCTACTTCAGACACTCAGTTCCACTTCATATTTGATTTAATTCTACTTCTTTATGCAAAGCTGAATACAATGTTAAAGTAAGCAAACTACAAGAACAGTGCTGGGTAGTCTCAAGATTTTTTTTTTCAGTGATCAAGTGGTAGAAGAGTGTCAACAAAATGCTCTTACATATCACTACTGCATCATAACCTTCAGTTAACATGAAATTTCCTCTGCGTGGAAGGGGGTTTGCAGATTGAAAATTCATCCCCTCACCTGTACTGCTCCTTCCCATCACAGGGAAGGTCTGCTCTGGTTGTTCCATGACCATGAATAACATCCCCACAGCCTTCAGCTTGCCCTTACCAGCTCCTCTCACTTGGTGTTTCACATGACAAAGCCACAGAATCTCCCATGAGACAGGCTCAGGCTCAGCAGTTCTGTTCCTGGCCAGCATCCCTGAGTGGCAAACAGCCACTGCCAGAGCTGTAATAGCTTTGCTTGATCCTGTAAAACCACAAGGCTGCAGTGTGCTGGCAGCCCTCCCACTGCTCATTCTTCTGCTCCAAGGGGGTCCCTGGTGGGGCCTCCAAGCAGGAAAAAAAAAAATCCCAAAGCAACTAAAATCTTGCTGTGTACAGAAAGAGGAAAACAGAGTTTATGAGCTTTAAAAAAGACAATTAATTATTTCATGGATCTGTCACCTGCACCCTGTTGACCTGCTCACAGGACATTCCAATGAGCCATGAAAGTTGTTTGCTGGTGGGACCATGGCTGAACAAGATGCAAAGGGGGATTTTGTTATATTGGCCCCATCCAAAAGGCTGTTTCAACCAAGAGTCCAAAATTCATCCTGCACCTCCCTCAAAATGTCCCTCCATGTTCACAGTACACGGGTACAGACCCTGGATTAGGTCTGAATTCAAATGCCTGCATATTTCCACCATCACATCACTAACATACTCACAAGCCAAGCTTTTATTCCAGCATTTTGTTGGATGGAGGCCTTAATCCATTCCTGGGAGAGGAACCAGCAGCTGCTTCAGTACTCTCAGACAGAATTCATCTCCCCAGCCTGACAAGTCTTTGTTTTTTGGCTTGCTGTGCTCACAGCCATCTGTTCAGATGGCACGTGCTCCCTTGGAAGCTGGTCAGGCTTTTCCCTTAGAACTCAAGAGCCAGGCAAAGGCAATTTGGATCAGCAGCCCAGAAGGTGCTGCCATAGGTTTATCTCCTTCGAAGAACTTCCATTTCTTCAGCTCTCAGCTGGCCTTTGAGACACTTAGCAGCACCTTTGATGGATTTGGAAGAGGAGGGCTGACTTGGTGAGGAAGAGGTGTGGACACTCCAGGGTGGCTTCTGTCTCATCTGACATCATCTGGGATGTAACTGAAGAGATTCCAGGTGAGCCTTTTGAAGGCATCAGGTAAACACCACCCATAGAGGTATGATGAAAACAAAGGTCCTTGGGCTGTTATTTCAAGTCCCCAAATGACAGACATTCATTAGGTGCACATTTGGAAATTCTTCCCTGTGAGGGTGGGCAGGCCCTGGCACAGGGTGCCCAGAGAAGGTGTGGCTGGATCCCTGGATCCCTGGAAGTGTCCCAGGCCAGGCTGGACAGGGCTCTGAGCAACCTGGGATAGCTGAAGGTGTCCCTGCCCATGGCAGGGGGTGGAACAAGATGAGATTTAGGGTCCCTTCCAACCAAACCCATTCTGTGATTTTGTGATTCCCTCCTTCCATGACAGTGATTAGAGGAAGGAGCTGATGCTGCTCCAGGTTTCTGCTCAGTCTCTGCCAGCTTTGTGTTCAGTTCCTTGGCCAGGATTAGCTTCCACAGATCTGCTCATCATGCAGCATCCCAGAGGAGTCTCAAGAGCTGCTGAAGTTGCAGTGAATCAATTTACTTGGCAAGTGAGGGCCCTGGGAGTCCAACATACATCCTGTAAGCCCATCTGGAACGTGATGGCAAAAGGAACCTGCAGCCCACACCCAAACATGAACCAGGGTTTGCAGCTGGGGGAGGATGTGAAAAGACCCACACCTTAAATTGCTACTGATTCAGGACCTTTAAATCCTTCCTCCAGGAATGTCCACCACTGCAGGTTGCACTCTACTGGCAAACACTGAATCCCTGCAGAAAATTGTACTGCAAAATAAAGAACTGCTGCCTTTCACTGGTTTTCCATGAAAAAAAGACAGGATTTCAAAGCTCTGAGACTGATTATTGAAAGCTCAACGTAACAATGTAGGAAAATATCACACAGTGACAGAGAGAAATAGAGCCGACTTTTCTTCCTTTTAAATCTCAATTAAAAAATACATTGGATGAAATTTCCCATTAGCTGGTACTATTTGTACATCCCATGTTCTTTCTTTAATTAAAAAACATGCTTATTGCAATACTGCCAGAATCGTTTTTACGGTATTTTAATTGTAATGTCTCTGCCTGATTAAAAAAAGAAAATATGAACTGGAAACTGCCTGCAAAAAAAGAAAAGTATCACAATGCATATCCCAAATGGATTGTTCAAAATGGCACAGGACAGGAGCAGGTTCCAACTGTGCCTACTGACAAGGGATTTAAAAATGGGTTTAAGCCCATGGTTGATGCCATAGACAAGAAAACAGAGGGAAAAGCTTTTTTCTTCTTTCACCGAATTAAAACCCAATATTTATCAGCAGTGACTGAAGGGAGGTTATTTGACAACTATTGAAGTCAGTGTATCAGTGAATATTTGATGCTTGTTGCTAATAGCATCAAAGGCAAGGAAAAGCCAAGGAAAATCAATATCTGTGTTTTCCCTACCCCCCCAATTTATTCACAAGATCCATTCTGGCCACAGTCTGATCAAAGTGTGGATTTCAAGATGTTCAAAATATTCACAGAATCAGACAATCAAAGAAAAACTGCACGTGGCACTCAGAGCTCTGGTCTAGTTGACAAGGTGATGTTTGCTCAAAGGTTGGACTCCATGACCTAAATGATTCTTCAAGTGAAATTGAGGCTTTCCCAGTATAAAGATCAAAGCAATCTTCTCCCTTATGCCTGCAAGAGTGGCCACCCCAAAACTGTCACAGCAAGAGCAACAGCCCAGGTGGGGATCTTCAATTCCACGGGGGTGTACTGGCAGAGTCACCCCAAAATTCATCTCCAAGGAACTCCTGAAAGACCAGACAGCTTTTTTTTTTTTTT
>VXAC01000180.1:121885-132583 GCA_013399225.1 Rhipidura dahli | reverse complement strand
TTTTTTTTTTTTTGTCTCCAGACGTCCCTAGACCACTATGATTTCAAACAAAGGCAACAGCACATATGAGGTATCATCCCATCAAACACATATAAGTTCCTCCAGTGTAAGAGCCACACAAAGGAAATTTCCATCTGTCCTGGATTATCATAAATATTTCCATACTTGTGATGCCAGGATTACAAAAATCACTGCAATCTGCTGAACATACAGAATTATCTACAGTCTGCCTATCTTGTATCTCATCCCCAATCAGTCTTGTCTGAGCTGATTCACAGCCTGACTATTAAACTTTCCACTCTCAATATCCTCGTGTTCATGCTCCACTTGTTGAGAAGGAGGGAGAAACTGCTGAGCCCTCGTTGCAGTGAGCAGAACCCAGCTGCCTAATCCTATTTTCCTGTTGTTCTGACCTCCAGATCTTCTGCCCAGACAGTCTGGTCATTCCCAGAACCACTGTATATTTGGAGCTACGTGTTAATACAGCCAAAGAAGGGTCACTGTAAGGCTGCACGTGATGTTGGTGTCCTTGTTCTAACACTCCTTTAAATAATTCCTGCAATGCTGAAATCATCAGAAGGAGACAACACAGGGGCAGTATTCAAAATCCTCATGGTGTCTTAAAAAAAGGATATTTTCAAGAAATGGGCCTGTAAATTTGTGTTGGGGTTGCTGGATACAGCACCAGAAAATGAGCAGGGTAGCAGCAGTGGATTCAGTAGCATTACAGCATTTTTTTCATCCACAAAGCTTTTTATTTTCAGCTTAAGAGTGCACAGACAGCCTGATGCTGAGTCATGAAAGCCAAAGGGATTAGAGCTACAATTTAATCCCGTTCTCCAGCTCTGACTAAGAAAAGCTCTCCAGGTAGAACAGGAATGAGATGTTTCAGTCAAAGGACATATTTACACCTACCTGAGGGGTTAGGGGTTTAATGCCATGCCCATCTAGCACCTGGGGAAAGTGGTTGATTATTTGATATGTTCATGGAGTTGGTAGCTGCTGCTCTGAGGTATCACCTGTGGTTCAGTTTGAGATGGGTGTCTAGAATTCCTAAAATGAACAAGTCTTTGGTGGTGTGTGTTTCTATCAACACAGGAGCCTAAACAGCTCCTCTGAGCTGGACAACTTGAAAAAAGGGAAGGTGAAGAAAGATAAATCTCAGCCTTATTTCAGAGTATATCTTGGCATGTCTTGATTCCAAATCTAACCAAGGGTAAACAGTCAGAGAACCCATAGGAGTGGATGCAACAGGCAACTTTACAAAACTCAGATAAAACATTCCCATGCAGGTTATTGTTTCTAGAATGTTTGGTTACTCTGTTTGCAACAAAACATTGCAGAATATAATCACATCTGGAATATTCTAATGCTGCTTTTCTAACTCAATTGACATTATAAACCAGGCTACTTGAGAAACATGATAAAGAGGGGGAATGATTTGAATGTCAGATGAGCCAAAGCCATAAAGATACTACTCCAGACTTCATTAAACTCAGTCATTGCTCCGATAGCTTCATGAGTGCTGACTCATAGATCAAATGAACCTTTGAATGGGTACAAAGTTCAGAGGGTTTCTGCTCCAATATTGTGCCCCAGTTATGCACAAAATCAGTGACTGAGCCCCAAAATCTTCATCCAGATTTGCAGCCAAAAGGAATCTGGTGTTCTGACCTGTCTCCTCCAAAGTATGTCATAATCACAGTGAGTTTAAGAAAAATCTTGAATCACAGATCTAGGTTTTTCACTGGGGAAAATAATTGTACCAAAGCATTTCACCTTTTTTTTTTTTAATCTGAAATTCTCGGCTGATTTTTAATTTTTTTTTTTTAACTGGAATGATATCTGATGTAGCAATTCTTGAAAACCTCTGAACATAGACTGAGCAAGTTCAATCAGTTTTGGAAATGTTCTCACAAAAGGGATAAACTTGCAAAACTTTGTCTTTATAGAATTATCATTCAAAATTAAATTAAAAAATAACTGTCAAGTGCATGAGTTTCACCATCATGTCAATGAAAAACTAGTACCTTTAATATCATTGTAGTATAAAAGCAATTTCATCAGCAAAGTTCCAAGTTTTCACACACATAAAAACTCCTGTTTTCATTTCTTGAGCTCTATTTCAGCCAAGGCTTAACTTTGAGCAAGCAATTTCACCAGCACAACTCATTCCCTCAATACCAGGCACGTGCACAGCAGTTTCCTCAACCAGGACCTAACTTCCAGGGGGGAATATTTCTGCAATAGAATTACGAGTCCTTTGAGTTCTTACTTTGACACCCACAGAGACATACCTGTCTCACACTTATTCTGGGTCTATGTATGGCTACATAAACCCAGCAGATCCAGGGCTTCCCATCATGACCATGCTCAGTTATTTACTTACTGCCCACCAGCTGTGCTCTAGGATTTTGGATTATTTATTGCCTTTGGCAGCTGTGACCTGCAATTCTGTAATGTCATTAGTTTTGTCCAGGTGTTTGTGACACATCTGCCTCAAAGATGCCAAACAAGACACAGGTGATTGTTGTTATCAGCAGTGCCATTATCACTGAACACTGCATAGGAGAGAAGCTATTTTGGCTGGGGAAAGGAAAAAAGGGGAAAGAAAAAAAGGGGAAAGAAAAAAAGGGAAAAAAAACCCCTTTTGCTTATATTGTCATGATGCCTCAAACATCACAAAAAAACTGCTTCTGCACACAGAATAATTAAATTCTTGCCCCGTCCCCCATCACTGCCCCCTTGCATCTACTGAGAGCAGGCTCAGCCTGAACAACCAGGTGTCTCCTCTGATGCCGGAGTTGGGGAGTGGAAGGAGAGATCAGGGCCATGAAAAACCCCAGCCCTGGAAGGGGAAGAGCACGGAACCCCCCCTCCTGCAGACCTTTGAGATGCAACAGGTTGAGGAGGCTCGTGGTGGTCCCCAAGAGCAGGGTCCGGCCGCCTTCTATCGTGACGTTATCGCCATCTCGTGGCTGCTGGCCAGCAGGCCAGCTGGAGTCCTCGTCCCACCGGCCACAGAACTGGAGGGCAGGCTGGAAAGAGAAAGAACCCAAAGAAGTTCAAAGCTCACCCCTTCCCACCTTTCAGGAAGCCAGTTTGCTCAGGGAACAGTGGAAGGGATGACAGTGCCATGTCCAGCGTGGCTTTGGCATCTCCTCCACGGTGTTCTGGGCAAGCTGACTTCCAGAGAGACCCTGTGTAAGGCAAAGGAATAAAGGGATATTGGCATTGGAGACTGCCTGTCACAATTTGGGGGTTGCCCCTTGTCTCATTCTGGTCTGGGGAATGAGGGATTTGCTGCAGGTCTGGCTGCGGACCGACCACGGGTTTCCTGGTGTGTGTCTCTCTCTGCCTCCTGAAAAGCAGAACTGCACTGTTGTTTCCTGGCAATGTCATAAAAATAGCCTGAAGAGCTTAGAATTAAAACATCCTGCTGGATGGGCAGTATTTTGCATTAGAGGGTTTTTTTTTTCAAAGGCTCTCCTGACGCTCACTTGCATTTAGACAGACATTCCTCCTCGCAAATACCTTTTTAGCTTTCTCAGCTTATCCAGTGTTATTATTGCCTCTGCTTTGAGGGTGAGCACAGCAGTTCCAAATAAAGCCCTGAATAACTTGAAAACTGCTAATAGACTGACTCATGGTGTGCAAACTGGTAAAATGATGCCTTAGCTTAAAGATTCCTCTTCATCTCTAAACTCCAAGCATGTACTTTGCAGTGACGATTTTATAGAATCACAGCATTGTTTGGGCTGGAACCATTTTATTCCAGCCCTGCTGCCATGGGCAGCAACACCTCTCACTAGACCAGATTGTTTAGGGCCCTGATGGTGAATATTTTGAAGAATCTGTAAATATTTTTGCCAGGACACATGTGCAGAAGTGTGGACGGAGACATCCAAAACATATTTGGTCTCACATGTGAACCAGCAAGAACATCCTCAACTCATCTGAAGTGGGGGTGGGGGGGAGCCAGACGTGGAAATATTTGTGGTCCTCACTGGGCTGTGCTAATCCGAAACAGCAGTGGAAAGACAAAAGCCAAACAGAGTTACTCTGTTTTCAAACAGAGCACATCGAGTGCATTAAAGCTTTTGCTCAGGAGCTGTAGTTGAGGTGAATCAATAATGGGGGTGTTGTGATCATTATTCTCTTTTACTGTGCTGTTGTCAGGTTAAGCTTCATGTGCCTGATGTTTTATAGAATATTTCCCATAGTGCTGTCCCTGAGCAACCCAGTCCAGGGGAAAGTGTCCCTGCCTGTGGACCTCAAGATGAGCTTTAAGGTCTTTCCAAACCAAACCATCCTGTTATTCTATGATTCTGATTATTTACACCGGGGAATGGGTGATGGTTCCCAGGCTGGATGGTACACCATTGGTTGATATCCACACTGGCTGGATGCTGGGATTTTCTAGGACCCATTCTCTGATTTCTCTGCAGAGGGAATTAACTTGGTTCAGTTCACACTGAAACCTGGGACTGCATTAACAAGCAAGCAGTGAAAAATTCTTGGGAACTAAAACTCTCATGTCAGAGAGAGTGAACCACTTCATCATTACAGAACTAAAATTACTCCATAGTTGCTAAATGTAGTAGGACAAGTTTCATTTTCATTAGTTGTAAACATATATTTATATAATTCAGAGATTTAGGACAAGTTTCCAGCTGAAAGGACAGATGCCTTTACCCACTACCTTTCCAGCGAGGTTGTGAATTACTCTTCAGTGACAATGCTATGAAGCAGGTTCTATAAAATATACAACAGATCTACTGAAAAACAGCTAGTTAAACTTGTTTTTATCTCAGAGGAGGGGACAGCTCATAGAAAGGCACATACACTGCTTATCAAGCCAACAGTAGCACAAAATTACGAATTCCATAAACTCCTGTCCGGCACAAATGCTGCCGACACCACCAGCAAAACACTGGATGATGCAGCTGTGAAATGGTGGCATCCACTGGAACATTTGGCTGAGAAGGTTTGCTGAATGCCTCTAAGTCACTCTGACATCACTCTGACCCTCTGAAGTCACCTAGAATCCTCCAGTTAACTTTAATGGGCAAGCAGGGCTGTAAGGAATGTACCAGACCTTCTTCCTAGCACCACGTGCTAGCACTTAGTAAGCTGTTGATAGAAGCCTTGCAAGAGTTAAGAAGAGTAAATTCCTCTTCTGAATTTGACTTTTTTCTTCTTTTAAGATGGCAACTAGAGATTTCTAACTAGAAAACACACTAGTTCTTCATTTAAGCTTCTCTCTACCTAACATCAGTGTTTGAGCTGTTCTTGATGGATTTCTGCTGTCACTTCTTAGAGGCCTCAATACCTATTCAGTTCCACCAACTCCATCTGGCACAAAAATCTCAGTGTTCATACATGACAGTGAAATCACAGAATCCCAGCATGGTTTGGGTTGGAAGGGACCTTAAAGATCATCTCATTCCACCCCCTGCCATGGGCAGGGATATCTTTCACCAGATCAGATTCCCCCAAGCCCCATCCAGCCTGGCCTTGGACACTTCCAGGGATCCAGGGGCAGCCACAGCTTCTCTGAGCAACCTGTGCCAGGGCCTCACCACCCTCACAGAGGGATAAAATGAGTTAAACAAGGTCATAAAATTCTCTTTTTCCACCCAGTCTGTACCTAAAAGTTTCCAGTAAGAAAATGCCTGGCTTAGTCCACTGTTAGGTACATGGCTGCCTTTGTGTCTTTCAAGTGATTTCTGATTTGTACTTTTTTTTCTTTATAAATAAAATTAAACAGATGAACATCAGCTAATAACACAAGACCAAGACCTGTTTATAAGCACTTGTACTACCCTTGCCTTACAATGGAGAGAGTAAATCCAAAGAATCTGTTTTAGGAGGAGAAAAGGGGGTTTGCTCAAGGAACATACTTAAAATTACCACAGCACAGAGGAAGGTACAGAGGGGTTAGAGGGAAGGCAGCTCTGTTGGGACTGGGGAAGGACATCAAACAATTTTGTTTGGTGACCCTTCTCTTGCAATTCTGCACCCTTCCCTAAGATGAAAGAGCACCTCCGTAAGACTTTTGAGAGAAGAGGGTGTGGTCTAATGCAAATGTAGCAATACGGCCACCCGCCCTGAATCACCAGTACAGTCTTCCCCAACTTTGTGAATCCCAAAGGATACCCTCCCTGTTTCCTGGCAGAAAAGCACAGTACAATCTCCAGCTGCAACAGAATTCTTAAGTGCCTTTGCTGAATGGTGGCAGAGTTTACATCCAGTTCCACCTCAGCAGCCCACGGTAAAATAACACGGACCGATACATAAAACAATTGCACACCTCTGATCAAGCAGGGCGGGTGACAGAGGCACAACTCTAGAGACCCGTGCTCTTCCCTGGCTCTTCTGGTTTCCCTGCTGTCTTGTCTGGTTGATCTGTTGTCAGTGTGGAGCTGGTTGCATCCCACCCTGACCCTACAGACACCAAATTCCACCGTTTCTGTGTGCTAAGGGTGACACAAGGGGCTCTGCAGCCCTGCAGGCTGAGCATGCTCTTGCAACCACAGGATTGGACCCACTAACCTGAGACCCCAAAGAAAAAACACTGAGACAATAATTTCTTCTCTCAAAGGACAGTATGGCCATGTCCTAAACATCTCCATCATGTAGAAACTCCAGTGCCTTTCCCTCTACCTGCAGCTGAGCATGATAAAAACATCCCTGTCACTAGTTTTTTGGGTTTTTTCTTGAGACAAGCAAAACTCTTTCTATTTTTTTCCCCTGCCTGGCACCCTGTATTTGACCTCTGGTTTTTAAGTGAAATACTTCTCAGTCAGCCTGAAGAGCAGCAGTAGCTGCAAGTGCCAGGGTTGCAGCTGGGTGCCCACCCCACATGTGCTTGTTGAATGAACCAGGAGCAACCTGCAGAGCCGAGGAGAGCTGCGTGTCAGCTGCTGCTGCTGGGTATTTCCCTCCTGTGCTTTTTCCAGCTTCAGGAAAAATGGCAGGGAGCTTGAAACTCAGGACGGGAGAATGAGGAGCTGGCATAAAACAAACCCTGAGTGGCGAAGCTGGAGCTGGCTGGTGGCAGCTGCTGCAGTGAAGTGGCAGCTCCACGCTCTGGCTTCAGTGTGTAGCAGAGCTGGAAAGATGATTTGGAGGAAACAGAGCCTATGAGACCATAACATCTCTACAGCCATCTGTGTCACTGTCACAGCTCACACTTGAATGTGGCCAGTTTCAATGAGGTTTAACAGGAGGAGCAAGACCGCAAGGATGCTGCAGTCCTACAAGGTTTGTGACAATCAGTAGATAAATTTGGGCTGGAGTCTCTTCTGGTTGTATATTTTATGCAATTTAATGAGTTAAATAAACAATTATAACCTGAAGTGAACATGTAAAATCATCCCCCAAATTGTTGCAGGCTGTGCCCTCACATCACACATTGTTAGGAAACCCACACTGGCAACATTGCATATTTTGAATCTGACAACACAAACCCAGTAGGGAACCAAACTGCAAAATATGGGCAGGAACCTCCTGTGGGTGGGAAATCATCAGCACTGGGAATCCCTAAGAAAGCCCAGTTGTTTTTCCTGGAGCACCAAAGAGCAGAAGGAGCAGGGAATGGATCTGACCTGAAAATTCAATGAACAGAGTCCTGCAAGTGCTTTCCAGCTCTGACATCCATTTGGAGTGTGTCATGCACACAGCAAATTTTATTTGCCATGAAAAGATTCTTTACCCAGAGGGAATTTGGGCACTGGAACAGGTTCCCCAGGTCAGACCCCCAAGCCTGAGGGAATTCAGAAACATTTGGACAAAGCTCTCAGGCATGTGAGGGGATTTTTTGGGTGTCCTGTGCAGAGTCAGGAGTTGTACTCAATGATCCTTGCGGGTCCCTTCCTACTCAGAATATTCTAGGATTCTATGCACAACTCACATCAAGTCCAAACCAGGCTCACAGCTTATTATAACACAGGTTGATTCTGGGAGAGTATAAACTCCATTCCAACCCTATCTCCAAAATAATTAATGGATTATGTAAAAGTAAAATAACCCTTTCATTGCATACAATAAAAGACACACAATCTCCTTGCAGTTCAGCACTTTACCCCCTTCCTGCCTACGGCACCTTCTTTTTTCATTTTTCAGGCAGATTTCTTTCCATTTTATGTTTTTTAGCTGCTGCTGTTGTCAGCCAGGCTGGGGTTGCCTTTCTGTTAGCCTTTGGGGACACAATCTCTCAGTATCAGTTTCTCAGCTTGTGCCTATGACTGCCAGGGCTCAGAAACAGCAGCAGTGGCTGCAACAAATGAATAAATAGCAGTGATAAACTTGCAATTCCCACCCAGGCTGGAAAACAATTCACAAATGGGAAGGATGCCAGAATGCAAGGTTTGGGCTTAAAAGGGTTGAGAAACTCCTATTTAGACACAGTGTAGATCATTTGATCACGCTTTGGAGAATGTTAACTATTTGTTTAGTTAAGTGGGGTTTGCTTAGAGTACAGCCCCAAAAAAGGATTGCAGCAACAGTTAACAGGCTCAAAGACCAGAGTTTTCATCATCTGACCAGAAAACAGATTTTAAAACCAAACCAAGAAGCGGTTGTGTAGTTAAACACAGACCCTGCTTCCTCATGTGCGCAATATTCTCCCTTCTTCCCTAGATTTGAAGGAGAAATTCTTTACTCTGAGACCCTGATTTCCCAGAGGACCTGAGGCTGCCCCTGGATCTCTGGAAGTGTTGCAGGCAAGGTTGGATTAGGCTTGGAGCAACCTGGGATAGTGGGAGATGTCCCCACCCATGGCAGGGGAGTTGGAAGAATACATTCTTTGGGGTCACTCCCAACCCAAACCATTGCAGGCTGTGGGTTCCAGCTGAGGGTCAGCTATGGCATGGCCAGAGGGAGAAACCTGAAATCAGGAGGGTTTTCCCACCAACTCCACCCCCAGCAGACAGTTTTTTCCTTTCCCCCAGACCCAGCTGGCAGGACCTGGAGCAGAGTGTGGTTCCTGCAACCTTTAGCAGGAGGAAGTTTCCCCTGTCCCAGCCAGCACATCCATGAAGGACCAAAGGTTTGGAATGCTGCCCGCACAGCAGAGATTGACACCCACGAGAGCAGCCTTTCCTTGGTGCTGACAGATTGCCATTTAACCAGCGAGCAGGGAGAGCAAGTGTTCCTGTCCTCAGCCACCACGCAGAGACAAGGTCAGCATTGCAAGTGATGGACTGCAGCGCAGATTTCCCCACGCCACAGACCCAGGACTCCACACCACATTTGAAAACAGTTTAATTTCAGTGATGGATACAGGGAGCTCGCTTTCCAGGCTGTGAACTCTTGACAGCTCCTCAGCTTAATACATCAGGAAAAGATTTACACCCCCTCACCCAACTCCCATCCACCTGAAGGAAAGAAAAACGTGTATTTGGAGGAGACAAAAGAGGAGGGGAGGTGTTTTATTACACTAGATGTCTTTTACAAGGGAAGTATTTTCAGCCATCTGCTCTAATTATTCCTCCTGTATTGGCCACCATCTTCATGCAACAATAGAAATAATTATCTCCTCAAGGGCAGAAAAAAAAATATTTACAGAAACAAACAAAAGTTGATTATCTTTAGCTCCTAGGGAAAAAAAGAAACAAGCTACTTCTTAATGAAGGAGCAATTAGGAAGGTGGGTAGAACATCTATAATTAAACCAGACAAATTGGTCCAGGCTCCTCCCTCCTACACACACTTGAAAGGGATGCAAATGCAAGTCATTTGCTACAGTCAGTAGAATTAACAAGCAAAATGCTGCCCAGTGCCCAAAGAAGCTGAACCTGTCTCTTGGCATCATTCCCTGCCCCTCCTGCTTGTCACACCTCTAACCCTTTGCCAAATTAACTGAAAAATACTCACCACAACTGCAAAGCTCTGGAATTTCAATTGGCATGGGGAGGTCTTCCTCTGTATGACAGCATCCCCAAGAGAGTTACAGGATTCTCATTCATCCTGTTGTTTAAGAACAGCCTCCTGCCTGCACTTCACCGCTCAGTGTAAAAGAAAGCACTTTTTCTATGTAAACCAAAACCAGAGGACTTTTGGAATTGTCTTTTTATTCCCTACAGTGTATAAGAATTTTGTTCACTGAGAGAATAAAGGCATATATACAGCGTGGTGGGAAAGATGGAATGGGGTCATCACAATGAGAAAAAAAAAATCTTACACTGTGCAAAAACAAGTATAAAGCAGCAAGAAAAAATATTCTCTCTATTAAGAGCAGAATTCAACACCTCATTTTGTAGACAAATATATGGACTTTGACTTTCAAAAATAAATTAGTAGAATTTAACTGTCTGTGCTATGAAAACAATGAGTGGCCAGACTGAAGCTGGTCAAGGAACAGGCTGATCAGGGAAGTGGTGGTATTGTCATCCCTGGAAGTGTTCAGAAAACGCATAGATGTGGCACTTGGGGACATGGTTTAGTTGGGGACCTGGCAGTGCTGGGGAAATGGTTGGACCTGATGATTTTGGAGTAAATAATTCTATGATTTTTAAAACTGAAGTTCTCAATGCTTCTCCAAGAAGTCTCGGGATAGAGACCACCTAATGCTCATTACAGGTGCAAACAACTACAAGGAAAGAGCTGCAAACCAGCACAGGGGGAAAACTTCTTAAACTTATTTAGGGGATTTCCCCCACCCCCGTCAAAAAGGGCCAATTTTCACTTAAAAAAA
>VXAC01000180.1:101896-121823 GCA_013399225.1 Rhipidura dahli | reverse complement strand
AAAAAACAAAAAAAACCAAGCCAGAGATCCAGAGATGAGAAATTACCATGATTTGCAGGGTTTCTCTTAACCATCCAGCAATTCCAGAGAAGCTGCCTTCAAATATTTAAGTAGCCTGTACTGAGTTTCTTCAGAAATCAGAGTGCCAAAGCAGTCTAGTGGATCCTACAATGTGCTCAGCAACATCTTAAAGGACTTTTATTCATGTGCACATCACTACAGTGTTCAAAATTTGCCATTGAGCACGGTATTTCCAAGCTGGATGTGTGGGAGAAGGAAGTAAGAGAGAAAGGAGAACCTCTGGAAAAGTTTGAAGTGGAAAATCTACTTCCATCCTCTCGGGGAAAGCACCACATTCACCTTTATCACTTCTATTTCATAGAATCGTGGAATATCCAGAGTTAGAAGGGTTCCACAAGGATCACTGAGTCCAGATCCTGGCCCTGCTCAGGACACCCCAAAAATCCCTTCCATGGGTAACCTGAGCAGACACTGGTAACCAAATTGGGCAACAAAGGTAGAGAGATAAGGTAGAGGGACCATCTTCCTCTGGTTTCTGAAATAAGTGTTTCCAAAAATGGCAGAAATTTTTGTGCTCCAGTCACAAATCAGTAAGAAAGTAGCCTTAGACATCAAAAAAACAAACAAACAAATAACACCACCCCCCACAAAAAAACCAAACCAAACCAAAAAACAAACAAAGAAATAAAAAAAAAAAAAAACAAAAACAGAAGGCAAGAAATCTAGAGAACTAGCCTCCAAAAAAAATTAGTCATTTCTGCCAAAAGACGATATCATCCCCAAGAGGACTGGAAGGAACTGTAGCTATGAATAAACCACGGAAGGAATCAAGCAGAATACTTTTGGCTGCACCTGCCTGGAGAGTCTGTAACAGGCTGCCAGAGAGAGTAGGAGAGCAAGCTCGCTTTTCCCTAATAACTCAGCATTCTTGACTTGAGTGCCTGGGACAGAACAAGCCTGGAACATAACCCAGCAAACCATTTCCAAGGCCACCAGGTGATATTTTTATCACTGTCTGTCTGCATCATCTGCTGCTGTGCAACTTCTCTTTACCCATTACACCAGCTTCAAAATGCAGGTGGGGTTATCCCACCAGGCCCCTCTTTAATTACTCTCATAAGCATCAATAAAGGATCAGGGCTGGGCTCGTGGTTGGACGTGTGATGCATTATCCAACATCTTTATTTTTAACCGAGACTGCTTGCACCCTGAGTTAAAAAGAAAGAACTACTTTTCCCTTTTTCTTATTTGTTTTAATTTTAGCTGTCCTGCAGAAATCTTTCTGGCTTCTGCTGAGTCGCACAGGCACAAGAAGGGAAGAATCTGGCTGGGCATGTTCTCTATGGGACTGATGAATGACCCTAGTCTCTCCCAAACTATTAGAGGATAAATCTGTTTACACACAAAAAATTGACCTGGGCTGGTGAGGTGGGACTAGAACCAGGAAACTGGCACGTCCCAGAGGTAAAAATGCATTTGCAGCCAAGAGCATTAGTAACTCAAGACCATAAACAAGCCACAGCATCATTAATTACTCAGACAGGGGCAGCCGCAGAAGCAGTGAGAAGACCCAAAAGCCAACTGTAAATAGTTCATCGAGCTGATTAGTTCAGGAAAAAAATGAGTGGGCAGTTTTGGAGGTCAGAGGCCATGGCACAAGTCAGTCTCAAGCCAATTTGCAACTGGACAATGGCATGAGAAAAAGCTTAATTCCTGTTTAAAAACAAAAAAAAAACAAAACAACCCCAAACAAAACCAGCAAAGCCACTTAAGAAACAGCCACCAAAAAGAAAAAGGTTTATTCAGCAGGGGAGTAATCACTGCAATTTCGAAGCACAGAAGGTAAGGCTCCTTGCTCCAGAGGTATTTAATTAAGGACATGGAGGATTAGTTAAATCTAATGGTGCTTTTATACGGAGGGCACTGAAAAGACATCACTGCTGTCAGGGGGACATACCCCAGGTATAGATGAGCCATCTTCACACATACAGGCAACAAAACTCACCCAAATTCCATGTGAAATACCAAATAATGGAGGGATACGAACATTATTAATCCACTCCATAATTAAACAAACTATGAGACCTCTGGGAAGGTCCCTGTTTCTTTACCACACTCACATGAGGACCAAAGTGTTGTTCTTGGGTCTCTCAGGGTCGTGGTGGGAGGATGAGCCTAAAATCAGAAATCTCAATCTCAAATGTTAAAGAAAAGACCCTGGGAAGCAGAGGAACTGTCTGGGAGCACGTGAAGAGCCCTGTTTCATGGAATGCCTATTTTCTGCCTGGTAACTCCTTGTTAATTCACAAGAATCTTTCCAATGTTCATTTACAGAGTCAGATTATCTATTATAGTGGAAACTATCCTAGTGCAGAGTTTTAAGCCCAACTTGCCTGACAATCCTGTGAGTGGAATTCAGACACTGGGGAATTCAGTGTGACCTTCCAGTTTAGATACAGCAGGACCATGTTTTCCTTTCCAGAACACTGTTAAAGGGCACTCATAATTTACACATCTCTCTGAACCAGTGATTTCTCAGAGTACAGAGGCTTCTGAGACAAATTAAGAACAGCAATTTAGCAGTAATGAGAAAATTACAGCATCAAGTTGTTTACACAAGCAGGATAACCAAGCCTGGTGACTGTGTCAGCCTTTGCACTGTGCAAATGCTGTCTCCCAACTGAATGATCTTGAGTTACACTTACTAATCTGAGAGCAAATATTGCCAGTGCAAAGATTAGCTCAACAATTTGCTGACCACCTGCAGGACAAGTAAGCAAATTTTGTGCTTATGTGTCAGCCAGCAGGATTTTGGAATGAGTGCTACAGCAAATGGGGTGGGAGGAGCGAGGCTCGTCCACCCCAACAGTGCCAGTGAGAGCTGATTTTTTTTTTTTTTTTTTTTTTAAATCAGACAGGAAGATAAACAGAATCACAGAGCAGTTTGGGATGGAAGGGAACTCTGCAGATCATCTAGTCCTACCCCCTTGCCAAGGCAGGGTCACCCAGAGCAGGGGACACAGGAACACCTCCAGGTGGGTTTGGAATGTCTCCAGAGAGGGAACTCCACATCCTCCCTGGGCAGTGCTCTGACACCCTCAGTGTGAAGAAGTTCTTCCTCAATCTAAGGTGGAATTCCTTGTGTTTTAGACCCTTTGTAAGAGTCCCAGGTCAGCTGTGAAGGTCAGAGCACTGGTGTGGGATCCAGCCTCTGACTTTCCCACAGCTCCCATGGAAACATGGGGAACACAGGTGAACTGAGACACAAGCCACCTCCACTGCAAACCTGGCTTGCAGGGGGTTTGCAGTGATTTACCAGGCAAAGACTGAAAAGTGCTTGGAAGAGGGCAAACTCTGTATGTAGGCTACAGCCTGGTCTGTCC
This sequence comes from Rhipidura dahli, assembly GCA_013399225.1. Classification (NCBI taxonomy): domain Eukaryota; kingdom Metazoa; phylum Chordata; class Aves; order Passeriformes; family Rhipiduridae; genus Rhipidura; species Rhipidura dahli. The sequence goes on along the minus strand of VXAC01000180.1, from coordinate 118,419 downwards.
TATGCATAAAATACAGCAACCAGGCAGCAAAACCACACAATCCAAGGACAAAATGATTCTGCCTTAACTGCATCCACATCTCCTCAACCAAAGCATCAGGGCCACCGACTAATAATGGGCTTGACCATCTAGCCAGGGTAGGATCTGAAACACAGCAGCAGTATTCAGAATTATCCCTGCATCACAGGAATAGTTGTAGGTGTAATGAGGTGTAAAGGACTTGGCCAGCAGTGGAGGCACACTCAGTTCTCTAAGGTGCATCATACAATGGGAATGGTTTGGGTTGGGAGAGTCCTTAAAGCTCATCCTGTTCCACCCCTTGCCATGGGCAGGAACATCTTTCAGTACCCCAGGTAGCTCCAAGCCCCATCCAACCTGGCCTTGGACACTGCCAGGCATTGAGCAGCAACAGCTACTCCAGGCAACCCGTGCCAGGGCCTCACCACCTTTTAGCAAAGAATTTATTCACAGTATCTAATCTAAAGAAACTTAATTTTCCTATGTCCTATTACTCCATGCCCTTACGAAAAGGCCCTCTCTAGCCTTCCTCTAAGCCTCCTTTAAGTCCTGAAAAAGTAATTTCCTCTCATGTTGGGCTATAGGGATGCAGGATTTGGGACTCTCAGCAGCCACCAAGATTTTCCTGCTCCTGTAGAAGTGTGTGGCAGTGACCAACAGTGCTGGTATCTGACTTCTACGATGGAGACAATCCTGCACCTGCCCCTCAGGTGGAGAATGTCACCCTACACAGCTGTTATTTCAGCAATGTGAGCTTCTGGAACAGCTCCTCCCAAGCTGCAAGCTTTCAGAGCCCACTCTCCAACTGGGTGTCCTGTTTAGCTTTAGCACATCAACAACATGCTGCCTTCAGCCTATCTGTGTGCATTATCTGCTGCTCTAATGTATCGTGTGCAGAGCCACAGCATCATTACAGGTAAGTGCTCAGGTTTAAATGCAAACATAATTGCATAATGTGGTACAGCCAGGAAGGGTAATGCAGGAAATAGAGCCAGCTCCATCTGATAGTGCAATCTGACTGGAGCGCCGGCCCTTCGGATCAAACGCGCTGCCCAGATGGGGCAACCAAGAATAAAAGTGCTTCGTGGTATCTTTATTGTCATCATCAAAAACACTTATCTGCCATGAAGGTAAAAAGGTGAAGATGGGACTCATACAGAAAAGGTCACAGAAGCAACAGGGTATCACTGGGTTGTGGGGGCAAGGAAGATGCCATGGCTCAGCAAAGGCCACCTTCCCTCTCCAAGCTGAATTTGCCAGTTCCTAATGGGAATCTGAGCATGGAGTGGCATTTAAAACATTGGGAACACCCAGATCATTTTCCTGCAGTCAGGGGTGTCTATTGAACTGTGATCAATCCAGATAAAACCTCTGACCCTACTGCGCAAGGAGCTGCACAAAGACAGGAGAACATTCCCAGCCCAAGACACCTTCCAAATGAGAACATGTCTGCAGCAGATATGTGCTCTTTAATACATTTATTTTATGGAGCTAAAATTAGAACTGATTCTCTATGGAACAGCACTTCCATCTACTTAATCCTTTTTTTTTTTTTTCAGTAGTTTGAGCCCTCAGTGGCACACGATAGATGATTTCAGGGGTGCAGACAGCACCACAACAGAACCCAGAAGGCAGCAAAAGTAAATTTAGTGCACTTTGAACCACTTGCCCTCAATAGGAACGCCTCCAATGAAGAGAGCATCACACACATCATAGGACAGTAACCACTCTTGTCATTTCAAGAGGTTTTAGCCCAAACTTCATACAAATCAGACAACAAGATGAGAGCCTAGCGTGAGAGAGAACCTCTTTACTAACACACTGCCCTCTGAACTGAGAAGCCTTTGAGTTGAAAGCACAAACTGCTGTTGTTTGAGCTGTAAAGCCATCCCTCTGTCTGTAACAGGGCTGTAACAGCTCATCTTTGTTGGGGATGCAGATCCCCTGCAATAATGCACTCCATGGCTTCACTCTCTGCCATCCCACACACTCATTTGTCTTCCTGTTACATATTTGTCAGGATAAAAAATCCAGGGTCCTTGTACTGAAGGGTCCATGTTGGCACATCCTTACCCCAGTATCTGAATACCCCAGTATTCGAGTGCTAAAGGATGCAGATGTGTGCTGAGTAATATTCCAAAGGTGCATTTAATTTTGGAGAGGGTTGGGTACCATCCTAGAGCACACAAAGAGATGAGGATGTAGGTAAAGGTGGAAATGTCAGCTATCACCACCTGGAGAAACTCATCCAGAATTGTTACCCATGATACCTGTATTCAAATCCCTCAAGTACCTGACAATCCAGAAACTCCCTCTTCCAGACCTAAAATTGAACACTGGCTTGGGGCCCTGCCAGTGACCAGCATCTGCAATCCTTTCAGCATGGATAAACCTCAATATCTGCAACCCTGTCCGGGCCATCTCATTTTTAACACAGTGGCTCCCAAAAAGGCACTGCAGAGCAAGAACTGCCCATCTTCTTCTGAACCAACTCATTTCAGAGAACCATGCAATCACAAACTGGTTTTGGTGAGAAAGGACCTTAAAGACCACTTAGGTCTAACTCTCTTCCAGAGGAAGGGACATCTCCCACTATCCCAGGCTGCCCCAAGCCCCATCCAACCTGGCCTTGGACACTTCCAGGGGAGGGGCAGCCACAGCTTCTCTGGGAACCTGTGGCAAGGCCTCACCACCCTCACAGGGAAGGATTTCTCCCTAATGTCTTTACCTAAATCTACCTCAGAATGGTCCATGTTGCCTTCCTGTGCCTGCCCTCACAGGTTTGCTGGTGAGCTCAGGGAAAAGCTCTCCTCAACACTAAAAGCAAAAACTGCATCTTCTACTCACCAAACACAGGTTGAGGCAGGAGGAAAAACTGCAAAAAAAGGTGAATTAGAGAATGAAAGAGCAAGAGAGCGTATGTGAAAGAGGGAGCACTGTAACCCCTTAGTGGGTGAAGCCAAGCCTGACCCTTGATCAGAATCCCAGAACAGAGAAGATGTGTGAAAGCAGGAAAATAAATCAATAAGCAAAACAGCAATCTCTTTCCTCAATTTTATTTGAGGAAGGTCAAATTTACCCAGCTCCTCACAAGCTGTCTTTGGCTAAAATCACCGCTAACGAGCCCTGACATTTGAAATTTAACTGAATATGAGCTAACAGCTCCCAGCCCTCCACCACCCATGGAGCTGACTGGGAATATTTTGTTAAAGCCATAGACAGGGCTAAACTGAGCTTTATTGAGAAGACCCAGCGTTCAGGGTGAAGTGTTTACAGCACCCACTTCACCTGATGCTTCCCTGCCCTGGCACATCTGCTTTTCTTCACGGGGAACTGCAGAGCAGTCAGTGCCCTCTGCTCCTCCCCAGCGCCGGTGTAATTATTTGCTGATTTTTACGAGGTCCCCTTACGATCCCTTAATGAAGTCCTTTGCTCTGCAGCGATTCACGAGGACAGATTGGACACGAGGGGCTTCCACTTAGGGAGCTGCCAATCAGGGGATGGTACCCAGCACTTATCGAGCAGTTGTTAAGTCAGTCTATCACCCGGCTATTACAGGCTCATCATGAAAACAGCTTGCTTTTACTGGCAGCCACATTAAATTAACCCTTTCCTTAGAGACGGGGGAAAGCCTCAAGTAGATTAATTGTGGCAAAGAGTTCTGGTTTTCCCTCCTGCTACAGCAATTTTCTTTTTTAAGTTATTTATGAACACTCTCTGAACTGAAATCTCCCTACTTTTGATTTGTTTTTCCTCTACCTGTACAGCTAGTTCACATTTTTAGTCTATGGTAGACATTGTGATAGCACCAACAGTAACAAAATCAGGAAAAAAAAATCAAACTTAAAAAAAATTTCAGAACAAAAAATACTGTTTGTCCTTTCTCCATTCCTTACTCTAAACTGTGCACAGAAGGAATCATGATACAAGATGATTGTCTTTACATCACTACCAGTGGTCTTCTACAAGACCAAATTTTTCAGTCTTTGGTTACCTTCAGGATTGACCCACTTTTTTTTCAAAGAACATAACTCTTCTCCCCTCCCACACACTTTATCCAAGGCTTCTTCTCACTTTTTGTGGATGAGGTAGGGCACCTGATCCTGCCCTCATGGCAGGCACCAGACTCAGAACTTTAGGCTACATCCGTGGCCCAGCCACATTAAGAATACCTCCCATGATCCCACTCTGGCCAAGACTATGCCATTGAAATCTCCCAAATTTCAGTAGAGGGTGACCACATGCCCAATCCTTGCTGGGTGCTGGGCCAGACCCCAGAAATATTTGGGAAGGGGTTGTAGGTCAGCCAATGCCTCTGGTACAAAGGAAACACCATGTGGAGCATCCAGCCCCCAGCACTGCTCTGTCTGGGACTGGTGAGAGGACAGAAGTCGGATGGTGACTTTGAGTCCTCTGTTGGTGACACAAGGAGCTGAAAGGCCACACCTTTATCCCATGTCACACCACACAGAGGACAAGACCATCAGATATGTTAAGCCATGCTCCAATGCAGAACAAGCCTGGGCTAGGTGTGTGTCCAAGTTACTCAGCCCTTTTTCCATTAAATTCAAAGTGGGCAGCTGGAGAAGGTGCAAGGCTTCCTCCAACTTCACCCAGAACCACAGGCTGGACACCCCAGCACAGTCCTAGGCATCCAACATTCCCACTCCCTTCCCCCAAACTGAGACAAAGCCAGGCTGAACGGGGCTTTGAGCAACCCAGTCTAATGGAAAGATCTACATCTTTAAACGCCTTTCCAACCCAAACTGAGTCCCACAGATGACAGACCAAAGCCGTGGCTTCAAACACAGACAGCCCTTCCCCCTCCAAAACTGCCGGAATGCCAAAGGAGTCAAATAGAGTCTCTGTCATAATTAAACAGAAAAGTGGCAGCAACACTCTGTGCAAGTGCCTGGGAGCAAGTGGAGAGCACATAAGCACACAGTCACTCAGCTTCCCCACATCCTCTTGACCCCTATTGGAGCCTTCCCTCTGTACAGGAAGGGAAAGATTTGCTTTCTGTTCCCTGGAGAAGCACTTCCAAAGTGGCACTTTTCACTTGAAATCTATTTCTCTTAAGAGTTGGGAGCAGGGATTAATGGAGGGGGAGGAAGGGAAACAGCTCTCATTAAACTATGCCGTGTCCTGTTCTGATTTCACACAGGTTTGTTTAAATGCTTATGGAAAAGCTTTGAGGTGCTCTGGATTACAGGGACTGGCATCCCATCCTGGGGATTATGGCAACCCATCCTAGGATATCCTGGGGGTGGTTTCCAATGAACCCCTAAGCGCAGCTGTATGAGCAGTGGGGAGAAAAGGGTTCCCTGGAAAGTCACAAACAATTCAGGGAGTAATCTCCTCAGAGACATTAGAAAGATGGTGGGATTGAAAATAAAAAGAAGAGGCTTTTCCCAGTGGAGGAATCTTTCATTTTTGACCTGATGGCAGGAGAGGAAAGAGTAAAACCTCAAATCAGGAAGCAAAAAGTTAAAGGAAAATAAAACCACACCACAAGCACATCTCCTAAATTTCCCATTGCAGCCCAAGGCTGAACCCATTAAAAAGAAAAAAAAAGAAAGAATGAAAAAAAAAAAAAAAAGAAAGAAAAACAGAGAAAGGAAGAGAAGCAATTTTGCTTATCCTTTTCTCACACACCTAGCAGCCCCTTTTTCCTATTATTTATTTATTTACCTTCCCCTTCCAGAGCAAGGCCCTTATTTTCTCATTTAGTTCAACAGAGATTGTTCTCCTGGAATGACCTTTTTTTTTCCCTTTCTCTCTCTCTCCTCCTCCTCTCCTTCTTCCTCCCCCCTCCTCCCTGCTGCCTCCAGGCCATTGCCCTCGTGCCAGTAACTAGATAACACACTCTATCAGAGATTTTTTAAAAAATCATTGCAAAGGCACTAGCGCTGATAGTGGCATCAATCCTTGCCTGACACGGGCTCGGGTCAACCATTTATCTCTTCACATTGCCTGTGGTTACTGGGGAGCCCATCTTGGTTCTCTACATCTTAACAACCTTGCAGATGGTACCTCCCTGCTCCAGCAGCCTCTGCACCCCAAGACTGGTTTTGTGGGTTTATTTTTATTAGGTATTTTTATGGACTGTTCCACTTCTTTTCTGTGAGGGTCTGGTGGGTTTCTTTGCATTCCCCACCGCCTTCTGAAAATAGCACTGTGACCAAGATAACAGTTTAAGAAAACAGGGAATTTGGAGATGCAAGGGTGGGCTTGCTGATGTGTTAAAAGTGCACTTTTATTAAAATATACACAAAATATTATAGAAGAGTGTCATCTAATCCTATTCCTGATATCCCATCCTGTGTGACATGGCTATTTTTGGCTGGTTGCACTGCCAAAGGACCCAGGAGCCCTACTCACAGCCCAAGACAACATAAAATCAGGTTCTATCAGGATACTTGCTAAAAAATCCAATTAAACTATTCCCAAACCTCAGCAAGTTGTGATGCCCTTGGCCAGATAAAGTGGCTGATGTTTTTGGTGTTTTGAAGTTTCTGGTGTTTTGCACTCTCTGAATGGATACACAGGAATTAAATATCATATTGTATTATAATTATTCCTCAAGTGGAGAAGAGGGCAGCTGTTTTATTAACTCCCTCCAAACAAACTCTATATTAAACAGGAATCTGCTCTGTTCCTTCCCCATTCCTGGCAGTGTTCAAGGCCAGGCTGGATGGGGCTTGGAGCAACCTGGTTTAGTGGAAGGTGTCCCTGCCCATGGCAGGGGGACTGGGACTAGATGACCTTTTCAGGTCCTTTCCAACCTGAACCACTCTGTGACTCTATGATCCCTACCCTGTCTAACTACTCTCAGGCTGCTGTAGTGATTTTCCTCATGGACTGCCAAGTATGAGCCCTTCACCCTCAAAAATGCACCCATCAAACATCCACACAACATGAGGACAGCACTAAGATGAGGTGAAGGAGCAGAGCCACTTCCATCACCTGTAACCCTCCTAGATGGACAACATCAAGAGTTGTCCCTGTCCATGGCGGGGGTTGGAATGAGATGATGTTTAAGGTCCCTTCCAACCCAAAATATTCTGTGACTTGCCATCAGTCCTGCTGTGAGCAATAAAGTAACAGACCCTTCCGTGCTCCCTGGAAGCTGACTAGGATTGGCCACCTTTGTAAATCCCCAAACATCTCCAATGGCTGAAGCCATTTAATTTCTTTCCTCACCTCCAAATAATTAGGCATCAAGAGAGATGGTAAACTGGGTGGGGGGAAGGGAAAGGAAAGGAATAATTCTAAGATCTGCAGAGGAATCCAAGGGATTTGAAGAGCTAGTCCTGATTACACTGAGTGGAAGTTGAGCAGAAAGGATATTTGACATGACTGTACATATTTCAGACACAGCCTTTGTGGGGGGTTTATATTTTTTTTCATTCATGAGAAGTGAACAAAGCAGTTATCCCTGTATCCATCACCAAGCTAAGAATTCACAGATCCTCCATACTCTAAGCCACCCTTTAAATCTCAAGACCTTCCCTTAACACCCTGTTAACAACAAACCCAAGGCAATCTAGCACACCCAGGCAGAGCCATCATCCAGGATGCCATTTTTATCTGGCAAGTTATTTTTTAACAACCTCCTGTCCCTCAACAGGGACAACCTTGAGGGTTGGGTTGCAGGGAATTCACTGGGATACCAGTTCAGCTTCCCTGTGGCTGAGTTAACCCGTGGCATCTGCCCTCTGCCAAACATTCCATCACCCGTGTGGGCCAGCAGAGGAGGGGCAGTGGGAGCAGGGAAGTGCAGCTCCAACAGCATCTTTGCATCATGATTAGGTCTGGTCCAGCGATCCAGAATAATAATGGGATGGCTCACTGAGCATAATGGGTTCAGAGCCATCAGAGTCTGGTCAAACCCTCCCATGAGCATCCTCTCCTTGTGTTTTCAGGGTGTTTTGCACATCTCATCAGTGTCACCAGAGCTGACGTCTCATTATGCAGCCAAGGTGGAAGTGGACAGGTACTGAGCGAGCATTAGAACTTTTCTTTTCCCTTTTATTATTTAATTCATATCTTCCCATTATCCAGTGCATTCTTGAAGCTGTGAACTAATTAAGTCCTGTGGGATATACAATCAGTGCTGGGTTGGTTTTTTTTTCTCCCTCCCTCTCTTTTCAGTAGGCTAAATTGCATTATGTACTGAAATAAAAATAATTGTGCAACTCTTCTTAGATAAAAAACAGAGCAAGTTACAAACACTAATGATGCTGAATGCAACAGTGGGACAGAGGCCTGCTGCTTACTTCTTGTGACCTAATTAAGTCATACAGGGCAAAATACTTCAAACACTAAATGAGACAAGAACTTAAATCAGTTTCTAAGTAAAATAATAAAAACTGTTCTCGGGGGGGGGGGAGGGGGACTCAAACCAGACCCCAGGAAAAATCCAAGTTGAACTGAAATTTCATGAAGTCTTCCATGAAAATCACAGATCTCCAGATAGCAACTTGAGACTCCATGAAATTTTGTGAGTCCTCTAGACTTAGATCTGAGCCCAGCTCACACTGTAACCATGCACCTGATGTTCCTGGAGATCTCTTCCAACCTTTAGGATTCTATGATTCATGCAAGCAATAGCTCAGAGACCAGATCTGAAAGGACAAAAATTTGTGGTGGATTTTGTGGCACCTATCAGAAAACGCAGCTGTTTAAATAAAACAACTGATAAAAAAATACCCTAAAAACTGTGTCATTGAATAATGAACATATAATAGAATATCCTGAGCTGCAAGAAACCCACAAGGATCATCAAGTCCAACTTCTGGCTCTGCACAGAACAACCCTAAGAACCTCAGTCTGCACCAAAGAATGTTGTCCAAATGCTGCTTGAACTCTGGCAGGTTTGGTGTTGTGACCATTTGCACCTTTTAGGCTCAAGTTCCCAGAACCAACATTTTACTTTTTATTTTTTTATTATTTTCTGTTCTCAACCAGGGCTGTTCTCTGTTCTTGCCAGTGCCCATACATTCCATGCCATAAGCCTCTGCCAGCCTTTCTAAATTACCTCTTTTCACTTCCAAAGCCATCCTGGAGCTAATCCTGCTCCATCATCATCATCAAATCGCCTCCGAGACAACCCTCCCACAGCACCCAGCTGGGCTGAGCTCTCAGCTTGCCCAGACATCCTTCAGTTGGCAGCAGAGGAAGCTGAAAACAAACCACTGAGCAGTGCAGCTGTGCTGAGAACAGGATCATGCCCCTTTTTTATGGAATGCTTCGAGATCCTTGCATGAGCATGCAAGAGAAGTGCCAGATGTTATTATAAAGAGATGCAGCCCCATTACTTGTACCCAGATTTGTGCTGCCTGCTAATAGCACCATTATCCTAAGGCACGTGGTGCTATTAATGCATTTCCCTGCTTAGTGCTGAACCTGGGGACCATTTTTTCCACTGGAAAGGTAAGGCCAGTTCACATGACATGATTTAAACCTCCACGGTGAAGCATGCACGCACTGCACCAGGTCGTAAATCTTAACAGGATGCTGTCAGCCAGAAAGGGACCAAAATTGAAGCCATTTATCTGAACTCCCCACCCATCCACCTCTGCTCACCCAAGCCAGTTTTGGGAAGAGGGATAAAATGATTCCGAATGCCCACTGGGTTCATTAGGCAGCGGCAAATCCCAGATCTGAAATGCTGCTGTTTCCATCCTGCTCTGGATGAATTTGTTCATTCAGGGCACTTAGGACTTCCTTGGTTTTCCCCACTCTGAGCAGAAAAACCACAACAGGAGCAAACCTCGCAGCTTCTTCCTCTTCTTGCTCCCACCTGAGTCAAAAGACAACCTGTCATCCTGTCATCACTGAGGCTGCAGGAGCTCAGTGACACAGCTGAGCTCCCCAGGCCACAGACAGCAGAGGGGAACATCCCTCCAAGCTGCTGCCCAGGCTCTGGGGCTCTAAAGATGCCATTTGGGAAGGAAAATAGGAATATAAGGAGTAGTTATCACTTGATCTGGTACTTGCCTGAGCCTTTGTTGGCCTCCAGCAGACACCACCCAGCAATTTTTAGGTTTTTTTTTTTCTCCTTAGCTGGGCATGTTTTAGGTACCATAACTAACAAGGCTGATGAGTAAATGAACCCTGAGAGGGAGCATCCTACATCTGACATTCCTTCACAGACCAAGGACAGGCTTAACAGAAGCAAGGAATTGTAATTTAGGATACTCCACTGCAACAGTAACATTCATGTAAGGTAGATTTGCAAGTATTCAGGGACTCCTAAATACAGAAAAGATCAGATACATAAAATTAAATATAGAATTTGACCCTAGAAATGCACCAAAATTACTCTGCCAGGACACTGCACCTACTTTTGGGGTGGCAAAATAAATTCAAAGTCCTTAAATACAGGGAATCTTTTTGCAGATAGAGTTAAAATTACCATGGTAACTTTAACATTGATGCTGAGCAAATTAACTTCATTTTCCTAAACTATGCTAAAAGGCTGTGTGAAAATTTTATTTAATACATGAAAAATAGCATTTGGGTTTTATCCTAAGCCAGGTGTGTAACTATCCCCACTCACACTTCCCTCTATGCAGGAGTTCTCCACCACTTCTCAGGAGCTGCTCCTCTAGGAAAGGATAGCAACAAAGGGATATTTGGTGTTCAGCAAATATCCAGCCCCTTTAAATTTCTTCTTAGGTACCTAAACACCCCCAAAACTCTGCAAAACTGTGAGGACTCCAAAGGGACATTTCAGGTTTGCAATGACATTTGTAGATAAAAAGCCTTAAAATTTGTGCTGGTTCAGAGTTACAGTTTTTCATAACGAACTCTTGGCACTTGTCTTCTTTTCTTGCTATACCCAAAGATAGCACTGGGAAGACTGTCCTGCTTCCCTTCAGCTACTGAAAAGCAGCAAGAATCAAATATAACCAGGGCTGCACTGAATGCTAAGTCTCTGCCAGAGAGCTGAAACTGTACCTCATGGCTAAGATTTCTGCTCAACTGAAAATAACATTTTTAGAACAGAATTAAATTTATATTAAAAAAAAACAAACAAGAGGGAGAGTGTTAAAAAATATATACATTGCTCAGACAATAAGGTAAAGCTCATTTAAGTCTAATAAAATACATGATTATCCATAGCTAACCATTAATTCAGCTGGGCTGCATTAGAACTGCTATTCAAAGTTGGAAAGCATTTAATATTATATATTGCTGCTGCTCAGCCTAAATTGTTTTTTTTTTTTTCCTTGCCCCCCTTTAAATGTACACAATATTACAAATTTAATTTTAAGCTGTTTGAATCAGTCTGTAAAAAAGATTTGATTATACCTGAGTGTTCTGGCCCCAGTTTTTCCATATCTCAGTAATCTTGGCAGTAATTGGCTGATTAGCTCCCTCACACTCCATCTCTGCCTCAGTTTCCATGGTAATGTTACAGGAGCTATTATAGATGAGAACTTCATCTCTTTCCACTTTAGGGCTGAAACGAGAAGGGAGGTTAAATGGGGTGTCATCAATCTTAATGAAATGCAATTATTTTTACTCTTATTAATCATTGCAAGCCATTAGCTTGTGGCAACTCCTGGCCACCATTTGTCAAACTTTGCAAATTTCTGTAATTTTGTTTCCATTCTTTTATTGTTTATTTGTTTTTCCCCCCTTTATCTGCACACACTCAGGATGAAAATACATGCAGTAAATATCTCTCAGTGATGCTTTTCTCCTTCCCCAAACCATCACAAACAGGAACAAATGCCATTCTAGGACCAAGGCAGGCAGACAACAGCGAGGGAATCAGCAGTGTTGGGAGCAAAGATGGACTCCTACAAGGAGTAGGGTTTGTTTGTGTCTCCCCCCTCCCCATCTTACTCACACTTAGCAATGGGGAATGAATAACTTGCAACTCCCCTAGGGCAAGGGGAGAAATTGGAAAAACCACACAACTGGCTAACTGGTCCCTAATTCCAACTGTGAAAAAATGAGCTCATTTAGGGGTTCCAATTCCTGCTACCCAGCTGATTGCAATGATGCTTTGTTGCTAACATTGGAACATTAACTTAGTAAATTAATTAAACTTACTTAACAGCCCAGACTAAGCAGATTCGATATATGTTCCAGTTACACCACCAGACATTTGCTCTAAAGCCTCCCCTTGCACAGGGGGAAGAAGTAATGGAAAAGGTTGGGGGGAGAAACATTTTTTTTCCCTTGGTTTTGCTGCTGACAGTTGCTGAATTTGGTAGTGTTTCATTGTGGGGAGTCATAAGATTCAACATATGCTTTAGTGGTGAGCGAGGTGTGGGGCAGGGTTAATGGCTGGACTTGATCCCAGAGGTCTTTCCCAACCAAATTGATTCTGTGACTCTTGGCCACTGCTACTTCTTCCTCTCCTCCCCACCCCACCATCAGATTCACACCAGCAGCTCGTGGGAAGGTGAGAAGAAAGGAGAGGATCTAAAGCAACACCAGCATAGCTCAGAGATCACACAGCTTTCCTGAATAGCTAAGAAAGGACAGAGTTCACAGCATGATTTACTCAACAAAACAGAGGATCAGATAGGCAGGAGCAGGATTTTAAGAGGCCTTCAGGTTGCTGGAAAACCCATTTAACAGGATTTGCTAAAGTGTCTGAGTTAGACTCAAGGAATGATTTGGATGGGAAGGACCTTAAAGGTTATCTTGTTCCACCCCCTACCATGGGCAGGGACACCTTCCGCTGTCCCAGGTTGCTTCAAGTCCCATCCAACCTGGCCTTGGACACTTCCAGGGATCCAGGGGCAGCCACAGCTTCTCTGGGCCCCCTGTGCCAGGGCCTCACCACACTCATAAGGAAGAATTCCTTCCTAATAACTAACAAAAATCTACCTTCTGTCAGTTTGAAGCCATTCCCCCTTGTCCTGGGAGCCTCCAGGCCCTTGTTCAAAGTCCTTCTCCAACTCTCACTGAGTCTCTTTAGGCACTGAAAGATGTTCTAAATTCTCCCTGGAGCCTCCTCTTCTCCAGGCTGAACAATCCCAATTTTCCCAGCTTTTCCACACAGCAGACCTTCTCCATCCCTCTGATCATCTTCCTGGCCTCCTCTGGACTTGCTCCAACAGCTCCGTGTCCTTCCTGTGCTGGGGACCACAGAGCTGGACACTGTTCCAGGTGGGATCTCATGAGAGTGGAGTAGAGGGGGAGAAGCACCTCCCTTGCCCAAAGCTCTCCCAGAACTGACCCACTTGCAAAGCCAGCACTCACAGCTTTGTCAGGAGGCTGATGGTCAGGGTAGTTGGATGACCCTGAAGATTTCAAACTTCCCTGCTGGATGCAGCAGCTCGCTCTACAAACAAAGCTCTGCTCTGACCTGCATTTTGAGGCTGTTTGTTTTGTTGCCCTTTTTTGGGGTTAGAGTGTTAAAGGAATCAGCCACATTAGAAACCACAAAAACACTAAAAAACAAAACAAAAAAAAAGGGCTTCTGCAAGTTGCTGAACCCTTTTAACAGCGAATTTTTATTTTTATATTTAAATGAACTTTTCCCTCTGCTGTATCAATAATCAAAAGCCAGCCTTGGGGAAATGTGCTTGCTTTTGATAGCAACACTTTGAGAATTGATCTTGTCCTGCACAATAATTCAGTGGACTGGGCTGTCTTTCAAGACTGCAGAGTACTTCTTTTTAAAAGCTCCAAGAAAAAACTGCTCCTTTTAAATAATCAACTGTTTTAAAGGCAGAAGGGGGTGGTGTTCAGCTGGATGCAGGGCATGGACATGATTTGCTAAACATTCAAGTCAATACAAGGACCTTTGAGTGGTTTTCACAGTTTTTGTAAAAAGTAAATAAACTTTGCTTGTAGCAAGAGCCAGTTCCTTTCTGTCCTCATGTAACCACCTCCTGAAACACTGATGCTGGAAATCTGTTAACAAATCGCAGTTTTGAAAGGAAAGGCAAGAAAAGTATGTGAATTATTACAGGGAATTCAGGAATGTACCTTGGTACAAATGCTGTTCATGGCAAAACTTTCAACTCTCCTAAGGAATATGATGATAAAGGATGGGCTATGGTACAGACTAGATAAGGAAAAGAGTTATTTAAACTAAAAAAAAATTGTTCACGTGGCTGCCCCAGCCCTGGAAGTGTTCAAGGCCAGGTTGGATGGGACTTGGAGCGACCTGGAATGGTGGAAGGTGTCCCTGCCCATGACAGGGATGAGATGTGATTTAAGGTCCCTTCAAACCCAATCCATTCTGTGATTCTATAAAATTAGTAAGAAAGAACAGAAGAGATTCAATGTCCACGTAAGCCAGGAATTACTTCACTATTTTTGTCCCCATCCTGGGACAAATGTTTTAATTCTTGGGCATTTGCACAAAACTCAAATTCATACATATTTTTATTATTGTGGTTTTCATGTTATTAATTAAAGCAATCAATATGTGTTATTTCAGGAATCCTCAAATTAGTTCTTTTCCGGTGGAACCATTTAAATTTTCTACAACTTTTGTGCAAATTCTATGAATATTTTAGAATTAAAATATTTTTCTGAACTGAAATGTGGAAAAGTTTTCAGAACTTTTGAAATTAGTTAATATGTATGATTCAAAACTCTCGTTTTTTTCCCCTCTATTTCTTCCCAGATTTCTCAAATCAGGAAACTTTTTTCAAAACAAACAAGCTTTTCCTTTACTTTCCTTTAGCAAGAACTATTTTAGAAGTAAGTTCACTAGAAAAAAAAAATATCAGCCCGAGTTTTAATTTCTAACTAAAAAACAAGCATGACCATAATTGGGTGAAAAGTTAAGACAATAAGAAAGACATCAAAGAAATGGGAAAAATGCAGAAATAATAGGGAAAAAGAGCTGGTTGATTTGATTCTGAAATCTCTCCCTGATAAGATTCCCAGGAGGAATAATAAACCCTGTCTCTGAGGCATTCACAATTAAATTGGACTGAAAAACACAGTGAGAACAATAAGCAAACAGCCAGTATAAGGACTTTGTGACTTTCTCCACAGTGGCAGCTCAAACCAAGAAAAGGACCAAGAAGAAAAGTAATCATAGGAGGATTTTCAGTAGTAGTTGCATTATATCACTGAAGATGCATTTTTGTATCAGTGAAGAGCTGATCAGGGAAAAAGGAGCAGGAAAGAAACACGTGTGGGGTTGTCCAGTCCCCCTCAAGTGTGTTGTTTCTCTGCTTGAGGGTTACACTGAGGTGAGGAAAAGCAAAGCAAGGTTCAACCAGACAAGACAAGGCTCCTGGAGTCTCTTGATTTGAAAGAAGTCATTTTGGGAGAAATAGAACTGATGAAATCAGTTTAATGTCAATTTTTCCCCCCTTCTAAGTCTCCTTACTTTTGTCTTCTCCAAAAGATCTGTCCTCCCCATCTCCTGGGATGTGACAGGACACTGCACAGTGTGGCTCTGGACACTTGGCCAGTTGTACAGATTAGGGCAGAATTCTGCCCTCTGTCTCCTCAACAGGAAAATAATTTCTTTCTGCCTAACACTGATTTTCTCAAAACTGACAAAGATTTTCTTGAAAAGCGCAGCCCTTATGAAATCTAGGTCAAATTAAAAAGCTGGTGAGGAAGAAGTGACAGACTGACAGAGAGGTGCTGCAGCTGCGTAAACCTTTTTTAAAATTAATTTTAGTTGGAAACTTCTATTTTTTTATATTTTTAAACAAGCTTTAAAAATTGTACAATTCATGTCTTGCTGTCTTTGTACTGTAAATGCCAGTTGGTCTTTTTCCCCCCTCAGTTCAGGGTATCCAGAGCTCCCTCTGGTATGATGTAAGGATCAGGTCAGGATGAGGATCAAACCTCTGCAACTCCACTGAAATTCCTGGAGTGGGGCAAGATGTAACAGCCAGGAGGGGGTTCACCACATACAGCAGATCATGGGCAATGCATTGCAATGCTATTCTAATTCTGTATTTACTAAATAACTTCTGGAAGGCTTTGTTCAACTTGTTCCAGTATCTAAAGGGGGGTTACAAGAAGCCTGGAGAGGAATATTTCCCATGGGTGTGGGTGATAGGACAAGGGAAATGGCTCCAAACTGGGGGAGGGGAGATTCAGATCAGAGATTAGGGAGAAATTCTTCCCTGTGAGGGTGGTGAGGCCCTGGCACAGGGTGCCCACAGAAGCTTTGGCTGCCCCTGGATCCCTGGAAGTGTCCAAGGCCAGGCTGGATGGGGCTTGGAGCAACCTGGGATAGTGGAAGGTGTCCCTGCCCATGGCAAGGGGTGGAACAAGATAACCTTTGAGGTTCCTTCCAAACCAAATCCTTCAATCATTCATGTGTTTATTCCTTAAATCAGACATCCCACTTAGTCCTAGAAGTAAATGCAGGAATAAATCCTCACTGCTCCATCAAAGTCAACACTTCCAAGATATATACTCCTGGACAACTTGGCCTTGGATTTGCAAAGCATAAGCACCTTTGCACACCCTGCTGAATTTACTCCATGACTTTTTATTCATGAAAGTGCCTGGAGAAAAGCAAAGGGGAAAAAAAAAAAAAAAAAAAA
>VXAC01000180.1:65753-101865 GCA_013399225.1 Rhipidura dahli | reverse complement strand
AAAAGAAAAAAAAGAAAGAAAAAGAAAAGAAGAAAAAAAGCAAAGGAAAAAAAACAGAAAAAAAGAAGACTTCTGCTTTTCATAATGCCTAATCTTTTTTCCCATTGGCATCCACCAGATGTTGCTTTGGATCAGAAGATAAATATTAAAACCTAAGAAGGAACAAAGCAGGCTGTTTACAAGATGGATTTTCTGATGTCTCTCAAACACTTTAAAAAGGCAGGAGGGAAGTGGGCGGGGGGGTGGACTGGAGATGCTTTGATAGACACAGGGAATGAATTCCTCAACCCAGCGGAGCTCTCTAGTGGTCTCAAGGCCAAACTGCTCTATTGAGAATTAAGAATTTGCTCCTTCAGTCCATCATTTGGCAGGGGAAAATTCTGCAAAAGGTGGAATAATATGTGGGGGATGTTATTTGTGGATGGAGCCACTCGGCTGTTGGAGAGACATGGCACTAACCTGGTAAAGAGTCCAGCAAAACGCCCCTGGGCTGGGGTGTCCCCACAGAGGTAGAGGTAGGACACAGATCCTCTCTGCTGGGAGCTGCCCACCATGACTTGGATGTCACATTCAATGAAGGTGGCCCTGTCCTCTCGGCAGTCAGCAGAAAAATGTGTCAGACCACAGAGAATGGCCAAAGAGGCTGCAAGACAGGAGAGAGAAAAAAAATAACCCAACGCAGCCTAAACACCTCTGACACTGAGTATATTTTAACTACTGAGAGGTGTCATTGCAGAAGGTGGCCCTGCCCATGAGATGCCTTAGGTTTTAACTTTTATATTTTCCAACCCCTGCAGTGCCCAGTGTGTAACTCTGGAGTTTCCTGTTCCCTGTTCAGTGCTGCTCTCTGTGCTGGGCACACACAACAAAGCCTCTCCGGGGCTGCTCTCCAAGGACACCCAGCCCAAACTGGGCCCAGAAAGGATCAACCAAAGAGCCTCTGAGGGGGGCAAGCTGAGGGCAATTCCATCATTAACTGCACCTTTAATTGGAGAATGACCCCTGAGATGCAAAGAAACCAAAGCTAGAAAAGTGGGAAGAACTCGTGGGCTCTCAGGGTCCATCTCGGGGCCCATCTGGGCAGCACCTCTGGCTCCCCAGGGGTACCTTTGAAGCCCTGTCCAAAAAATCCCCACTTTACTCCCTTACTTCTGTCTGGTCTCTGTTTTTAAGTGGCCTCTTAAGGCATCACATGGAACTAAATGAACTTTAATGTCCTTTCCAACCCAAACCATTCCATGATCCTTTGACTCCTGATGTGCACCCAGCCTCTCTTTAAGTTCACCCTTTTCGAGGATAATTAGGTCTCTATGCAACTCCTTCAGCCCCACTTGCTTTGTGTGAGCAAGATGTAACCTTCTTTGTGCCCTGAGCATCAGGATGGTCTTTGGGATCAAATTGCTCTGTCCAGAAGGAGATGAAAAAAGGAATTAAATACAAGCAAGGACATTTCTTCTGGGAGAGATAGACCATGGTTTACAGTTCAGGAATATGGCACAAAACTTTTACCAAGAAGATGTGACAACCTCTATCATAAGTTTGAAATCCAGAAACAGGTTAGAGGAAGCATTGACACCACTTGGAGGGCTCTTGGGGAACTGGTGGGAACTGGGATCTCTCACCTTGCTTTGTAGTTGAGTGTGACTTGAGATGTGGTCCCAGTTTGACTCCATGGATGAGGTAAAATTTGTAATGGGAGCAGCTGTTTTGAGGTGCATCTAAAGAACAAGTGGTGTGAACATCTGGAAGGAATTTTTTTGTTTTTGTTCAGCACTGGAACACAATGCCCTGGGAGGTGGTGGAGTCACCAACCCTGGAGATGTTCAGGGGAGGCCAGGACATGGCACTCAGTGCTCTGGTCTGGGTGACAAGGTGGGGATCAGTCACAGGTTGGATTCAATGATCTTGGAGGTTTTTTCTAACCTAAGTTATTCAGTGAAATTCTGTGAGCAGAAATTAGATTTTCCTATTCTAAATCCAGACAAAAAAGCTAAATAACACCAATATTATGAACTGTCACTGAAGTTCAGATTCAGTTGAAATATTTGGGTTTAACAATTTTAAAAAGGAGTCCTTTAACTATTAAACCATGACAGACATTGAAACTTTCTCTCAAAACCCTGACTTTTGGACAATATTCATTAATCCTGAGCAAACCAAATAGTTGTAATGAACTCCTGAAAAGGTCTGTGGACAGTATAACAGACTGCACTGTAGCATCCAAGAGTATTTTTCAAGCTTCAGAAATCCAATCAATGGAAATTTATCAAGAAAGGGGTTCTTTTCTATTTGCTTTTGTGAGTTCCAGTTTGTTTAAAAGGTACCTTGTTTGCTAGGGAAGTGTCATTGTCAATGAATGTTTTATCTCCTAAGTAATTCTGAAAAAATGGGCGTTGAAATTGTAGCAATATGAAAATGCTCTATTTCCTGTATTAAAATATTTACCACATTTTGCTAAAAATTATTATTTCATATGGGGCATTTCTGAAGAGTTTATAACTCTTTAATGTTTCAGGTGTTTTTGAAATATTAAAACCTATCATTCCATCTGCTCTGAACTTCAGAGAGAGAGTTTACAATTCTTTATTTTTCTTCTCCGGTTTTAGAATGAGAAAATAAAGTTGCCCACATGCTCACAAATTTTGCAATTGGCTTAATCCCTTTCCTTCCCCAAATCCAGTGGAAATTTTCTTGCTTGGCATCCAGACAGAGCCAAACACAATCCCTGCCTTGGAGACCTACATCTAAGACAGGTTAGAGGCAGGGAAGCCTAAAAGAATGATGGCTACATTTTGGGGTTTTGCCCAAAAATTCTGTCTAGAGCTACCTCAGGTAGCTCCCACAAAAGCCTTATGTCTTTCCTGACATTCCAAGGACATCTTAAGCAACACTAAATATCTGTGTTTTGACAAATAAATTGCATCCAAGAGGACCAAATGCTGCAAAGATCTCATGTTTGCAACCTGCAGCAGAACCAATTCATGATACCAAGGCTTCGGTTTTCTTTCATGGTCTTGAAAAGAACATTGCATCTTTCCTATGTGGAAAACCACTTGAACTCTTATTTTGGGAAGAATGTTGGAAGCTGCTCATAGAATCCCTGGATATGACTCTTTTCCTTGATATTTTGCTACTGTCAAAGAACTTGCTTGGCTCATGTAGGTCACCAGAAGGTGTTTCCTACACAGCCCTGAGAGCTCAGCACCAGAACAGTCTGGAACTTTTTTAAAAAACCCCAAAATGTGGAATTTGGGCATTTCTGCTGTGCCTCAGTGCCCTCATCCCAATGTTGTCATGCCTGTAGAAATATGAGTGCTTGTATCCTACCAACAGCTGAAATAATTTTTAACTCAAACCAGGAAAACAAAGGTATTAATTTATAAAACCAAGGGTTTAGAACATGGCTGCAAAGGATTTCAAAGCCATCAGTGGAAGCAAAATCCAAGGAAACCCTACTTAATTTGCACACCCCAGAATCAAACTTAGATTTGCTTTGTCTCAGGTGGAAAGAGGGAAAAATCTCATCTCCACACCCCACATCTCCTGTCCATCGGATGGAGATATCATTCTCAGACATGATGTTCTTTTCCCATTCCTTCCTTGGGGCTCTCCAAGGTCCTCATATTTCCCTCCTCCCAGAGGTTTTAATATCTTTATTCATTTAGGAGGAAGTCTTGTCCTTTCTCTTCCCATTCCTCTGACCATGAAACACAAATAGCCCTTGGTATTATTGGGGCCATTATTTCCTACCATAACAGCAGCAAAAAATATCAACTAAAGATTTCAACACACTTTTGGCACGTCCTAAAAGGATATTCTGCCTGTTCTGAGACACAGTTCTTCTCCCTGCTTAATTGGTTAGTGTTCAAACCCCAGAATGAAGCTGCTTTAGGCTTTATACTCCCTATAAAGATCAAACCTGCAATCCCATTGCTGTGATGAATGCACTCAGCTCATTACAGCTTCTCTTTTGAGATCAGACACTATGGCAGCCAAATCTCTGCATGGTGGTAATGGCTTAGGGACTGACTACCCCCAGCCCTGGCTTTGAGGGATACCCTGGCTTAATCCAGGATCCTGGGATGCTCAGCACAAGGGCTTTGTTCTGGGTCACTGTTTAATAACAACTGCTGGACATGTGATGAGGCTGAAACCTCCAGGAGGCTCCAAGGGCAGCTGGGGGTTGATTGAAGAACTGCCCAAGGAGTCCCAGTGCCAAACTTCACATCCCCAGTCATCCACCCCTCACAAAACGGACTGTGGAACACAACATCAACATGTGTTTAGCAGGGATGACAAAGAATTTAATTAAAAAAAGGTAATAAAAGGGAGAGGAAAAAGAGACCTGTTAAGGTCATCAAGTCCCACCTCCTCCTATGAAGAATTGCTCCCTATGAGACATCCATTTCACACAGCCAGGTTTCAGAAGTCCCAAGAGGTGAATTTCAAGCATCTATTCCCTGCCTGATAGATCTCACTGTCAGAACATTCTTGCCATGTAATCAATATGCTTTATTCCCCTCCCTTAACTTCATTTCTGGATTTGAAAGACAGAAGGCACCATTCTGATCCTTTGGTTTGGTGTCCACAATAAACACCAGAGGCCCTGGCTTCCACTGAGGTCTCAATTGCCCCACCACCACAACAGGCCCTCTTCATATCTTCTGCATTTGCTCATGCAAATCCCTACATTTCCCTGGCTCTATTCCCCATTGTCCTGGCTCAGTGCATCTCCTTGTTCCAACCAAAACTCATTCCCATCTCTCCTCTTGCCCCATTCAAAGAGTTCCACCAAACTACATCTCTCATCCTTTTAAACCAGTCACATTTCTAGCCTCTAATCTAAATTTTCCTCCCTAAATATCTGCTTTTATCCGTGGAGTCTAGTTAATGGCAAGTCCAGGACTCACTAACAAAGATCCCAAGAACTGTTACACCACAACCCTAAAGTCAGACCTGTTATTCCAAGCATGCAGGTTCAACCAGGCAAATCAGGCTCTGCTTTTACCCTGATGGATCATCTTATCAGTTCACCTCCTTTTAAAGGTGCTTTTCTTACCCTCACCTTTATGTCAAACATAAAATCTCAGGGACCGGCTTGCTGCAAAATTATATTTGGTACCTACACTAACATCACCTGAGAGGAATAATTCCTTTTTTTCTCATCTGCCTCAAGCTTCCTGCCAGTTCTCCCATCTCTCACAGGGGAACAACTCAGTCCCACAAACATTAACCACATGTTCTGTAAATTTAACCTGAGTTTAACAGAATCTACAGCTGCATTTGCACTCATGCAGTGGCATGAGCAACAAAGCAAGAACAAGAGAAGGAGAGAGCTTACAGGATCATAGAATAATTTTGGTTGGAAAAGCCCTCTAAGGCTGGGCCCAGCCATTCCCCCAGTACTGCAAAACCCACCACTAAATCATGTCCCCAAGTGCCGCA
This sequence comes from Rhipidura dahli, assembly GCA_013399225.1. Lineage (NCBI taxonomy): Eukaryota > Metazoa > Chordata > Aves > Passeriformes > Rhipiduridae > Rhipidura > Rhipidura dahli. The sequence goes on along the minus strand of VXAC01000180.1, from coordinate 96,420 downwards.
GCTACACAGCTTTTGAACCCTTCCAGGAATGGTGATCAAGCCAGTTATATCTTTACCTTTAAAAGCTCATGAGTTAAGTTTGGGCTTTTTTCATTTGGTTTTGGTTTTCCTTGAAGGCAGTGGGGTTTTGTTAATTTTATTTAATTTTCTTAATTTTTTTTTTAAGGTTTAAGGCTGTAAATCAAATTTTAGCTCTGTTCTGAACTGATTTTTCTGCATCTTGCAAATGATAATGCTTTCCATGGGTCTAGTCCTGCATTCCCATTCCTTGTGCTCTGGAGTGAGCAGGTCTCAGTAACATGATCAGTTACTGATCAGTGATCAAACCAAAACCTCACTGTGACCCCGCTCAACACCCATTCCTAAGGAAATCCCTGTGAGGAAGGCTTATGGATGGGTCCTGCTGAGCCTGGCAGTTCCCCATCTCTTAGAAAACTTCCTGCTCAAAGGAAAAGAAGTCACATTTCCTACCTGCAGAGCCTTGCCCTATGGATTGGATCACATGAGAGAGCTACATGGACCCATTGGGGATTCCCACGTGGACATCTCTAATCTCAAGCAAGCCAGACACAACATGACCCAGCACTGAGACTCCGGGGAAGCCAGCGCCACCTGACATCCCCCAGTGCCAGAGGAGAGGGGGTTCTGCTTCACAGCTCTCAGAAACAGAAGAAATGCAGCTTAAACTCTTCACATCAGCCAGTTCAGCAAACGGAGCTGGGAAACATCAGACAAGCATCCAACTTGGACACGACACTGAGGGGCCCTGGGGCACCTCCAACCTCCCCTTTCTATTCCTTCACAGTCCTGCATCCCTGGAGTTTCTTTACCACCTCTCCCACGTGGACAAGGCAGTGCAAGAAGGGTCTGAGCACTGGATGTGTTAGCGCCAAGCAGCAAAATTCCGCAGGCAAAGAGCACGATGTAAACCATGAGGTGAGAGACTCTACTAAATGCACGTAAACCTTCCATTCATGCCCTAAACGTGGTGAGGGGCAGGGTTAAATCTTTTAATATTAAAAAAAAAACAAACCAGTCTTTAAATATTAAGCATTGAGTGGAAGAGTATCTGGAAAGCATCTTACTCTACATACAGGTTCACCCATGCCAGATGTAGATGTGCACAGGCTGAATACAACTGTCTCAGGGAGCACAGATATCCTGACAAACACAGATGTGAGCAGCCTGCAAAAAGACTTTTATCTTTTTAAGGCAAACGGAAAAAAAATATATATTTGCTTGTAAATACTTAATTAACAAATATTTTGCAACTCGACTGGTGAAACTGGCAAGGCTGCAAAACCCAGGGCAGGAGAGAGAGGGTGAGGCAACGCTTCCTTAGCATTTCCTCGCCAGACACACAGCCAGCAATCAGCATTCGCTTGCTGACATCTAGTGACAGAACCAAGCATCTTGGTCCTGCCTGTAAGATTGTTTTTCCCAGGCTCCCTCTGCCACCAACCACTCAGGGAGTTCTGGACACAGATTGAATCAATGTGATTAAATTTTAGCATGCTATTCTCCCTGCAGTTACTAGGGTGCCCCGTTTTGTACTTTATTTTTTTTCCAGCTCTCCAGCACCGTCTTTTTCTATTTAAAATAACAAGCAGTTTTGTGGACTGTGCCTGGGCCTTGTTTAAAACAAAGAAAACTGAGCTCATTATGTCCTCTTGGTGTCTCTTTTTGGGTGCTTGTGGTTGGGTTTGAAAGCCCCCCCCGCCCTCTTTTTTTTTCCCCTTCCATTTTTCTTAGCATTCCTTATGGCAGGGGGGTTGGAACCAGAGGACCTTTAAGGATCCTTCCAACCAAAATCTTTCTGTGATTCTATGAAAGGAACCTATTCAAAATGACAGGAGTAAGTTTGTAACTTGGTAATAAGTGAGGCTGAAGAGAACACCTGGATGCCTCTTCTCCCAGTCCTTGTTCAAAAGAATGTTAGATTTCACATTGGAGTGGTTTCTTGGCAAATAATAATTTATTCAACTTCTATTTTGGAGGATGGATATTCCACACGCCTTTGAACAAACCCATGGTGGACACTCTCACTTGCCACCTTTCTTTCATGTCCACAAAAGATAAGAGGTCATGGATCTCTGGTCATGTGGATACTGGATGTCAGGACAACCTCAGAACAGCAAATATTTCTGCAGACGTCCAGATGTTCTCTGCCTTCAGAGCTATGAAGGGGTTGAAATGTTAAACTTCTGAGTGTTGGAATCCCTGTATCACAGCATCATTTAGGTTGGAAAAGATGTCCAAGATTGCAGAGTCCAACCTTTGACCAATCCTTATCTTATCACCCAGACCACAGCAGTCGTTCCTTGGACACCTCCAGGGATGGGGACTCCACCAAGGAGTCAAGCACCAAGGTGAATACTCCATGTTTAGAATTTGGGGAATGGTACATGGCTCAGGTGAGATTTAAAAGTCATAAATCCTGCCTTTGTCAAATTTGGGAAGCCTAATTCTGAGCTTTCAGTAGGAAAAGGAGGAAATATAACTTGTCCCAGGAAACGCTCATTTTGAAGAGTTAGCTCCAAAATTCAGGCAGGGTTATTTCTCTCTTTGAGACATGTGGAGATCATCATTCCATGCTGCCTCTTTCCACTTAAGGAAGACGCTCTGGTCATGATGGATGATCCCATCTTCCTCTCAAGGAAGTCAAATCCTCATCTTCAGCTTCCCAAAGGTAAGAACTGGCCATGGTACATCATTCGTTCACCCTTCCAGTCACTCAACCTTTTTCTTCCACATCTTTACCCCACTGAGGCCATCCCACCATGCAGCCAAAACACAAAATGTGTGTGGCCACAGAATCAAAGAATTGTTGAAACTGGAAAAGACCTTTAAGATCATCATGTCCAACCATCATCTCACCAGTGTCATGTTCACCACTAAACCATTCTTCAAATGTTACATCCACACAATTTTTTGGCTTTTCCAGGGATAATGACTCCATCACTTCCTTGGGGACCGTGTTCCAATACTTGAAAACGCTTTATGTGAAAAAATTTTTCTAATATCTAAACTGAAACTTCCCTGGTGCAACTTGAGACCGTTTCCTCAGGAGAAAAAGTATTTAAGGGAGTTTAATTCATTAAGACAATCATGAAGCCTAAGAGGTGCTTGGGTACCCATCCCTGCAGCCCATATGCATATTTTATGTGGGGCAGCTGTGAGGAAATGTGAGGCTGCTGTGAGGAAATGTTGATGTTGTGCAAGTGTGTCCACAGGCACACAGTGGATCTAGTCCAACATCCATGGCCACTGACACAAAAACACACCCTGACACCATCTGTCTTCAGACTGAGTGCAAAAACCAGAAGTCATAGAATCATGGAATCCTTACGGTTGGAAAAGACCTCCAAGATCATCAAGTCCAAACTTCATCAATGCTATGTTAATTTCTCTCCTCTCTCCAAGGTTGCTCTCTGTTCCCCTGGGATGAGATACACTAGGACTCCCCCTTTTGGGTCAAGATTTTAGGGGATATTTTTAACACGATGACAGTTTTTGAGTTTTAACTGACCTCGTAGACGTGGGGCAAGGCAGCTCAGCTCAGTCACTGTCATGTTGCCCAAGAGTTCACAGCTGGTGCCACAAATTGTGACCAAAGTCTTCCCTGGGGAAAACCCAGTTCCATGCAAGTAAACTGGTCCTCCATGCAAGCCACCTTGGAAAAGGACAGAAAATGGGATTTAAGACAGAGCCTGGCAGCCAGCTGTCAACAAATATATTTTTTTAATTCATAATTTTTGCTTTCATGACAAAAAAAAAAAACAAAACCTGTCACTGCAGTGCCTCACACAAAACCCTGTGGAGGAACTGCAGCAACCCTCCATGACTTACCCCAGTTGTGACCTGCAGCTGTCACTGTCAGATGAGAAGTGAACATCAGGTTGGAGGAAGCCCATCCTCTGGGAATATCCAAGCCCAGCACAGGGTACTCACCCACAGGTAGCAGAGGAGCTGAGCACTGCAACAAGGAGTGAGTGATGGTGATGTTTCCACAAGGAAAATCCCCAACAAATACTTGGATATTGTCCGTCTCCACGACCCGTGACACGGTCACAGTTAAAAGGAGGCCAGTGGCAACAAGTGACAGGAAAGCTGGGGTGAATTCCTCACTGTAACTTATTGTTCCAAGGTAATAGGAGTGTCCATCTACTTTGAGACTGAGAGCCCTTGTGCCATTCCCCGGAGGCACCACGCACTGGATAAACACACAGGTGATGTTGAGGACGAGGCAAGGGCGATGGTCTATGAGGACTGAAGTCACCCTCTTTCCCTGCAGAGCCAATCCTGCCAAGCTGAGCAGGCCTCCCCCACCGGTGCTGAAATTCCATGGGTAAAAGTGGTACACCCAAGGCAGGACGGTGAGCATGCTGGATGTCCCTCTGAAACAAGCACGGCCACTTTTCCTGCTGGATATGGAAATGTTGTGCTCCCCTGGGGCCAGGCAGGCTGTCTGGCACTCAATGATGGTCTCATTCCAGAAGGTCACCCTGCAGACAGTGCTGTTATCCACATGCACCACGGGGCTGTCACCCTGCCATGCCAACCTCTGTCCTTTGATTGTCACGTAAGTGAATGTCCCATTGGTCTTCCAGGTGACCAGGTGCACCAGGGGTGTCCAGTGCTCGTGAAGGTGGAGTGTACAGTCCTCAAGGCACACACTGCGGACCCCATTGACAACCACTGTGACATTGAGAGCCCGAGATGCCTCAGCCAGCCACTGATAGTGCAAAGGGTGGGCCCCTGGAAGGACAACACAACTGATAGAGTCATTATCAGACTTCTGGATTTCACAGGAGTAATTACTCTCCAGGCTGACCTGTACCAAATTCCTCCTGGATTTCAAAGCATTACCAGATATAGTGAGCAACATCCCACCACAGATTGATCCTTGTGATGGGAATATGGAGGTTATCTCTGGTGTTATTGTGAGAGTCTGCTGCCTTCCTGTCACTTGAGCATATCCCAGCTGCCTCTGGATGACCTGAATGGGGAAAGTCCCAGGTTCCAAGCTGTTCAGTGGCAAAGAGCACTGATAAGACATTGCAGACTGGTTGCCACATTGAAACTCAAGCTGACATACACTGTGTCCAATCTTAGCCACAGATCCAGTGATGTTTATCCCCTGGAAGCTCAAGAGCAGGCTGCCATCTGTGACTTCTGTTTCAACAGCAGTAACGAGGGGAGTAAAAGCTCTTTGGTAGTTAAAGGTGGTGGTCCTATTTGCAAAGAGAATATGCTGAAGTGATCCACTGCTGATGGTTACGTTTACTCTGACAGAGATGTCAGGTGAATCTTCATTTGAATCAGCTGCTGGCGGGGTCAGGCACCAAACTGTCTCTTCTGCCAGGTGAGTAACTGTACAGGTTTGATTGTCCATTGAAACAGAAACCAGGGCAGGATTTTGGCTAAAGCCCACACCAGAGATTGTGAGCAGTGTTCCACCTAGGAGCAAAACAAAATAAGGCTTGAAGGGTATTATATGCAGGAAAGAAATTCATTACTATCTCTGAACCATCTCAAACCATGATCTTTAAGGTCCCTTCCAACCCAAACCATTTATGATAAAGCTGATAAGCATTACAGGCTGAAGGAAAGAAGAAATACAGTCCTTTTCTTGGACAAGACAGATAGATAATAGCTAATTATATTATTATTAATAATAGCTAAGACAGATAATAATATATCAGGGTAATCCTACGAGACCTCACCACCATCCCAGGGAAGAGCCCACCCAAAGCCTCTGTCCATCCTCCTTTTGTTTACGGTACTGGTAGTCCCAGTGTCCCACCTTGCTTCAACCTCTTTATCCATTGAGCTCATTCCTTTCCTTTTCCCATGATCTGGCTGAAAAATAAGTTGGTTTGTGATGGGGTTCTTTTGAAGTGAGCCCAAATCCTTAACCCAGATGCACACACAAGTGTTAGAGACAGCAAGACTACAGGTAAGGGGGGAGGGACTGGTGCTTTTTGCAGCAGAGATTTTAATTCTGCTTAAGCCATTCACAAAAACCACAACCAAAGAGTTAATCAGTTCTTATTTAATTTCCAATTTACCCTGAAATATAAAAAGAAGGGTAAAACTTTTATTATTTTTTTTTTGTAGTATGGCTTAATCGTCAAAACTGATAGGATTTGCTCTCCAAGCTCTATCTGCTCTCTCATCTTTCAAGGCTTGAGCACTTCACAAACTATTGAACTAATCACGTACCACAAAGCCTCTGAAATTTTGTGTCTTTAAATGTGTTGTGAGCCTGGGAGAGCAATCTGTGGAGGACCTGAGGTTGTAGCACAAGAATTTCTCTGTCTTCTATAAAAGCATTTCTAAGGGCTCATGTAAAATTCACTACAGGGATTCAACTCTCCCCCACCACCAGCCAAATGACAAAATAAATCAACCACCCCAAATGTGCTTTTTAAGATTTAAAGTAAAACTTTTCTTTTTAATTCAGTGATGTTCTGCTTGGAAACACACTTAAATTATTTCCAGTGTCTAAAAGCTTAGAATGGGATTAATAAATATTTCCCTTTTGATTAAAATTAACATTGAAAAAGGACTTTTTTATTTTGTCTTTTCAACGAAACAAAAATGAACATCCCTTTTGGGATCACTTGAAATTATTGTTTGCTTCAAACCACAATTGTACTCTGCTTTCCACCTAACTTTCACATGGAAAACCTTGAAAGATCGGGGCAAAATGACTGAAAGAAACAGCACAGATGAGCCAGGTGCGGGCATGCTTTGTTTTCCCAATGGGAACATGCAAGGATACATGAGCAAACACTTGGGGAAATCAAATTCAAAACACAGGGAGCCCTGAGCCAGCCAACCAGATGCAGGGATGCTCACTACAATCCCACATTTCCAGACTGCTGCTGTCTGCCAGTTGATGTCTGCATAATAAAGGGTCACAGACTCAAAACACCCTCATTTAAACTGATCTGAAATGGGATGCACTTTCCATTCCTGCAGGAAAGCTGTGCCCTTGATCCCTTTAACCTCTATAAGTGGCTGCAGATGTACCAATGCTGTTTACCCAGAACGGAGCCACAACACGGCTCGATGCTGAAGATCTCAGAGTGGTACTGGATTAACGGCTCAACCCTGCAAAACACGAGCAACACAGAAAGGATTTGGGGCAGTTAGGGGCATTCTTTTATTTTTCCTTCCTGCTGCAGTGCTTTTCATTCTTACAACTCCCAGAAAGCCAAGCACCCCGCTGGCACATTCCCTTTGTTTGATGACACAGTGACAAGACCACCCCAAATTTTCCCATGTGGTTTAGAGTCACAGAATGGTTTGGGACCTTGGAGATCATCTCATTCCAGCCCCCTGCCAAGGGCAGGGACACATTTGAGCTACATCTATCACAAACTCTCTCTTATCAATTGGCAACTTGTGGGTCAAATTTAGTACAATTGAATTGCCCATCAAAGGAAGCAAGAATAAGGATTTTTTACCGAGCAAATCTCACCACAGCCTTGTCTAATGCAAGCTCATCAAAAAGGCATCACAGCTGCCTCCTCTCCTCACACCCTCCTGCCACAGAGTGGAGTAACTGGAACAAGTGGAAACCCAGACACAAGCTCCTGAAGCCCACCCCGATAAAGGGGCAGGTCTGTTTCTGTCCCATCTACATTTATTTTTCTTCATCACCCTTCTTTCAAAAACATCCCCTTCCCTAAAAAGACATCTTAGACAAGGGGCCTTCCCAATCTTGCAATCCAGCCCACAAGAGAGCAGAGTCCTCTCCTGGGACGACCCATCTCCTTCCAAGCTATCCCTGGAGATGAAGTGATGGTGCTGCTAACAGGCTCCAGTACCAGGTGGGATGAATCCCTCTGTGCCATCTCACCAACCACAGGTTTTCTCCTTCTGAAGTTCATTAACACTACAAGCAGCTTAAGTTGGTTTGTGAGCAATAAAAACACCTAATTTCTCCCCAATATCGTCATTTCACGATCACTCCTGGCAGCTGCCATGGCTGAGGAACAAAACTGTGTTGCTTGTGAATGCATTCTTATATCCCAGTTTCAGGTCAGCTTTCCCCCACATTTTAATTCATTTATATTACATTTATCTAGGCGTGAACTTGAAGTGTCACCTTAGGAGATGGAAATAGCATCATTTAAAAATTCTCCAAACAAAGCATTTTTGTATTGTTCAAACCAGCTTTTGTTTTTCTGATGAAAAATGTTTCTTTTCTTCTGCTGTTTTCCTACAGCAGGATTTATCTGCATTTGACCTGAATCTGCGAATACCTTTGATTGCCTGAATATGCATTTTTCATCAAATCAACTGTTTTTTCCTAAAATGTTTCTCTCCTGCCTCCTACTGATCCAAGGGGAGTTAATTGACTAGCATTAGCAGTTTGCTGACTTGGGCTCCACAGATCAATAAATGCCTTGATAATTATTCATAATTTCATACCACACTGCGGAATTCACTGTTAGGTACAGAATTTGTGAAAAACTCAAACCTTCCCTTTCAGATTAACCCTAAAACACCAAATAGGATGGAGAATGAAACTTCTGAGGAAAATACACACCTGTCTGAAGTGACAGCAATGCCGTTGATGAGGACAGAGACATTGTACCACCCTGCAGGCTGGGCTGGAAGTGTCACATTAACACCACGGTCTGTCTGTGCCTGGATCTGCGGCCACGAGTCCCCAATTTGGACCTTGACATCTGAGCCCTGGTAGTTGGCAAACTGAGATATTCCAATGTGAAGCTCCTCACCTCCTGCAAAGAAAGGAATGGAACTCTTTCAGTGTTCTGGCTGGGGTTATTTTAGCAGATGTGACCATTGCCTGAGGAAGAGCAGAGACCCATCATGTCAGAATAAGCCCAGTTATGTCCATCAGCCCAAACCCAAAATGTTGAAGGTTGCGGTGGCTCTGCATCCTACTCAACCTCTCCTGCATAAGGTCACCAGCTATCAGGGCTGTCTTGAGACATCAGCACAGTGAACCTGATTATGGCCACCAATAGCCACTCTCAGACACAGCCAGGATAGGATTCAAGCCCTTATTACCATGAATGTCTGTCCTATAAATACCTGAACCTGATAAAAATCCAGTTTTTTTAAAGCTCTGGAGCTGAGGGGTTCTGGGTTTTTCTAAATCTCTGATAAACAATCTAAAGCCTGCCTTTCAGCTTTATGGAGCCATGTAATATTAACAGGGGCCTTCCACAGTAAAATGAAAATTTCCTTGGGTACCTAAAGTCAGATGTGCTTGTCACAGTTTAACCCCAGATGGTATCTCAGCCCCACGGAGCCACTCACTCCCTCCCCCCACAGTGGCATGGGGGAGAAAATAGGAAGAATAAAAGGGAAAACTTGTGGGTGGACATAAAAACTGTTTAATGGGTAAAGCAAAAAGTGTGTGTGCAAAGCAAAACAAGGACTTCATTCTCTGCTTCCCATGGGTAGGCAGGTGTTCAGCCATCCCACCAGGGCTCCATCACAGACTTGAGAAAACAAAACACCATCACTCTGAATGATTCCCTCTGCCTCCTTCCTTCCCAGCTTTATAAACTGGTCTGGAATATCCCTTAGGTCAGTTAGGGTCAGCTGTCCTGGCTGTGTCCCCTCCCAAATCCTTGTGTAACCCCAGCCCATTCACTGATGGGGTGAGGAGCAGAAAAGTCCTTAAGTCTGTGCAAGCCCTGCTCAGCAATAACAAAACATCCCTGTGTTATCCACGCTATTTTCAGCACAAACCCAAAACACAGCCCCACGGGAGTCACTATGAAGCAAATTATATAATTATATAATTCCATTCCAGACACAACCAGCCCAGCTCCAGCTATGTTTTATTTTCAGTGATCAGGGTTCTCTCCCATTTAAGCTGTTGTGTTCAGATGATACAGGATCATCTTTCCTTTATTTGTGCACAGTGCAGTACCAAGAAAGGACAAAGACAAGAGACGAGGGATTTTCATAACTGAAATTTCTTCTGAAACAGCTTAAAAAAATTAAGGTGGTATCCATCAGTCCAAATAAAGGCATTTTTGCTGCTAGCTCTGTCTGTGGTTAGTGAAGAGAAAAGAGACTTTATGTCATTCTTCCTATTGTAAGACACACAAAAGAGCTGTGGCAAATCCCACCACAGAACCATCTCCTCTTCAATGAACTTGAAAAGCATCTAAACAATGAGCACAGGGATGTGTTTAGGAGGTGAATCTCATCCTCCTTTCTCCCCTGAAAGGATGAAGGAGGGAGGAAGAAGCTCCCAAGGAGCAGGAGAGCCTGTGCCAAGCTCCCCTCAACTACCTGCTCCTCTAAGCAGGTCTTGGAGCTGGTACTTTTCAGTTCTGCATTCACAAAGACTCAAATAAAGTTTGAAAGCCTCAGAAGTTGAATATGTTAATAACGTGAACTCTTTGGACTCTTGGTCAATTGTCAGCTTAATCCCAGATGCCTGGAAGGCATAAGTGTGATTTATTTATTCTTTTTATTATATAGAAGGAAAATTATATTAAAAGACGAAGCCGTGGAGGTTCTGAATAGGAGATTGAACTCAGCCCCATCACAGCTCACGAGACACTGTAACATTAAGGAATTCCTTGCACCTGGGCTGCCCGCGGCTACAAAAACCTCCCCTTGGTGCTGTGGTATCTGAATAATATTCAGATGATAAAGGACGTTTTCTCTTATTTATGCATTCTGGAGTAATACAAAATGACAAGGGCATCTGGGGAAAGGAAGAGAAATGCTGGGAGTGCACAGAGAATTTTGGCACTGGAAGTCACCTAACCCTGCACAACAACACCAAGTCCAACCAAACTTAGGAGCTGGGGGCAGTTTTAAGGCATTCACTGGAGAGGTGGCAAAAAAAGAGAAAAAAGTCAGACTATTACATTCTTGGAGGAATGGGAGTAGGATAGGTAAGAAAACAGGAATATTTCTGTCTTTCTCCTATCTTCCCCTCTCTCTCAGATACCAAGAAATTGGTGTCTGTTTGCCACGCAGAAATGTACTAAACCTTTTTCCTAAAAGTCTTGTTTAAAAATGACCATCATTCACCATTTATGCTTTCTCTTCCCAACACCCAACTAAAATCCTGGGGGGAAAAGTGAGGGTAATGTGAAAAAAAAAAAAAACCAAACAACCCCAAATAGAAACTTTCAAGAGACAGGAATGCCAAACACTCCATGAGATCTAATTAGGATTTTGTCCCCAAAAATTCTGTGAGGTCCATGCTCATACTCTAACGTGACACATCACAAGGTCACAATGGAAGGAACAGTTTGGCTTGGAAATAGGAACTAGTAAAAGAAATGTTGCCAATCCCCTGCTTTCAGCAACCCAAAATGCACATGGATGTTCTTTATGGTCAACCCTTGGGGATCCTGGAGAAAGACACTCTCCAGAGCTCATTTCTCTTGTCATGGGTGAATCTTGTACCAGGAAATACAGTCATGGAATATCCTGAGCTGGAAGGGACCCACCAGGATCATCAAAGTTCAACTCCTGACCCTGCAGAGGACAGTCCCAAGAGTCCCTCCATGTGCATGAGTGTGTTATCCAAACACTTCTTGACCTCTGGTAGCCTTGGGGCTCTGACCATTCCCTGGGGAGCCTGTTCAGTGTCCAACCACCCTCTGAGGAAAAAACCTTTTCCTGATATGTAGCTTAAACCTTGTACCCCGTCACTGAATGAATGGGTGGGATAATTTCAGAGCAGAGTTAGAGAAACGTGACACAAAAGCAGGACTACACTGAACCTGACATCCTGTGGACATCATCCATGCCCATCTAGGGCAAGCAACTCGTTACCTCATGTACGCTAGAGAAAAGCCAATAAAAAACCAACCAGGACTGACCAGGACTAGCAGGAAATATAGGAACTAAAATTTAAAAGAAAACAAAGTAAGTGTCAGATCACACTTTATAGACCTAAATTCCCTCTGCCCCACCACTACCAGCAATAACAACCCTTCTCCAGAAGATGTCCAATGCACGTCTGCAGCCTTTTCACCTGCTATGCCACTTCTGTTCCTGCTCAGGGATACAACTGCAGGGTTTAAGGAAGGATCATACTGGAACAAGTTGGTTACTGTTGTTGAGTGGTGCCCAGAAATCAGTGTCACATGGACAGCAGCATCTTCTGTCCCCTAGGATGAGAGAGAAAGAAAATGTCACGGTTAAGAACGAACCAATTTAAAAAAAGTTACTTCCTATATTCCTACATCTCCCATACCTAAGTCAGGCACTTGGCACTGATGAAACTTTCACATACACCAGACACTACCTAAATGTCCACAGTTATGTTGACTTTGAAAGAGCATCTATGGAGATTTAGACACCTCAACACAATCCCAGACTATGCAGGTTTGGATTTGCTATATCCATACTTGTAAAATAAGCTAGTAAATAAAATCCCATACTAGGCAGTTTTTAATTTGCAATATCCTTACTAAATTAAGGAGCTTGCTTTTTTCATAAATCACCTATTAATCTATTTTGAATCAAGAGGGTCTAATCTGTAGTGTCCACAGTAAATTGTCCCACAGCCAAGACCTGGCTGTTGGGCTACTCTTTGCCCTTCCCCTAGTGTAGCTTAGGCCAGGAAAACATAGGAAGGCAATTGGCTTCTGACTGCTCCCCCAAAAAATGTGGTTTCTTACCCGAGAAGGAACTTTACATTCAACTCTCGTTGAATTTCTGCCCTCCTTGAAAATTGGGCAAGGCTGGGATCCAAACAACACTGCATTTACCCCTTCCAGGTTGGTCCCCCTGAGAGTGACTCTCAGTCCTCCTAAAAAAACAATTATTCCATGATATTCAATATGTAGGATATTTTAATATGCAAAGGATTGTTTGTTTATAGATGACTAAAAAGGCAGTAGAGCCTGTCAGCTGATCTGATGATGATCTGTTCCACCTTGCTGTGCCTGGCTTCCTCTCTTGCACCAGAGATCCTTCTTGCCTGTTATTTGAATTCTCCTCCACTATACAGGACGACTGGGTTTGTTTCTTGGTTTATTTTTTAATGACATACTTATTTAAACCAGCAAGCCCTGGCCTGTGATCTCCCCCTCAGACAGATCCCCAGCCCAAGAACGAAATAAGGAAGGAAGGAAGAAGCGCTAAGAATGGAAAATGAGCTTAGCGCAGCAGGTGCTCTCACAGTTCAAACAGCTGCCAGGCTCCCTGCTGTCAGAAAAGCCTGTAGCATGTGTCTAGGAAGCTTGGGATAGAAAGGGGGCTTGGCAGGGCTCAAGACTTGGGGATGTGAGGGGAAGTCACCGAGGGATTCGTTCCGTGGGGGCACTGAGCAAGCTCAGCTCTCCGTCGTGCCAGACTGAGCCTCTTGAACCCCATGCAGGATCGTGCCCGACACAAGGCAGAGTTGTGCTTGATCTTTCTTCAGCATCCAATTCCAAGGCAAAGAGCCAAGGTGCCCCTTTGCTTTTCCAAGCAACCAGAAGACTCAGGGATATTTCAAAGAGAAACAGGAAAGGGAACAGGAGTGGGCATTAATGGCAATTCTAAGCCGGAGTTTGTGCTTTGATGCGATTCAGAGAAACTTTAAGAAAAAAGGAAATGTTACTTGAAACTTAGAGCTTTTTCTCTAGTTCTCAGCATGGCAGAGTTTTAGGTTTGTGGCTGAACAGACTGCTCAGACAGGCACTAATTAATGCAGTGTTTATTTGTATTTATTAGCATGGCTATATTGTGAACCTACTGAGCTTTTATCCCTCTTTCCACATGTGATGTAAGCAATCTTCTATGTTAAAGTAATTATATATTAATGGCAAAGTCCCTTGTACGCTTTCCTAAAATTACCTTTTCCACCTAATTCTTTAAACCACCAGGGAATTATAGAAGTTTAATCTTGTTTTCCTCTGGCTGGCAGCAAATCCAGGCCAATAAGAGCAATCAGATACAGTAACAGCAAGCTCCTGCTCTTCGCTGGAACTTGGGAGTATCTTTAGAAAGGCATTCCATGCTTCTGGAGCTAGGTCATGGGGATTCCCCAGCATGGCACCACTGAGACCAGGGATATTTTGGCAAGAGGGAGCTGAAGCAGCAAAGTACAAGGTGCTTCTTGCCTTCCCATCCTGTAACACTAAATTTGCAGAGTCGGAAAGAGCAAGAAGTGAAAAGTGAAGCCACTTGTCTGATGAGAGAGATGTCAGATAAGGAGCTTCAGATTTAGAGTTCAGAATCCAAGAGTGTTGTGTAAACACTCTTAAGTTTTGATATCTACATTATATCTATATGCAGTGAAATACTGCCTGTGTGCACTTTACGATGAGATTGAAGAGAGGTATTTGAAATGGGAGAAATTAAAAACACAGATGGAAGCTGTAATTCTTTCCAATTATAAGCGTTCCAGGCACATGTAATGTAAGATAGCATTATGCTTGCTTTCTTTTTAATGAGTGACAGATCTCTGTAATTGGGAGAAGGAGTGAATTTGCCAGCAAAGGAAAGAAGAATCAAGGCCCAAGCATTAAAACTTGCCATTGCTGGATTGGTTTTAGAGTTTTTTAGAAAACTCTTAGTTTGGGTTTTCTATGAATTAAAAGTGATTCTTAACTTTAGTGTACTGTATGACCCTCTCATTAGGGCAAAAAAAAAAGGTAGCAAAAGAGTTAGAATAATTTTCTTCCCATGCACAAAAAAAAAAACAAAAAAAAAAACAAAAACAACCCAAAAAATCAACACCAGAAAAAAAATGCAAACAGCCCTCCTTCCCCCCCCAAAAAAAAACCCAAACAAACCAACAAACAACCCCACAAACAAATCCAAAACCAAAGAAAAAGGCAGCCATAATTTCTAGCTTAGGAAGCCTGTGTTATTCTGAGTCCATCCCATGCTCATTATCCATGGAGAGGTTTACAGACCCATCATTCCTTTTCTCTGGCTGATCCAAGGTGGCCAAGCACAGCACAATCACATCTCCAAGCCACATGTCTGAGCCGCAGCGAGGCCAGTTCTGCTCTCAGTGGTGTTTGTTACCATGATCTCAAAAATGAAAGGAGGAGATTCCCAGAAAAATATCTGGGTAACCTTTGCTGTCAGAGTGGACCTGGGTCATGCTGTTTCTGGTGCATTCCTTGCTCCATGAAAACAAAGGATAATCTGAGACTGTCCCTCACTGCTCAGTCCAGGTGGATCAAGAGCGTTTGTCACATTTCTCACTGGGTTGAGGAGAGACTTCCCTCAAAAAAACAATCAAACAAACAAAAAGTTCTTTCCATCTCTTGTCTTCAGGTATGGAATTTATCACTATTTCCTCTTCTGTTTCAGGGAGAGAAGGCATAATGGGAATGGAAGGAGATTCAGTTTAGCTTTATGTTCTCTAAGTTTCTTAGCTTTGTACCTAAACATGGGGGAGTTTTCCACTTTATTCCTCAGAATATGAACTCACTTCAATAGGAATGGGATTAACCAGAGTTCAGCCATTTCAGTTACAGAATCATGGATCATTTAGTTTGAGAAAATCCTCCAAGATCATTAAATCCTGCCAGTAACTCAGCACTGCCAGGCCCACCACTAATCCATGTCCCCAGGTGCCACATCTACACCCCTTTCAAATCCCTCTAGGGATGGTGACTCCACCAATGCCCTGTGCAACCTGTTCCAGAGATTGGCAACCCTTCCAGTGAAGAAATTTTCCCTAATACCCACTCTAATTTAGCCAGATTAATTTGAATACTGCAAATCTGCATCCCAAATGGATATGGGACACTAATGATTTGCTGAAATGAATATATGTGCACTTGAAATTACAATTCCCAAACAAAACCACTAGGGAAACTGGCTGCTTGCACAAAGAGCCAGGGCAAGTCTGTCAGTCTTTAGGCAATTTTTGACTGTGCTTTGGGGCACACACAGTGTGTCCAGCCATAAAACATCTTCTTCATTGGGCGAAAAATTTGGTAGTGAGAGTACAGAAGAACCAAAGCACGCCATGACAAGGAAGAAGCAGGAAGCAGCTCCCTTGGAAGGTCCACACCTACCAATCTCTGAAGTCGAAGGAGGCTCAACAGCTCCCAGCTCTGGCTCCACTGCCAGGAAGATCCCTTGTCCTGTGGTGCTGTTGAGAGCGAAGCCGTGAGGTGTCACCAGCAGCGTCACCGGGTGGGTCCCCACCGGCAGCCTCGGCACGCGGCAAACCACTTGGGTTTGGTTCAGAGCTGAGATGGGACAGCTCCTGTTGTTCACCTCCACCTGCAGGGCTGGCTTCTCCTCGCCAAAGCCAGCTCCCCTGATAACCACTGTGGCCTGGGACCCTTCACCTGAAGGAATATAATCATCAGGGTGCCTCGTGAATTTTGGCATAGCAACGCCCAGAATTTAATTTCAGCTGACAGTTAAAGGATTTTGTCAGCTTCATCAGGACATCCTAAAAACTACACCACTGGTGATCTCTCATCGCCCAACTTAACAGCAATTCCTGCCTGTCCTTGTCCAGCTGTTACATTTTTCCTTAATTTTTTATTAAAAATAACTTGAGCCAAGAGCTGTCTTCTGCTTTAGGCACCAAACCTGCCACTGTTTCTCTCCCCTTTAGGCCTCTCCTATAGAATGACTGAGTTGTTAAGGTTGCAAAAGACCTCTGAGATCACTTTTGTGTTCACCACTAAACCATGGCCCCAAATGCCACATTCGTGAGCCTTCTGAACCCTTCCAGGTATGGGGACTGACAACTCATTCAATGAGGAAATTTTTCCTAACATCCATTCTAAACCTCTCCTGATGCACATTGAGGCCATTTCCTATCATCCTATTTCTTGCTCCCTGGGGGAAAAGACCAAGCCCCACCTGGCTGCACCCTCCTGTCATGGAATTGTGGAGAGAAAGAAGGTCCCCCCTGAGCCTCCTCTTCTCCAGGCTGAGCCCCCCTAAGCTGCTATTCAACAGATTTGTGCTCCAAACCCTTCCCAGCTCCAGTGCCTTTCTCAGGACACACTTGTACACCCGGCATGTCTGGAACTGGAGCTGATCCAAAGTGCCCCGTAAAAAGTGCAGTTTCCATAAAATCAAAAAAATTTCCAAAAGGATTCACAGGAAATCATCAGCACCTGAAAGGTCTTTTTCACAGAATTTTTGCCCTTTTGTTCAGACAGCAGGCCCCGTTACCTGACGAATACTCCACAGCTCTGACTATGGGTGTCAGTTCCTGGCTGAACTGGAAAGAGCATGAGCCAGAACAGTTTGCAAGGACATCATTCACCACCACGACCACCTGGAGACAGAGGAGAGGGTTAGCTCAAAGTTAGCAAGGGAATAGAGGTGTTTTCTAGAGCCACAACAGCCTGACAGATGCTGGTAGCCACCCTGAGCTACTGAGAGCACGCAGTGTCAGAACAGGGCACAGACTGAGAGCTGCTCATCCTGCTGCAGCCACACTGCAAATTTAATTGCAAATTTAAATAGCAAATTGCTTGGGCTCATCCAAGGCACAGCAGAGCTCAGCTTTGGATGCTGCATCTCCAGCCTATCTCCCACCATCCTGGGACCCACACCTCCTCAAACCCCTGTTCTTCTAGTCATCCACTGAAGACCATTCTTGCCTTTCCCTAGTTCTTCCCACTTTGCCTTGAAAACAAGTTTATTATGTTAAAAGCACCCTAGAAGACCAATTAAAATGAAACCTTCAATGTGTCCTCTCAGCATGCAGCCCTCAATTTTATTTTTTTGCCCCTTGTTCATGCTGAAGGAAAAAAATGGGCTGTAACCTTGATTATCTAGAGGAGATAGCAAGAAATATCCCTCCTGAGATCTCGATATTTTAGAAGAGTCAACTGGCAAAGGATAAAGCATAAGAGAGCCCCTCTTTATCTCTCTTCAGGTGTTAAGGGTATGCCAGGAGAGTACACCAATGCCTGCAAAAAGCAAAGCAACTGTCCCAAAAAAATGCAAGGAGCACAGAGTTGCAAAGCACTCTGCTTAATAGAGACACAGTAATTAGAGGGACACTTTTATTCTTGTGCTAGCAGCAAGCCAGAATAAAGCTTCAAAAACTATCCGAAAATCTGTTTGCTGCTGCTGGTCTTGATGCCAGGATGATTTTTGTCTTTTCTTTTATAACCCTGTTATACCTTTTTACAATTTCTGCATTCTTGGTGCTTTTTGCCCACATTCTTGGACTTGTTTGTCAAGCTGGGAGACTGAACATTTCAGAAGCTTCGTAGTCAGGGATCAGTGTGCCCAGAGCCCAGGGGCCTCTCCAGAACATGTTTTGTAAACTGAGATAGAACCATCCAGGGGAAGGTTCCTTGGGGAGCGGGGCTCATTGGAGCCTCTCATTGGGGAATCTTTGACAGATTTGCTAATTAGTAAGACCTGTAATGTTAGACCAGATCTTTCAGGGGGGCATTGTGGTGTTTATGGAGGTGCATTCAACCTGGACTTGGTGCACCTAAGAATCCTTAAAATAAATACCAAGGTAAAATCCCTTTTCGCTTCTAATCATGTTTGGCTCTTGATTTTAAGACCAGGAAAAGGCATCAGTCTTGTTTCACTTGGGCTGTTTGAGGGTTTGTGCAGCACAGATGGAAAAGATGTCATAGGTGGCTGAGTCACTGGAAGAAAAGCAATTCTCATGGCTGGGAACCAGGCTCACGAGAAAAGCAGGATGACCTGGCCCCAGATGTTGCACAGCTGGGCTTGGAGTGCATCCAGCATCATCACCCTATTATGGCCACAATGCCTGTGTGTCTGCTGGAAACAAAGCCAGCAGCAACCAGCATTCTGCAACATCTGAGAACAGAGCTGGAAACACATTTGTCCATCCAGAAGACTGGAATGATTCCTTCTTCAGCCAGGAATCTCTCCTTTCTCTCTTTTCCTACTTGGGGAGTTGAGATCCCCAGAGGCTCAGGACTTGCCTAACTCACAGATGAGTATCCCAGCCACCAACTCAATTATTTTGACCATCAGTGTTGCAGGTGAATTGTGTCATTCCCACTTTGGCAGCCAGCACCACAGGACCCACCAAGGATGGGAATTCACCCCTTGGTGACTTCCTCAAAAAAAATGAATTGTCTTCCATCACCCATGATCACCATTCCCCCCACCTGCAACAACTCTTGGAGGCAAATCCTGCTCCACGTACCAGGCAGCAAAAAGTGAGAAATTTATGGCCCAGAACATCAGATTCCTGAAAGGATTTAGTGGCAGAACAAGGTGCCCAAATACCTGTGGGACCCCTGGAGCTACACAACCCTGCTAATTGAGTGGGGAGTGTGAGGGCACAACTCACCTGTGTTTGGTTATGGAGGGTGGCAAGCATGTCCCCAGATATTGGTGCAATAAACACACCCCCATCATAAACCACACGAGTAGAAACAGTTGCCTTCAGGCCAGTGAGGTTTTTGGCAGAGACCTGGCAAAGATCAAGGAATTTAAGTTTCTCATGTTTTTCTGTCTTGTGATTTGAAATTAAAACAGAATCTTTATAAGCAAATAACTGCTGGAAACTTCTTGTCACCCTTCTTCCATGAATCACATCTCTGGGTCTAAATCTTCATTACTGAAGGTTTTGCAATTCCTCCCTGTTCCCACCCTCACCTTGCAGGCAGAGAGATGGCAAACTGAGAAAACTATATTCAGGAGTCAGATTTACAGATAAACTTTTAGTACTTAATAATATAATTTGGAATTAGGCATGGAAACAGCTTCTCGAAGACATGACTTCAGGTGAAACAAGGGCCTGTGCAAGAGCTGAAGATGCAGCTCAAACTCTTTAGACCCTCCAAGCTGACATCTTGAGCATGGGAACTCGCTGATTTGTTGAAAATAATGTCACTTTTCAGAGCTGAATATACAAAGAATTAGTGTTCCCTTTTGAGGGAGGAAGAAGCCCAGCCTGAGTCCTTATTCAAAAGACCCTTCTGCTTGAAGCAAACCTAGCATGACAAATCTTGGGCTGAGAGAGTGTAAAGTGAACCTTCACCTGAGGCTTATGAGAGCCAGATATGGAACCAGACAAAACAGTTCTCAAAAAAATACCTTCTTGGCAAATAAGTGATGCCACAAATCTGTGATGAGCTTCAGTTTACTGTACTGAAACATTCATGTAGGCATACTTAATTAAGATTTCATTTCAGTATAGCAGCCCCTTTATTATGCAGAAATTACATTTAAGTCTCCTGGTTTTGAAGCACAGATTCAATGTAACTTCTTCTCCTGCAACAGTTTGGGGTTTTTTTAATCATTTAATCTGCAATTTGCTTAAGCTGCTCTTCCAAATAGGAAGATTGCCTAAATTTCCAAAATGTCTTCATAAAAACAACCATTAGGAGATTGAATCAGCCAAGGCCAAAGACATCAAATGGGGATCAAAGTGGGGATTAGCAAAAGAAATTACTGTACACTGATAACATTGGGCAAGTCCCCAGATGTTCTTTTCCAAGTCAGTGTCCAGACACTTTCATAGCACGAGCTGGAGTCTCTGGTCACGGTGAAGTCACTGGTGTTGAAGAAGGGAGCTGTAAAATTATCCACATTGTCCTGCAAAAGCCTGCGGAGCTGCTGGGCAGAAACGTGCACTGAAACATCTGCAAAACACATTGGGGAGCAGTGGATATCCCCATCCCCAGGAGAGCACATTTGCCTGATCCTAGGGCAGGAAGGGGCTTCATTGTAAGTGCAAGGCTGTCGTGGTTCAAACCTCTGCAGCTGCCAAAACAGGGACATTTATTGGACCCTAAGCACCAAAAGATCACAGAATTATAGAATAGAACCTTAGAGTGATTTGGGTTGGAAGGACCTTTAAAGGTCATCTAATCCAAGCAAAGAACCCTAGACCAGGTCACTCAAAGCCCCATCCAACCTGAGCTCAAATGTTTCCAGGGATGGGGCATCCACCACCTCTCTGGCCAACCTGTGCCACTAGTGTGCCACCCTCATCATAAAAAAATATTCTTCCTTATGTCTAATCTGAAGATCATCTGCACTGCAAGATGAACGTGGCCTTGAGCACACCCAGGGATGGGGCAGCCAAAACTTCTTCGCCAATTAATTCTTCCCTTGTCTTCCTGCTCAGGAAACCCAAGCCCTGACTTGCATCTTCCCTTACCTGGTATCACTGCATTGGCCAAGTGGATGTGGAAGGTCCCTCCAAGAGGTGGGGATGACTTCTGCAGCCTCTGGATGGTGAGGCTGACTCTCACATCCTCTGTGGAGACGTAGAGGTGTCCTTGCTCCTCAGAGCCCTCCCCAAGCACTGCTCCTCTGTGGGACAGAGAGGGGGACACAGGAAGGCATCAGCAGTGGAGACCCCCACTCCCAACACCCCTGTGTCATCCAACAGCTGAGGGACACCTTTAGGAACAACATTCCTGAAGGGTTTTAAAGGGAATGCACCCAGAACTCAAACAAAACTGGATATTCCCAACTTCTAACTGCATTAGGCAGGCAATGCACACAGCAGAAAATGATGGAAAATGACCTTTTAAAATTTAGGATAGAAGAAATGATTTAAACACCATCAAGCACCAGGGAGTGCTACCCCAGCACTGGTGTTTCTAAAGGACCAGCTCAGTGCAGCCTGGACAGCATCTGCAACATCAAAGCAAAAATATTTCCTATTTCCCCCTGTAATCTCCTCGAGTCCATGAAAATTTCAACTGAATTACAGGGAGATTCCACATTGTACAATCATTAAGGTTGGAAAACACCCCTAAAATCAAATCCAGTCGTCATCCCAGCATTACCAGCTCCACCATTAAACCATGCCCCCAGACACCACATCTGTACTGGAGTAATTCAAGTTCACACTAAGTCCACTTTCTAAAAGTTAAAACGCTCTTGTCCTTCGCCACCGAAATTCTCGTGTTTCAAAGGGAAAGGAGCCTCTCTGCAGTACACTGATGCCACCGTGTGTTATGTGTCTGGATAACAAGCGGCTTCTGGAGAGCAAATTTCCAGGCAACAAAACCAAAAGGATCGCTGAGCCCTTTGTACAGCTGGTACAAGATTTTAGACAACATTCCTGTTCCGCCAGGAGTAGGAGTTGTATTAGATTAAATCACAGCCCGTGCTCAGTGATGAGAAAGAGACAGGTTTGTTTTGAGGATTTCCAAAGACAGTGCTCAGCCCTCCCATTTTTAAAGCTTGTGCTGATTCCTGCTTTTCTCTGATATCTTCCTCTGTGAGATGGAAAAGCCCACCCGTGCCAAGCACCTTTTTTAATGATGGTGAGAGGTACTGTGATCAATCCACCTCTTAATCCTCTTTTTACTAGCTAAACAGGTGGAGCTTCTTAAATCTTCCTCTCCTAGGCATTTTCTTCAGCTCCACAACGATGCTCGTGACATTTTTTTCCCTTTTTTTTTTTCTAAATTAATTTGAAAAATATGATCATCAGTGTTATTTGCAGCACTGCAATGTCAGTCTTCAGGCTCAACACAGGAGTAAATATTTTTCCTCTTTCTCTTAGTTACACCTCTGGTGACACATCTCAATCACTGCAAACATCCCCCTGTATTCTCACCCCTGTTTTTTCCTGTTGCTGGTTTGTGTCAGGATACTGCATTTGACTCAGCTGGATACAATCCAACTTTCCCAGGACTTATTTTCTGCCAGTACAAACTTTTAATGTTAGAGTCTCTGATCTAGTTAGAGACTACAGCTCCGATTCCTCTGTCACTGTTGGGAGGTACAGAAGCCTCATCTCGGCAAACAAGGACACCTCAGGTGCACTTCCAGTGCCTAATGTGGAACTTGGTGTCATTAAAGATGTTATGGAAACACCTCTGGATGATCTTCATCCACTGTTCTGGAAGGGTTTAGATTTCCTTCCAGTCCTACATCACACCTTGGTGACCCCACGGACACCTGACACCCCAAACTTACCAAGCAACTCTTGTTTTCAGCAACTGAACCCAGCTGAAAACCAGCTCCAGACACACTGGGGGAACTGCAAGGGATGTTACAGGGTATTGAGATGAGCTGCTGGCTGTCCCTACCTTGGGGAGAGAAGGGGCACACTGGCACCACAACCAGACACCCTCCAGGACACGTTGTAGGTGGGAGGAGACCCCACCACAGACACTGCTTCAATTATCCTCCCTCCTGGCTGGGGGGGTTTGGGGTCTCTCTGAGAAACTGAAAGAAAAAAAACACAAACATTCACCAGAGCAAGCAGAGCAGAGGTGACTGTGCCCAGGTTATTGTCATTTCATAGGTGGAAACACCTGCTTGGGGATTTTGGGGTTTAAGTTATGTTTCACAGAACCACTAAGGTGGGAAAAGGCCTCTAAGTGCACTGAATCCAACCTTTCCCCAGCACTGCCCAGTCCACCACTAACCCATGTCCCCAAGTGCCAC
This sequence comes from Rhipidura dahli, assembly GCA_013399225.1. Classification (NCBI taxonomy): domain Eukaryota; kingdom Metazoa; phylum Chordata; class Aves; order Passeriformes; family Rhipiduridae; genus Rhipidura; species Rhipidura dahli. Next base: position 73,107 of record VXAC01000180.1, on the reverse strand, counting down.
ATCTACACATTTTTGAACCTCGCCAGGAATGGTGATTTCACCACAGTCTGTTTCATTATTTATTTTCCGATGAACCAAGAATATTGATATTTTGGTAATTCCTTCTTGACTGCTGTCACCAAAAAAAAAAAAAAGCTCAAGAAAACAAAATTATTTTTGTGCCTGTTATGAAATTTCCCTTTGAAAAAGTTTCATCCAGCTTTATTGGCTATAGATTTAATGGAATATCCTGGGGGAAAAAATCCAAAAGAGATGCCTTTACCAATCACAGCTCTGTCAGCAATGATGAGTTCATCAAGATAAAATGATCCAGGTGTTTCTTTTTGCAGCACAGGGCTCTGCAAGTTTATCTGATGCACAAATACTGGGGAATTGGCTGGGAGGTCCTGGAGAAGCTCAGAGAGAGTCACACACCTCTTCCAGAGGTCAGTGCAGGAAAATGTCCAGCTGGAAGACACCAAGGTTGGGACAACAATCGAATGGAGCTGATTGTGAAGATTCCAAGTAATCTCAGCTCCTGTTGTTATTTCTACTCTGACATAAGCCACATGCCCAGTGGTTTGTGATCACTCACCATGCCCTTGTTGGGTTTTCCACAGTGAGAAATGACTCACTAGATCTCTGTTTATGCAGAGGGAATGATTACACCTGCTTTGTTTTTGGCAAAATCCCACAACAGCATCAGTGACCTCAGTGGGGGTCAATCCAGAATTCAACCCCTCAGCTCTCTCCAAGTTCTTCAGACACTCCTGATTTATTTTTTTAGGTCTGCCTGCCCTAAGCTTTATGTTTTCTACCAATGGAATTTTAAGTGAATAAAGAAAATCAAAGGCTACACTAATTTTCAAAGCTTTCAAAGGATGGAGGAAAAAACCAATCAGTTTTCTCTCTTACTGCAGAAAATCTACTGGGAAAGGAACTGGGAAACTGATGTCCTCAAAAATCTTCAAGTATACCTGTGTATCACTGAGGTGAGATGCAGCATGTAGCAAGAAACATGGAAATTTACTCATTCAATCCTTGGAAAAGTATGAAAACACATTCCAGGAATGCCTCTGCAGGGATGGAGTTTTTGTCAGATTACTCCAACTGAGAAATTGTTCCTATATGAATAAGAACTTCCCTCAGTTTTCCTGCTGCACCTTCTCACCATGGAAAATATAAGCTCTGATAACTAAAATTATCTGGGTACCTTTTAGGGTTGGTTTCATTGAAGTTCCATAGGCAGGTGAGGTTCCTCCTCACTGGACATGAAGAGACATTGGTGTAGGACACTGAGAGATGGAGGATATTGCTCATGTGGCCTTTATGTGCAAAACACACCTGCAAAAATGGGGGGAAGATTTTCCCAAGCCAAAACACAGGTAATTTATCTATAATGTACTTATAAAGGAAGATACTCTATTTGAATTCTGGTTTAACACTGGGTTGGTTTGGCCTGGAGAAAACAAAACTCCACTGAGACCTTGAAGTCCCTTTCAGTGCCTAAAGGGGCTTCAAGAGAGCTGGAGAAGGAATCAAAGCTGTAGAAGATGGTTTGTGGCACCCAAGTGTACCACAACATGGCACCAAACTGACCCCTGGGGCTTCCCTGAGGTTTTGGGTTTATCCCTATCAAAAGTAGGAGATGAGCAGGAAAGTGACCAGTAATGGACCACCAAATAAAAAAAAGGTTTTTTTTCCTTTTGTCAAGAAGTGGCCATCCCTGCATCTTCCACCTTTCCCCAGCACCATCCCACTTTTTCCTTTCCCACAGCAAGGGTTGTATCCCTGGGAACAGTCAGCAGCCAGGTGTGTTAAACAATATTTACATCTCAGAGATACAAAATCACTCTCACACCCAATAAAAGATGCTCTGCTCTGTGCTCAGACACAATCCTTTGTAGATTTGGGGGCATTCTAGGCAGACCAGAAGACTTTATGTTGTTGATTAGGCTCGGAGCATTCAGTGCCCAGTGTGAGCTGGAGCTGCTCATTAAGAACAGCCACTCACATGTGTGTATTCAGTAAGGTCATATCTTGGTAGTGTTGGTGGGGAAGTTTTCACCAGCTGGCTTGGTCTGTGGATGCTGAACCTCCCACAGAAAGGCTCTGTTCCACTGACAGTGTGTCCTGTGGTGATGATGTCCTTCATATCTGACATGAAAAACAAGGCAAGAGGAAATGAGAGGTTTCAAAGTGATTCAGAAGACACCAACACAGTCAATAATCATGAAAATACAGAAAATGGGTATCCAAACATTGTCAAACAGTCCTACTCTATGTATTCTCCTGCCAGAATTCAAGAAGTGTTTGTACAACACTCTCAGGCACAGATTCCTGGGGTTGTCCTGTACAGGGCCAGGAGTTGGAGCTGATGATCCTTGTGGGTCCTTTCCAAGCCTGGATATTCTATCACTATGATTATTATACTGATCATGTTGTTTTTAATGCATGCACACAATGAATAGACTGTAAATATAAATATGTCCCTATACCCATTAAAAGTGTAAATTTACTACCACTAAAAGTTTAAAGAATATTTTTGTCATAAAAGGAGATAATTTCTTACAAAAATTACTGCTTATTTGCCACAGAAGTTCCCTACCTTCTTTCTCAAAACCGTGGTGAAGAAGGATTTTAGCAGAATTCAGCTCAGTTTCACATCCTACTGAAAGCAGTTCCTCTATTGCTGTTTGCACCTTTAGAAGGAATTAAGAAAGTGAAAAGCAGTCAGTTACAATCACTTCAGCAGAGACTTCAACACACCCATCATCACTTCATTTTTCACCAGCCAGGGATCAGAGGCACAGCAGCTCTGAACAAGCAGGTGGCCAAATATTAAAAGAATAAAAATGTTAAATAATAATATAGCAAAATTTATCTCAACAGAGCATAAACTTTCATATCTGACAGCTTTCAGGGATGTGAGACACCCTCAGTCTGATGGAGCCATCACTCAGGGTCACTTTAAGATTGACAAACTGCCACATCAAGGGACTATGGGCTGTTGAAGAAGCCAGAGCCATGAAACACACATCTGGCATTAGAGAAGCCCGAGGATCTGGATCAGTTCAAGTCCAAGGTATTTGGGTGTGTTGTGATAAACTTAGAATACACCTGGGAGTCAAGGCTTAAAAAAAAAAAAAAAAAAAAAAAGGAAAAAAAAAAAAACCCTACATTTTAAGACATTCTCTGTAAAAAAAAAAAAAACACATAAAAAATTACCCCTACATCACAAACTTTATCTCAGCTTCTGGGCCAAATCTTAACTTCTGTCAAGCACCAGAGCTCCACCAATTCCATCCCAGCAGAGGACCCCGTGTCTGTGTTTCAGGGCACCTACCTGGTGAGCTGTAGCATTTGTGGGGATCATTCTCAGCGTGTTATTCCAGGAGATACTGAAATAGCCTGTACCAGACACAGTCAACATCTGGTAAAGAGAGAGAATCAAGTACAGAAATGAAAACAGATGCAAACTGCATGAGGCACACACGCCTCAAAACTGTCATCTTCTACTGGGGAGGATTTTGCAGCCAGCATTTTGCCTTTTTAAGCCTCTGTAAATCCCTTCCAAGAGCAACTTCAGCTACTCTTGAACTGCTCTTGTCCTACAAGGATTCTTAGATTAACAGGAGCACAAAGGGTACATGAGCTGTGCAGCTGCAAATGGTCCTCAAAGCTCCTGACCTGCAGGAGTTTAACCACGAGGAAAAAACCTCCCTCATTACACACACCCACCAACGCGTGTAAAAACCACAGGCAACTTCAGCTCACAGTGCTCATCCCATCAGCTCTCCCAGAAGGTTGGAAGCAAGGTGGAAACACACATTTTTTTCACATCTAGCACCAACAAGGCAGCTGCAGGCAGCACTGACCTGCACTTCTGGAAGATGCAAGGCACGAGCCCGAATTTCGTGCCTCTCGGTGTAGTAGCTGTTCACCACACGGGGGTTCAGCCACGTGTTGTGTACCTGGACTCCAACTCTCATCCCCTTGCTGGGTGTCTTTCCATGATGCAGTGCTTCCAGGTAGTACCTTGAACCAGCAGTTAGCTCAAATTTCTGGGATTTTGGCTGCCAGAGTTCACTCCAGTTCTTCACCCAGTTCTCAGACCACTCTGAATTGCCAGCAGGGAGAGAAGCAATCCTCACCTGTGTGCAGAACGGCCAAATCACAGAATTATAGAATGGTGTGGATGGGAAGAGACCTTAAAAACCATCACATTCCATCCCTTGCCATGGGCAGGGACACCTTCCCCTATTCCACTATCAGGATATTCCAAGCCACATCCAACCTGGCCTTGGACACTTCCAGGGATGGGGCAGCCCCAACTTCTCTGGGCAGCCTGTGCCATTAAAGCACAGTTAGTGACCTCTCTACAGCCCCAAAAACATTTAGTCCAATGCCACAGCTCCAAAAATTAAAAAAAAAACCCCAATATATTTGTGTTTATAACTGATAGCCACAGGTTGATGGCTGACAAATTCCTTCCCATTGCATAGGAAAAAGCCACAATCTGAAAGAGCTTTAGTTTAAGGTCCAATACCATAAAGAAGATAATTCTTATGGCTCACCCTTGCACTAATAACAGTTTCCCAAATAACTTTTCATGTTTGACTTCAGTTCAGACAGAAATGTGCTGAACTAACAAAAAAAAAGTATTCTAGAAAAGGCAATCAGGGCCACTGGTTGCAAGAGTGAGTTTTTTATGAGCTAAACAACTGTCAGGGTCGATGTAAAATATCAAATACAATCACACAGATTTCACTCTGCAATAGATTTATAAGAGACAATAAACCAATCCACACTGGGGAAATTCCCTCTTGTTATGACCTTGATTAGAACCCTCTTCATCTTCATTTTTCATTTCACCTCATTTTTCTCTGCCAAGACTAATACCTTCTGTTCTGGATCTTGGGACAAACTTAAGTAGAGAGATGCCTGCCCATCTGCCTGTATCCAGAAGGTATAATTGTTGGTCTGAGGAGCCACAAAAAATCCACGGAGTCTGGAGCTGAGCAAAAAGAGAACATCCATAATGTACAGGAGTTGCAGCAAAGAAAACCCCAAAACAAAAAACCATCCCCACACCCCACACGTATGCAGAGTAGCAAGAAAACATCTTTAAACCAAGTTTTAACCAAACAAACTATGTTATTTTAAAGCTGAAGTAACCTCAAAATGACCCAATTTCACATTAAATGTCAATTATGCTGTACATAAGTTTCAAAAGTGAAAGAAAATACAGCTCCATGAAACTAAGTATCATTTTGCTGGTGGCCACTTTTGTGCATTTCTTCTCAAACAAGGTCTTAACCCTGAACATGCAGGAAAAAGCCAAAACCACACTCAGAGTCAAACAACAAAACCAGAGAAGTGGTAGAAAAATGTAATAATTCATGCACATTGTACAGTTTCTCAAGGTCATATGTGAAGATGCACTGGGAACCAGCACAGTTCAGGAATTTATTTATTTATTTGTATTCACTCCACCTTTGCTGCCAACATCAGCTGAGAATCTGCCCCTCCACATCTGGCCAGCATTCCAGCCCAAACCAGCCTCAAACTGGAGCTCTTTCTATTTCCACAACACTTTTTTTTTTTTGGTTTTTTTTTAGTGGTATTTCAGCATATCTAGGCCAGGTAGAGCAGAAATACTGAGGGAAGGCAAAAGGAGGGAAAAATAAAGCACTTCACTGCATATTTTAAGCTTCAAAAGGACCTGGGAGCAAAGGGTTTACTTTGATTTGTAGGAGCTGTGCAGTGAGGCTCTGCTGTAAAGAGCTGTCAGGTGTTTTTGCTGCACCTTACACTGCTAAAGGTGATTGCCATGGCTTCATCTCTTTTTAAGATCACTGAGTACCTGAAGGACTTCTTTGCCCCAGACAGAAACCTTCCTGGGGAGCTGGCATTAGGTACAAACTGCCATCTGTATCCAGGACCTGCTTCTGTCAGATCAGAGGCATCATCCCAGACTTCAAAGAGAAGCCCTCTGTTTCCTAGAAAGTTAAAACAAAAGTATTCTCAGCATCAGCCAGCAGAAATCCCAGAGCACATGCTGGAATCAGTGGTGCAGGAGGCAGGCCAGAGAGAAAATTTTAATAATAAATTGGTTCTGTTTGTGGGGTGTTTTGCAGTCTAAGGCAGAACACAGATCTCGCCTAAGGGGATTTGTTTTACCTTGAAATCCTCCGCCAGAAATAACAAAACTCTGCAGAGAGCAGAGCATCCAACCAGCTCTCGCAGCAAAAGGCACTGAGGTGACCCACAGTCAAAGTGAAGCCTCATTTTATGCACCACAGTCTCCAACTGCAATGCTCCACTCAAGGAGTGCCCCAGAAGCCTCTGCAGAAACTCCAGTTCAGCCATCCTCCCTCTAAATATTATCCAGGCCTTTTTCCAATCATTTTCTACAGCCCTGCAACCCAGTCTGACCATCCTCCCACCATCTCCTGTCTGCACATGCTGGGCTGAGCTCTCCACCTTGGTTTTCCTGGCTACAGAATCATGGGATGGTTTGGAAGGGACCATTCAAGATCATCCAGTCCAACCCCCTGCCACGAGCAGGGGCATCTCCAACTAGAGCAGGTTGCTCAGAGCTGCACCCAAACTGGCCTTAAATGTTTCCAGGTGTGGAGCATCCACCACCCCTCTGGGCAACCTGTGCCATGGCCTCACCCCCCCTCCCTGTGAAACAATACCTTCCTTAGACCTAATTTAAACAGACACCCTTTTAATTTAAAGCCATCAGCCCCTGTCCTATCACTAGAGTCCCTAAGAAAAGTTTATCCTCATATTTCTGAAAGCCCCCTTTAGGCACTGGAGGGGACTCTCAGGTTTCCCTGAAGTTTTCTTTCTTCCCTGAAGCCTTCTTTTCTCCAGGCTGGACAAGCCCAGCTCTCTCATCTGCTCTGCACCTCACAGCAGAGGTGCTCCAGCCCTTGGAATATTTGTAGCCCCCTTTCCCTACCAACCCCGATGGAAACTTGATGCCAAAGCAGACAATGTTTTGGAAAGCCCTGTTTCTTGATTGCTTTCAGCACCAAAGGGTTTCTAACCTGCATTTCTGTGTGTGTTTTCTAATGTGGAGCTTCAGCTGAACACCTCACCTGGCTGGGGAACTCCAGCTCTCCTGCCCTTGCCAACAGGCTCAGTGGTGCATCTGATTTCCCAGGGAGAGACGTGCTTGACCTTACAGGGAACACCTGCCAGCAGGAAAAGGAGACAAATGTGCTGTGGGAAACTTGGAAACNAAAAAAAAAATAAAAAAAACAACACATTTCTTTTCTTACCTGCAGCAGTGACCTGCACTGGCTCCTCAAAGAAATCCCCAGTGACAGTGAGATCAGTGCCCCCTCCCAGGCTCCCTCCA
>VXAC01000180.1:40925-64532 GCA_013399225.1 Rhipidura dahli | reverse complement strand
AAAAAAAAAAAAACAAACGGAAAAAAAGGCAGAATTAAAACTGTTTTGATCCAATTGACCTTCTCTGACTCACTTCTCAATTTAGCCCTCAGGTTTAGATGCTACCATACTTCCCAATCCTCCCTCAGGCTTCAGGGACAAATGGAGGGAGCTGAAGGTCTGAGTGTCCACATCACGACCCTGACATCCTTTCAGGATTTTATCTGTTACAGCTGTGCCACTCCACAGGAAAATTACTTTCCTCTTTCATGACATTTACCCACTTTGCACTCATGTTCTAGTTTAACTCCCCAGTTCTACCTGTATAGCTCTAAAAAAAAAAAAAAAAAAAAACCACTAATAAGAAAAAGATGAGGGATTTTGGCCTATACCTGCAACTTTTTTGTTAATTCATCTGGTATTGAAACACTAATTTGAGAATACTGGTGACTGAGTAGCACAGTACTCTCCACTGGGCAGATGTAGCAGATCTTTCTGCTCGTGCTCTGCCCACAGCCAACTTCATGCAGAATTATTTCCTTTTACTCTGCCTTAAATTGTAAATAAAGATACAAAAATACCCTTCTTAATAAAGTGTTGTCTACAATACAGCTTGAACTGTCAAACATGGATTATTTTTAATGTACCTTAAATAATTTTTTAAACTAATGGGGCAGCACTCTGCCATTATCCACTTTTCCAGAGTTTAACTTTTGAAGTAGCTGAACACCATCTCCTCCCTGTAGCTGATGTGGGAGTTCTCATCCTGAGGTCTGCGCTTCCAAAATTTCAGCCTTACCAAAATACAGAGTGATTTAGTGGGGTTTGTCATCATCTGTGACTGATCTGACAGGACAGGGAACAATGCACACAAATCTCATCATTTTTGACCTGCAGCTTTTTGCTCAGTCAAGCCCATAGCAGGGGAGTGGAACACCACAATGAGGACAGAACAGGATAAAATCCTTGGGAAAAGCAACAGTGAGAGGCCTTTTCTTGGACCATGCTGAGGCTGCTGGAAGCCAGTGCAGCCAGCCAGGTGAATACCTGGATGAGTTTGGTACAGGAAAAGCTCCTGCTTGGCACTGATGAGCCAAGCACCTTTGTGCACTGCTGACCTGCAAGAGAGAAAATGCCTCAGAGATCCTGTGCAAATAAAAGCAGAACTTCATTTGGCAGGGCTGGACATTCACTCTCCAGAGGAACAGTGGAACATTTCTGCAAGCCCCAACAGCTCCTTTCACCAGCACATTGAGGCATTGATTCATGAGGCCCCATTACATGGCTGAAACACTTTATTGGAAGTGCTAACACATTGTAAAGAATGTTTGGACACGGTCAGAACCTGTTTTCACCTCTTTTTATGGTTAAATTCTTTCCCATTTGGATGAATAGCAAGGTGAAAGGATTTTATTTAGCTGGGTTTAACAGATCACAGGATCACAGAATGGCTTGGGTTTGAAGGGACTTTAAAGCTCATCCAGTTCCACCCCCTGTCATGGGCAGGGACACCTCCCACTGTCCCAGGCTGCTCCAAGCCCCGTCCAACCTGGCCTTGGACACTTCCAGGGATCCAGGGGCAGCCACAGCTTCTCTGGGCACCCTGTGGCAGGGCCTCACCACCCTCATAGGGAAGGATTTCTCCCTAAAATCCAATTCAAACCCATCCTCCTGCAGCCATCACCCCTTGTCCAAGATAAGATGTCTCATGCTTTGGACACTGAAGGTAAGTTATAAAACACCAGAGTGGAAATACTTTGGGGAAAAACAGTCTCCCATTTCATTCCAAATCTGACAACCATCTACTCAATATAACAAAACCTTATTTCTAAGCAATGAAACACATGATTCAGGAAAAGACATAATTCACTCATCCTGGACTCAAATGCAGCTCTATCCCCATGCAAAACCAGAGAAAAAGAGAGAAAAGATTCTTTTACTCACTTTCCTTTGTTAAACACCGAGAAGCTGACATTGTGGGACCCTGGGGAGGAGAAAAGTGATGATGTTTTTTTAAGGCAGAGAATGGAGTGCATCCTCCCAAACCTTGTCATGTAGGCCTAATTCTCCCTTCCTTACATCTTTGTTACAACAGTAAGCAAAGTCTGTTTTGCATATTTAACTCACAATATCTTTCCCAAACAGGAAGGCTGGAGCTCAAAGCCTCCCCAAGAAATTAGAAGCTTCTTCAGAGTGCTTGGAAGTAAGGAAAAACAAAAGGGATCCAACCTGCTACTGGAGAGATTGTGAATAGAAAGGAACACCCAATTTATTCCTCTAACAAAGCACTAAAGGAAAGGTCCACCACAGGGTCCCACTTCCACAGGGTTAAAGTGGGAAACTGAGCAAGGACCCCAAAGCACACTGTTGCTGTCAGCAGTGGCCACACCAAGTCATGGTTTCCCTTCATGCTCTCCCAGGCTGTGCACAGGACACAAACCATGGCAGGGGCTGTGCTGAAGGCTGGCAAGGCTTGATCTGAAACAGCTTTTATGGACTCAGCCCTGAGCCACATCCCCAGCTTTGGAGACAGAATAGAAACTCATGACTGACACCCTCCCTCCACCCTCTGGAGTTTCAGGAATGACAGAAACCCGTGGGTTTTTACCCCTTTTCACCAACCTATGTGGTTCCCTTCCAGCCGGCACTGCAGGGTCCCCAGCCCATCTTTTGCCTGAATGGGGTAACTGTGGAGAGACAAAGGACTTCACTGAGCCTTAGGAGCAAAAAACAAGCAAAATACAGCAGAATCAGCAAACCTATAGAAGATGTGGGCTTACACAGCCAAGATAGTCATGGTTTGCTGTCTCTAGAAACATGAGAGTGAAGCAGGTGAGATAGAAGAGGAACAACCCATCTTACAGAATCCCCAGGTTGGAAGAGATCTTCAAGATCATCAAGTCCAACCCCTGCCCCAACACCTCAACTAAACCATGGCACTGAGTGCCACATCCAATCTCTTTTTAAACACACTCAGGGATGGTGACTCCACCACCTCCCACTACTGATCAAGAATTCAGCAGCTCAGGAGGAGTCTCCCAGCAGCAGTGCCCCAGCTTGGCTCCTTTACACCTATTTCTAGAAGCTGATGCCATTTGTGACCTTCAGAACCCCCATTTGAAACAAAAAGCTGAGCAGGAACAAGGGGAGGGTGAATAGAAGGACAAAAACGTTTTCCCTCTGCTTGTTCCTCTGCAGGTTCCTGAACTGTAAGAAGGAGCAGGCAGCAAGTAAAACAGATATGCTGGCATTGCACTGACCCTCTGGAGTCATGGAATGACACAATTCCCATCACTAACTTGTGTGTACATTTAAGTGGCTGGAGCTGCAGAAAGCCAGCAGCCCTCAGCACCCCATCACAGTCACTCCCCAGGGTCTCTCCCCACGTTAAGCTGAAGCAGAAGAGTTTCTCCCAAAGCCACGACATTTTTGGTGCACAAGCTGAGCTGAGCCTTTGCACCAACAAAACCCAAAGGAAGTCAAGAACTGACGTGCTTCCAGCTCTCCTGTCAGCAAAAGAGCAGAGACTGGCCCATCCATCTCCTTCTGATGTAAGAACAGCTGGCCTGGGTGAAAAACAAACAGGAAAGATACAATGTGATACAGATGAAAAACTAATCTCCTAAAATTAGCAGACAGTATTTTCCCAAGGGACAGGGACTTTCCCCCATTTGTTTCTAACATTTATTAACCTTCTAGAAAATGGGACAAGCCCCAGTCTCTCATCTCTGCACCTGCCAGGTCCACTCCCCAAATAGTGTGGGAACTGCACCTCTGTGAGAGTGCAGCAGGACCCTCTTGGAGACACCCCATGCCAGCTCTGAACGATCCAGTCCCTCCTCCCTGAGGGCAAGGCTGAGCTCCAGAAGGACAATACCCACCCACACCTTCCAAAACCAGCAGGGCAGCATCAACTACAGCGAGTGCAGTCAGGATGCAGCTCAGCCTCTTCTTTATTTCATTGAGGAAAAGCATTACAAACAACTTCTGGCAGAAATCACCCAAGCTCCTAATAACAAATTAAAATATCTGTTCCTTAAAGAGTCGGTATGGGACAACCTCCACTGGACAGGAAGAGGCAGGTGAGAGGAATAAATTCAGAGTAATTAGCAGGATAAGCAAAGGCTGGCAATGATTCCTTGAGAATTAACAGGCAATTAAAGGAAATAGGTAATTAAAACCTGTGATGCAAACATTTGGTGATGACCCATCCCTCACAGTGCAGTTGTCTGTGGCCCATGTTTCAGAGTGCAATTTTATGAGGCTTTACTAAAAGAGTTTGCTTTTATTAATGCAGGTGGCTGATATTGAGAACCTTTCCTTTTAAGTAAGAAGAAAAAAAAAAAAATCAGTGCTGCCAAATGTTTGTTCAGCATCACTGGACCAGTGCATCCCATACAAAGCATGGAAAAAGGTGCAGGACACACTTGAAAGGATAAAACCCATTCCCTTTTTTTTTTTTTGCTCCAAGTCCTGAATCAGCGTGACTGAGTGACAGACTGCTCTGGTCAGGTCCAAGTCTCCACCTGGTACATATTTCCTAACACACCAAAAATGGGCAAATTATTCATGTCAAGCTGCAAAGGGAACCTGTCTGGTATGCTGGGGTTTTGAGGCTGTTTCCTTTTGGTGAGGCTGAGCTGTAAATGAGTAATCTGGCAGCAGAGCACTGCAGGCACGTCCAGCCTGCACTCACACAGAGCAGCCTTTCTTCCCTCGGATCAAAGGTCCCACAGCTCCACCAGAGGCAGGTAAAACAATAATTGATACCAAACAAAGGATGCTGGTGGGCACAGTGCAGGGATGGCATGGCAGGAATCTGCACTGGGCTTTCCTTCATGCCAGCAGGGAGTTTGATCCCTTAAGAAGGGCATTTTCTTTCAGCCTGAAAAGTCCTTAAAAGCATCTAATGGTTAAATGTCTGCTGCTTCAACTAAAATTTAAAACTAGCAGGAATACACACCTTTCCTGGCTCCTGAAATGAGCCTTAAACTGCCAGCAGGGTAACTGTGGATTAATAGTTCATCTTTAAAATACTTACCTGGGCTTAGCTCTTCACTGCTATTGGCACAGAAATGATAAATTAACATTTGATAACACATCCATAGATATGGAAATGCATATGACACACAGCAGGACAGTGTCGATGCTTGTTTTGGATACACTGTGCTTAAAGGGGCTGCTGGCCTAAAATAAGTGTTTTTTTTAAACCTACCTGCTTTTCTCTGTTGCATGTAACCACAGAAAAAAAAAACATTAAAAAAAATCAAACATTTGAGAACAAGGAAACCACTTCAGGGTGTTTAAAGCCGTGAAAAACAAAGCTTTTGTCTCAAAATACTTCTCTTCAGTGTTCATGCTCACCAGAGCATCTGCTTCAAACTAATAACTTTTTTCTGCAAAAAAATGCAAATGGAAAGGGGGAAATTTATTTAACTTTTCGACTCTGACATTATTTTAATTAGTTAAATTTTAATTTGCTAGCCAAAATAAAATCTACAGCAGCCAGTTGCAATTACAGTACAATTCACACTGAGCTGTGATTGACTGTGCTGCCAGTAAACAAACCAACCAGCTTAATGGACCAGTTGCAATTAGATTAACAAAGTTTGCTGGAGCCCAACTCATGAGCTGCAATAAACCACAAAGGAAGTAAATGGCAATTCTGGGCCAACTGGTTGCAATTTATTGCTGCCAAGGAGGCTGATGGAAGAAATACCAATTTACAGGGACTGCAGAAGATAGCTGTGTGTTCATAATTACCCATCAATATAATCCACGTTGAAGTCCAGGGTCTCATATCTGCCAGCAATTGTCTTCCCATGAATCTGTATCAAATTTCCTGTTTAAGAGGAAATGGAAATTGAAGAGAGTCTTTTAAAAGCAGAGAACTTATTTGCAGGTTTTCTGAGCTGAACAAAAGGAATTCGGGGCCCTTATGAATTTTGCAGAGGTTTCTAGCTGCCTGCACTGAAGGTACTCTCAGCTTTTACCTTGGCTCAAGATGATTTTGCACTTTATTCACTTTTCTCAAAGCACATGTCTTTCTTCCCCACCAAAAAAAACCAAATTCATTCCAACTTTTTTTTTTTTTTTTGCAGATCTGTATTTGCACTGAGCTGACAATTTTTCCTCAACTCTTTAGTTAACTAAACCCCACTTTCTAACGCAGTTCCACCCTAGAACCTCATGAGCCAACCAAAATTACATCATTCATACACCAGACAGGGTGAAGGTCTAAAGCAGGACCTTGGATTAATCTGTGGCCAGATTATTCTCCTGCTCTTCACTCACACTAGGAGATGAAACATCCAGCAAACACATACAAACTTTTATACTGGCAGCCTAAAGCAAGGCATGAGAATCTAGAGCTGAACTACACCTGAAAATAATTGGAAATTAAGGACTGACTTAGACTGAGAAGCATCTGTGCAATCTAATCATCCAAGTGTCTGACTGAACTCTTGAGAGACCAGAGTCTTTTGATTAATCATGACTTTGAGGATCAAACTTTCAATTTTCTCTAAAGAAACCTGGAAATACAGAACCAACAGAAATAGGGGTGGAAATCTGCCATATTCCAGTTAATTTTTCAGACTAAAACCAGTGAATGACTTGTCACGTAGCTTTGAAATCTGATCTAAAGCCCCAGTAAGCAAAAGATCTGTGTGGCAGTAGAGATTAAAGAAAGATCCCATACCTGGGGTGCCAGATGATGGATTAATTTGGTAAATCACAGGTGTCTGCTTGGCTGAGAACTGCAAAGAGATTTGTGGTGAAATGGCAGCAATTTCTGCAGCAGTCCAACCCCTCCTAATGGTGCATTGCTCACATCCCACCGGCAGCTGCATTGCAGACTCACACTCCAGGTCTGATCTCTGAAGCAGAATCCTGCTCTGGGGAGGGAGGAAGGAGAAATATTCCCCTCTTACCCCCTCTCCTTTCAGAGCCTGGGTTAATGCTATTTTTACATCTTTTTTTTGTGCCTAAATTGCCCACCCTGTCTTGAGCCAATGTCAGAAGACACAGTTTAATACACTATCAAATTTCTAAGTCATGCTTTAGCTCAAGTTAAAACCTGCATTTTATCTTCAGTTGTGACACCATTTTTCTTCCCAGTAGTATATCCTTTAGAACTATTTCACCATCACAGATGTGAAATACTTCAGCCACCCTTTATCACGTTTGTTTGGTACCCTAAAGCAGTGGAGCAAAAAAAGACCTTGCATTGGCCCATCTTACAGCAATGCAACAGAGATTTCTTTGGGAAAGCACTACCTTGGCCACTGAGGGAAAAAAAAACCTTGAAAATCATCAAGTCCAACCATTAATCCAACTGCTAAATTCACCAAACCATGTCCCCAAGTACCACATCAACAAATCTTTTAAATCCCTTCAGGACTGGTGACTACATCATTGCCCTAGTGTTTGACAATCCTGTGGGGAAGAATTTTCCCTAATATCCAATCTAAACCTCCCCTGGTGCAACTTGAGGCAATTTTCTTGTCCTGTGTCTTGTAGCCTGGGAGACCAGCCCTCACCTGGCTGCACCCTCCTGTCAAGGAGAGTGGGAAGGTCTTTCCTGAGCCTCCTGTTGCCCAGATTGAGTCCCTCTAGCTGGTCCTCATCAAACTTGTGCTCCAGACCCTTCCCCATCCTTTTTTGGACACGCTCATCTTCCCCACCTCCTTTATGAACACTCTCATGTCCTCACTGACACTTACAGATGCTGCTGACAGCCCAATAAATATCACTAAAAATGAAATTTTTGTATTAATTCAAAGATCCCGCTGCATATGCCTTGTTTTTTTCCTAAGCTCTCCTTGAAACCCATCCCCTTTCAGAGCTCTGCCTTTGCCTTTCCCTCCTGCTCCCAGTCCTGTCAAAAATAAATGAGCAGCCACAAACTTCCTCCACCAATGGCCACTTCTGGGGAGCAAAGGCAACACCACACCATACCCCAGGCTGGAGAGGATGTGGAGAAAGAAGCCAAAAGCAGCATGAAATTGGGGCCACTGGCTGACACAAGACTTGTGAGCTGCTCAGACTTGTTGCTGCCTGCAGCAGCTTTTTCAATCTAACAAGGAGGCAAAATTAATTTTTAATATGCGTAGCTCCCAGGTGCCAGCCCCAAAACAAAGAGACACATTGTGGTTTATTTAGCTTGGAATGTGCCTCATTAACAGCATCCCCTGGTGATTTTTCATCAGCTCTCTAAGCTAGCTGAACCACCCGATGGCTCTTGGGCTTTAATGTGCAATTTACTGAAAAAGCTGGGTTTTCTTGCTCAAAGTTGGCACAGAGGTGGGATGTGACTTTCCAAACACACCAGGCCTTATCCCAAAGCACACAGTCATGGTTAAGGATTCTGCTCTGCAAGAGTTCACAAAATCACTGAATGCTTTGTGTTGAAAGGGACATCAAAGCTCATCCAGTCCCACCCCCTGCCATGGGCAGGGACACCTCCCACTATCCCAGGCTGCTCCAAGCCCCGTCCAACCTGGCCTTGGACACTGCCAGGGACCCAGGGGCAGTCACAGCTTCTCTGGGCACCCTGTGCCCGGGCCTCCCCACCCTCACAGTAAAGGGTTTTTTACAAGCATCTGGTCTAAACCTGCCCTCTTTCAGTTTGAAGCCATTCTCCCTGGTTCTATCTCTAACGTGCCTTTGCAAAAGGTCTCTCCCCATCTTTCTTTAGCTTTGGGTTGGAACTGAATGGTCTTAGAGGTCCTTTCCAAACCATTCCATGATTCCATCCATTTCAGTGTATTTCCTGTGACAAAGTTGAAGCTTGACTCCTTTCAATACCTCGAGTTCTTTATCCTCACTTCTGCACTTAGTGGGTGATTACCTTGAAAGAATAGTTCTCCTTTTCCACCTCAGTCAGGTTGTTAATCACATGTCCTTTAAACATCACCTCCACGTAGTACAAGCCCTCCTGGGGTGAAGACCTAGGTGGAAGAAAATGTGTAATATTATATTATTTTTATTTAGACTGTGTTTAGGAAATGCCAAGACCTTCACAGAGTCTCCAATCTCAGCAATTCCACTGAGGCTTCAATAAAGCAAAGGAGCTTTACACTGTCAGCCCAAACTTTACACAGATGAACCCAAACTCCAAAACAACAATTTAAAAGAAAGGTGGAAGCACAGCAAGAAATCACAGTCAAGCACAGAAGGTGACAGGACTACATCAGAACTCTGCCCAAATTAACTTTAATACAAAACACAGACATTGTCATTAGACATGCACAGACAATAATTGTTATTCATTAGTAATAAAATGACCCAGGGCTGCCTGGATCTGCAGGCCACCTTGATCCTGGTCCGTAATTAATGAGCAGACACTGAATGAAAATGAGGATTCTGTTTGACAAAGGGCAGGGCCTCACCCACAGCATAACCTCGGATCACACCTTGTTCTGCACCTTATACTGGGCAGGTCCAGATGCAGAGGAGAGACATCACACGGCACTCTGGGCAGGTCTGGATTCACCAGGGACACCTCCAATTGGGATGCACTGGCTGGAGAGAGAGATTCTATCTGGAGGGATGTTGAGCCTGGGCAAGAAAGTCAACCAGAAGAGCTGTGTGAGGACAGGGTCACTCCCAGTGGCACAACAAACATTTTTGGAGGTACGACCCAGCTTCTCTAGGAATAATGCTTAGAGCCCTTAACTAGGCTTTTTAAAATTATATTTGTGTAATTTCCTGTTGTGGTGGTTTAACCCCAGCAGTCAACTCAGCTCACTCGCTTTCCCCCCAGGGGGATGGGGGAGAGAAATGGAAGGGTAAAAACCATGTCCCCACGTGCACTTCCACACATCTTTTAAATCCCCCTGGTGACTACCACTGACCTGGGCAGCCCAGGCCAGCCAACGACCACAGAGCTGGTTCAGAAACCAACTCTCTTCTCAGTGAATAAATATTCATCACTGGAAAATCAGACCAAGCTTTGTACAGTTGGGTTTAGGCCCACATGGACATGGCTTATCAGTTTCAGTGATTTTTAATCAGATCTCATGTTTCTCAGAGTTTGAAAAGCTCCAGCACCTCAGGCCATATAAAGGGAGCATATTTTTAGCTTTTTTACAATTAAAGGGCAGAAGCAGGGAGGAAATTTCCAGCCCTATATCTGCAAAATGTAAGGTAAAATGTAAGGGGGGAAAAAAAAAAAAAAAGTACGGTAAACATTTAGACTTCAGTTGCTTAGAAATAAACCTTCAGCAACAGCTCATAAAGTGATCATTTCAAGCTGATTTCATGGTATGAGTGTTACAGACTATGGCTCTGTTGGGTAGGGTTTGTCACTCCAACCACAAGCCTCAGAAGGGAGCTGATTATCTGTTAATTTTACATCCCTGGAAGTGTCCAAGACCAGGTTGGATGGGGCTTGGAGCAACCTGGGATAATGGAACAGTCCCTGCCCATGGGAGGGGGTGGAATGAGATGAGAGATCAGGTCCCTTCCAACCCAGACTTTCTCAGACTGTGCTTCAACACGTTCTTCATAAGGATTTAAAACTCACCATCCAGAGTGATGGAAATCCACGTTCCTCCAGCAATGCTGCCCTCATGGGGCTGGACGAGTGACCCCGAGGCTGTCCCTGCAAAACCAAACGAAATGCCAACATCTAAAATACCTTATTCAGGATAAAACACAGTGATCTGAGAGCTGTCTTCCTGTTATCCCACCCTTCATTTCATTTCTCCTTCTCAGGCATCCAAATTAATCATGTTGCCCATCCTTTTCCCCCCATGTCTCTCCCCTCTTTGCAGCTCCCCTCAGGGAGGTGTTGATGCCTTCAGGGTGAACCAAGCTGCAGCCTGAGCTTCCTGTCCTCCTCAAGAATTAAAGATGACAAACCTCATGTTCATTCCTCCATCTCTCAAAGAAATGTGTTTGCTGACTTCTGTGCACCCTACCAAAATTAAGGCTGGCTACAAAATATGTCCTTTTCTGGTTCCAAGGGAGCCTGCCCAGCAATTTCTTTCTGAAGTCCTTATGAAAGACATACAGGCCTGGAAAAGAGCTCCTGCTTCATGATGTTAAGTCACCCATAACCTGCTATACTACACCTTTCATAGAGGCACCAAATTCCTAAGATAATTTAGGATTTATTTTGGGTACCCTCATTATCTGAGGCTGAGAGATGAACCAATATTTGGCTTCTTTTTATGCAGCCACTGACCAGAATTTTCCAGAAGTCATTTTACAGTGCTATCCAGTTTTCTGATTAACATTTTAGGAGATTTCTGACTCCTAAGCTGTTTGAATGCAGTCTGACCCAACATCAATATTGATCACCAAAGCCAAATATTGGACACTTTTGCATCATGAATCCTTAATATCAACATGCAAAGAGTGACTTATTTATCACCAAGTGCACAAAAACCAGTAAGCATGATATGAACCCAGGCAAAACACAGAGAATTAAAAATTAATCCAGAAATCTCTTCTATGGCTATGGAAATAATGCCATGGAAAACCAATAATTAGGGTGGGCAATGTCCAGTGTGCCACAGTCAACATTCCAAAGTTTTCAACACCTTTTAGGGGTTCTTCTCCACATCTCACAGGCAGTCTGTATCCAATCCCCACTGGATTTTACAGGTGTGGTTGGACACAACACCTCTCCATCACCCACCTGCCAAGAACACCAGCCCAGCACACAGCAGGAACGTTCTCCAAAGGTTCATCTTCAACACTGGATGAGGAATTCACAAGAGTCTGGCTCCAGGACCTTCCTTGTAACTTTTAAACAAACCCCATCTGTATTCTTTCTTCTCACTGCAAATCTGTGGGAGCAACAGCTGGGAACTCTTCTAATAATTTAAGAAAATAAACATTTGGGTACTTGCAGACCAGGTCTTACTTGCTATCATAGCCAGAGATACCACACATTTCCTTTATAAAATCCATGTCAGGAACTGCTCTAACATTTAAAGATAGACCATTAATTTCTCCTGCCTGCACCCTGGGTTTTGTACCAGTATGGAAAAAAACATGGAATAATCAATTTAGCCACATTTTTAAATCACAAAATGGTTTTGGTTGGAAGAGACCTTAAAGAACACCCAGTTCCAACCCCCTGCCATGGGGGGACACCTTCCCCCAAGCCCCATCCAACCTGGTTTCTACTGTTTATTGTACCACAAGACCTACTGTAACTACTCTCACACAATTTCTTGCACATTTTAACACACTGCAACTTGCACAGGGCAGAGTCCAGCACCCTGGTGAGAATGAATGCTGCATTTCAAAGCAGGCACATAAAATTTCATTTAGATTTAATTTTATTATTCTTTTTAGAGCTTCTTCTGGCTTTACTCACCTTATTCAATTTGTTCTTCCTCCATTCCTCTGATGAGTTTTGTGCAGGAGCTCTGACACCAGCACAAGGGCTCCATCCCTTTGGCACCAGCTCTGCCACAGGTTTCAGGCTGGGGTTGTGTCAGTCACTCTGCCCAGCACTGAAACCCACCAGACAAGTTTCCCAAAAGGCTCAAATCCCGTCACAGACAGCTCAGAGCTGTCCATTGAGGGTGCTTAATTATTAACCTAAGCTGCTTGCTGCCATTAACTGTTTTGTTCCAAGACTTTAATAACCATAACAAGAGTAACCTGGGGTTGTTCTTCCATTGGTCTATGGTTACAGCCTCCAACAGGAGGACAATTAATCCATTTCATCCTCTTTTTTTTCCCCTCCTACAACATGACAGAAAAACTGGTGGAGTGGTTTCTTGACATGCTGATATTCAATCTGGGACTGACTTTCAGAGCAAGTGGACTTCAAGGTTCCCTTATATATTCTTCCTTCAACTTTTCCATGGCATTCCCAACAGCACCTGCTGGGAATTCTGCACAAAGGGTGTTTGGATCCCTTATCACTGCTCAAGTAGCTTTATCCCTGCAGGTCCTGTTCCCAGTGTTATCATTCATGTCCTGGAGGGTCTTGGCTGCTGGGAAGACCCAATCCAGCCTTCCTCAGACACAGAATATCATCTCTACCCCCCACCTCTGCCCTCCTGTGTTCGAAGCCCAGATGGATTTTGATGGATTCCCTCGATGGGTTGCTGAGCCCCTGCCCTGGAATGGAAGCCTTCATGGAAGTTTCCACTGAAATTCACAGGAAGTTCCCAGACCCCACAGCATAACTGAGGTTTAATGAGTTACCACACACCAAACAGCAGCAGAATGTGCTCATGTTCTCACCTTAGCCCCAAAGGGAGGTGGAACAGGCTGGCTCAGGTTCCTCCTCAGCCTCAATTCAGAGGCTCAGCGGCAAAAAGTCACGGGCTATCAACCCTCAGGGGAGCTCTGGAGCTCTGCCCAGCAGTGGAACCAGTTGTGCTTGGTTTATTCTTAGGCCAAGCCCCAGTGTCTCACTCAGCCACATGCAGCCAATGATTACAGGAACCCAATAGGAGTTAACCCCATCAGGGATCTGCACCCAGTTTACTCATTAGTGAAAAGCCACTGGAAACGTGGTCAGAAAGAAAAGTGAACTTGAGGGAATTCTCAAACAAAAAAAAGTTTTGCCAAAGAAGAAGCTGACCAAGGATGACAACTTGAACACAGCAAATGCTGGTAACAAGGTCCACACACAGCCCCAAATAAGGGGATGGACCAGGTGCCAGGTCTCTCCAGGGAAACTCCTCAGAAGTGAGAGGAGACAGGGCAGGAGGCTCAGCTACAACAGGAGCCCATCACCCAGATAAAAGGCAGGACCAGAGGGGAGACTACAGAGCAGAATTTCTACAGCACAGCTCAGGGAGGGAGGGAGGAAGGCAATACAGGCTCACAGCTGAAGTTTAATAGGGCTCCTGATCCATGGCCAGGGTGGGGAGGGTGGTCCCAGGTGAGGCTGGTCAGGGCCATTACAGCTTATTAATCATGGCTTATTAATTATGGCTTATTGCTGCCCTCAGTGCTGCTCCCAACACACTCTGTCACGCAAATTCTCTAGGTTGTAGTCAGCAAAAATTATTATTATCATCATCATCATCACCACTGTGATTCTCTCTGTGATCCAGTCCTAAGGAAATGTTTTATCCAGGAAAAACTCAACCAAATGTCCAAGGTTTGCAGATCAGAAGGATTTGGCTGGGATGAGAAGTTTATTCTTTGCAGAAAGTCACAGATTAAGTAAAACAGTGCACAGGGAGCCCTACCTGTGGAGGAGGTGAAACATGAAAAGAAAGAGGGAAAGGGCAAGTCCGGAGGAGGCCACCAAGATGACTGGAGGGATGGAGCAACTCCCCTGCAAGGAAAGGCTGAGAGAACTGGAATTATTCCCCCTGGAAAAGAGAAGGTTTTGGGGAGACCTAATTTTGATCTGCCAGTACCTGAAGAGAGCCAACAGGAAAGACAGATAGAAACAATTTACAAGGACCTGGAGTGACAGAACAAGGGGGAATGTTTTCAAACTGCCAGAGAGCAGGATTAGTTGGCATATTAGGAAAGAATTCTTCCCTGTGAGGGTGGGGAGGCCCTGGCACAGGGTGCCCAGAGAAGCTGTGGCTGCCCCTGGATCCCTGGAAGTGTCCAAGGCCAGGCTGGACAGGGCTTGGAGCACCCTGGGATAGAGGAAGGTGTCCCTGCCCATGGCAAGGGGTGGAACTGGATGAGCTAAAAGGTCCCTTTCAACCCAAACCAGTCTGTGATTCCATGATTCCATGAAAAACATTGTCCTCAATAGCCAGAAACCCAGGCCAAAATTCAGATCAGGACAGGAATGGCTGAGTCACACAGGAGCCTTGTTACAGGACATGTAAATACTCTGTCCCCACAGGCTGATGTCTGTTTCTGGGGATATTGCCCACGAAAGAGGAAAGCAGCACATTCTGATGAGCCAGTGCATGTTTGCATACATGTGCAAGCCACTTTTTTCCTGACAAAGGACAGTTCTGCTCAAAAAACTTCGGTTTGTTTGTTTGTTTGTTTGGAGTTACTGATTTAGGGGTTTAGATTTGGGGTAAATGAATGGAAATAGCCCTACAGACAGGCTCAGCACCAGGAATCTGAGAAACACCCTTGCATTGCAACCAGAAAGGAGGCAGAGCCAGGCAGGTGCGGTGAGCAGTGGCTTTTTGTCACTAGATGGAAGCATGGAGCCATCAGAGACCTGTCTGACACTTGAAAACACAACCCACGGGTGGCCAGGCTGCCACTGCTCTGCCTGACACAGTCCAGGAGTGTTTTCTTTTAACTCCCTGTGCTTGAGGAGAAACTCCAAGTTCGAGCAGACAGCAGAGGGAGAGGAGATGTGGGATCTATTCCCAGCTCTTGCACTCACCAGCACGATCTGGGCTGAACAGCTTTGTTGTCGAGTCATTTGTGTGTAAAATAGGGCTGACACTGCCAGTGAGGACTTTTTCAGGGGTAGCAGCATGGAAAAGCTCCGTTTCTCTGGGATTTGGAGTATTTTTGGGATGTAAGGGCCTTGCAGGAGCCAAATGAGGGGTCCCCTCCTGCTCCCCCCCTCTGTCACACGGCAGCCACCTCGCGAGAGGAATGTGGCAGTTGTTGGACACCACATGGAACAGCTGAGGGGAGGATAATGTGGGATAAGGAGAGGTTTAACAATTCTCTCTGCAACCACTTGGGAGCTGCTCTCCTGCCTCCCAGCCCTGCTGATGCATCCACCACCCCACACCGAGGGCACCAGCCTGTCCTGCCTCCTGCTCACCAAAGGCAGCCCTTGGCAATGGTGTGGGAATGCTGCCTGTGCTCACAATTCCTGCACCTACCCCTGTGAAGAGAGCAAAATGCATCCCAGGGGAAAGCCAGACTAATGGGTTCATGCTTGCTGCATACAGCGATGGGGTCATAAAATCACAGAATGGCTTGGGTTGGAAGGGAACAAAAAGCTAATTTATTCCAGCCCCCTGTCCTGGCCAGGGGTGTCACACCCTGGATCAGGTTTCTAGGGGGGTGATGCCATGTGACTGCTGGTGATGGCCACTTAGTGACCAGTAATATCGTGTTTCTCTTGGATTTATCTTTGATAAGCAGCTTCCCCTCCGACACAAAATGTGCTGTACTCGATGCATGATGGGGGAAAACTGATTGAAACTGCTTGAACTTGACAACTGTGTCCAGAGACAGGGGTCAGAAAGATCTCTGCTTTCCAGCTTGGCACTGTCATAGAATCATGGAATGGTTCAGATTGGAAGGGACATTAAAGCTCATCTCATTCCATTCCTTGCCATGGGCAGGGACTCCTTCCACTGTCCCAGGTTGCTCCAAACTCTGCCCAGCCTGGCCTTGGACACTTCCAGGGATCCAGGGGCAGCCACAGCTTCTCTGGGCACCCGGTGCCAGGGCCTCCCCATCCTCATAGGGAAGAACTCCTTCCTAATATCTAATTTAAATCACCACCTTTCAGTGTGAAATCGTTTTCCCTCTCCTGGAAGGCTGGGTTACCCATACTCTGGAAGACTTCCACTGGCCATGCTGCTCCGTGCCGGGTTCTTACAGCTGCTCTTTCTTTCTATTAATACTTCACTTTTCCTGTATTGACACCAACTTCCTAGCAACCAAGATCACAGAGAAGGTGTTAAGAAGCTGGGCTGATTGATAATAAATCCTGGGGTTTGATGTCTTTTTTTTTCTTGAGAGGCTCGTTAGACACCAGCAGGCAGGGCGCTGAGCTGGGATTTCCAAGGGAACCCAGGGGATTTGGAAAACCTTCTGTGATCAAATTTCCCTTTGAATCCTAGCCTTCCTCCTGCTGGTCCTCAGAATCCAGCTGGGTGAGGCTACTATCCATGGGGAGGTGAGTTGAGGCAGGGCAGTGGTGCTAAGCAGGAATCTGAGTGTGAGAAAGCCAATACGGCTCGTTCGTGATCATTCCCAAACCAGGAGAAGAAAGAGCCCCTGGCCAAGAGTCCTAGAATCACAGAATGGTTTGGGTTGAAAGGGATCCTAAAGATTACCTAGTTCCAAACCCCCTGCCATGGACAGGGACACCTTCCACTATCCCAGGTTCCTCCAAGCCCCATCCAACCTGGCCTTGGACACTTCAAGGATCCAGGGGAATTGACAGTGTCTCTGGGTAGGAACAGCACTCAGGCTTCTTCTCTTTACTCTGGTGTTTGTATTTATCAGGCATCACCAATGGCCACAAATTTCCCTATTTTACTACTCCTCTATACAAGAAAAGGAAAGCATTTTCTTCCTTGGAAATTTCAACATTCATATTATTAACTTTTTTTCCAGATTTTAAATCCTTTTATTACTATTACTTCTACTTGCATTTGCAGCCTGTAAATGAACTGCCTGACTTGCCTGGCCCATTTTTCTACCTGATTTTTAAGAGATTCAACTCTCCTTTGAGAGGAAAAACGCTGCTGCTTCCAGGAGCCTTCCACATCCTTACAGGGTCACTTTCCAGCAGGATAAAACTCTGTTGAGCTTGTTCCCATAGCTACTCTTGCTGCATTTTAAACAGGCACCGAACTTCTTTAAATACGAAATTTATTGCCAGTGCAGCTGCTTTAATGACAGGTTTGAGGCTTCTTCAGTTTCAAGGTTGGGTGTGTTTGTGCTCACATCTCCCGTGGGTCACAGAGGGGATGTGGGCTCTGCCCCTGGCAGATGCAGGAGCCTGGGGATGCACAAGGCAGCTGGGCCCAAGCCCCATCCAACCTTGCAGGGGATTTGTCTTCTGCAGCTTTGGTCTTCTCCCAGCCACGTAGAGGATGCTCCCCTGCTGCCTTGGGGTCTGCAGAGCACCTGGGATTGCAGGGGGAAACCAAGGTCCAGGCTGGGTCCCAGACCCATCACAGAATCATTAAGGCTGGGAAAGACATCCAAGGTCATCGAGTCCAACCTTTGACCACTTACCACCAAATTACGCCCATGACCACTAAACCATGTCACAAAGTGCCACATCTACTCATTTTTTTCAGCACTTCCAGAGATGGTGACTCCACCACTTCCTTGGACTGCCCTTTCCAAAGTTTAACCACTCATTCAGTGAAGAAATTTTTTCTGCTATCCAACCTAAACTTCCCCTGGCACCACTTAAGGTCATTTCTCCTTGTCCTGTCACTTGACACCTGGGAGAAGAGACCAAACCCAAACTGGCAACACCCTCCTTTCAGGTGTAGTGAGCCATAAGGTTCCCACTGAGCCTCCTTTTCTCCAGACTGAACATCCCCAGCTTCTGCCAGGTACAGAAATCCTCCTAAGTTGAAAATACAGTCACAAAGGAAAAAAAAAAATTAAAAAGCAACTTCAAATAAAGCACCACCTGCACCTGCACTGTGAAAAACATCCTGGTGTTGAGGTTCTTCCCAGAGAGATTTTCCTCTGCTGGGCTGCTCACAGGCACATCCCATCCACACTTCCCATAGGTGTGACAGACCATCACTGCTCCAATCTCTGTGTCACAGGGCTTTTTGTCACACAAACAGCACCCAAAAAAAGGCTGCAGCTCCGTTGTGCTGGGTGCCCTGTAGGCACACAGCACCAGGGAGTGTCCAACCCTAAAACAGCTTTCACTTTAGACAGGGGCAAAGAGACACAACCCCACGTGCCTGTGGGAAAAGATGCCTGCTGCAGGTTTTGCCAAGTAGGTGATAAGAGCCCCAAAGGAAACCTGCACAGGTTGGACCCCAGAGGTGAAGGATAAAACCAAGAGGTGTCATTTGGGTGGAAGAAACCTCTCGGGGAAGCCTCAGCAGGCGCTGCTGCGGAGTGAACCTTGGCATTTGCTTAAACAAGCAGCTGGTGGAGGATTGGGTTTCGGAATCAAACTGCAACCCAGCACCTACTGAGCTTCATCCATCATTAGTCTTTCATTAGGAACCTTGTTCTTGGCCTGCTCCCCAGCTCTCAGAGAAGTGATTCAGGCAAATGCCAGCCCTGCTGTGTCCTGCAGCCTCTCTTCTCCCACCTCTGTGGCAAGTGCCCTCTTGCTTCTCATTTTAATGTGGAATTCCTCCCCTTCGATGAGTTTTCATTGTGAATGCTGCCACTGCCCCATCCCCTCCATCCATCCCTGCTCCCCATGTCTAAGCAGGAGGAACAGGTGGGACAGCTGACCCTGGTGAATGAAAGGAGAGCACAGTTTGGCTCCCCTCACCCCTTTCTCACAGCCTGCCCCTGCTGTCAGTGATCCCCCAGCCCCCGGGGACGGGGGATTTGTGTGTATTAGTCACTTGAAAGGAAAGAGCCTGCAGCAGGCTGCTCCCGGGCTTTGCTTCCCCTCCAGCAGAGGGGATGGCTTGCCACTGTATTCCTCAGGGCTGGAATCAAATGACACTATTTTTTTTTTTTTTTTTTTTTTTTTGCATTTGCACAAATTGGCTTCTATGTAAGACGTGCCACAGCCCTGATTTTAAAAAAAAAAAAAAAGAATGGAAAGAAAAAAGGGGAAAAGAACAACTTACAATGATCCCAGCTGTGCAGGGAGATGTGTAGAGTCAGACACTTGGTACAAGATCTTTTTCCACTGTCAGATCCCTGGGGTGGGATATTGTCCCACTGGCCTGGTGTGGAGCTCACAGCCTGTCCTCACACAGAGGGTTTGAGCAAAGCATTAATGGCCTTTCCCTGTCCAAACTCTGCTAATCTGGTGTCACACACAGCAGACTCCCAGATGGATCCTGCTATGGTGGGCTC
Organism: Rhipidura dahli; assembly: GCA_013399225.1. Classification (NCBI taxonomy): domain Eukaryota; kingdom Metazoa; phylum Chordata; class Aves; order Passeriformes; family Rhipiduridae; genus Rhipidura; species Rhipidura dahli. The sequence continues at coordinate 44,921 of VXAC01000180.1, read as the reverse complement.
ACATTTAGGCACTGGCCAGTGAGCCATATCCCAGGGATATTATCCCTTCAGGAGTGAAAACTGCAAACTCATGGGAGTCACGTGGATGAACACCAAACCTGTCACTCCAGGAGAAAGCAATCAGAGAATCTCAGAATGGTCTGGGTTGGAAAGGACCTTAAAGCTCATCTAGTTCCAAACCCCTTACTCCAGGCAGTATCCTGACCATTGGTACAAGTTTGAGATAAATGTAGTGGCTTTATACCACTTTTCTCCTCAGTGAAAGTGTCAGTGATGTTTCAGGGTTGTTGGGAGCCCCTGATGGGTTGATCATTGCCCATCACACCATCTATGTATTACTAGTGCTGTGAGTTTGTTTTCTCCCTCAAAACAACTTCTTTTACATTTCCCTCTGTTTGTGCTTACAGCCATTGCCTGAATCCAGCAAGAAGACATTTGTCACCCAGTCTTAAACGAACCACAGCAAGATTTTTTTTTTTTTGCCCAGCTTTTTAGGACTTCCAGTGATCTGAATAACTGGTTATTCCCATAGCTCTAATTTATTAATATCTTATAAAGACATCCTTGTGCCTGCTGCTGCACAGACCCACTGATCCAGCAATAAAGAGAAAAACAGAAGTAGAGAGAAAAAAAACCCATAGGTAGGATGAGGAAGGAAGCCTTGATCACATCCTGCTCAATAAGTTTTAAGTCTAAATTAATGCTTTGATTTAGAATGTGTTTGCATGGGTTACAAGGCAAATTGAATGAATATTCAACCCCCAAACCCAAGATGATTCCCTTATTTAAGGGCAGGATGCCCGTTCAGTCCAGCCAGATGCACTTCATAGTCATTTCCAGTGCTGTGTGTGCAGGGGGGGAGGGCCATTAAAAATAAAAGTGCCAGTGTTCCAAATGTCAGCCCTGCACCCACCTGTTCCTCTTTGAGCCCAAACGTGGCCACCTCTGACCCCGCTCTGGGTCTGAGGCACTCGGGAGGCTGCACCTCCCACCCTGCAATCCCCCCTTCCCCACGGCAGCTGTGTAAACCTCAAGGGCAACAGCTGGGCACCAGGGAGGAGCTCCTGGGTGGAGGGACAGCAAAGGGCATCTGCAAGGGCTCCCAATCTCTGGCCTGGTGGTGGGGACTCACTTTATTTAAGTCACACAAAGTTTGGCACTGCCCCCATTTGAACCCCCTGCCCATAAATCAGGCTCAATTAGCGCTCAAGAGTTCTCACTTGCAAGGTGTTAATTTGGGAATTGCCTACCCTGAGGGATTCCAGGATGGGATTTTGGGTTCAGGGTCTGCTCAGCTCTGCCATATCCCCGAGGGCCTCCTGAGGAACTGTGGCTACTTGCTCTTCGTAGCTGCAAGGATGGGGAGGGAGGAGAGGAAAAGGATGAAGAAACTCTTCTCATCAGTGCTGGATGAAGCCTTGAAATTGCCTGGAAACTGCAGGAAGGATTTTTCCATCCTTTGGCAGCCAGGGACAGTAAGTTTCACATCCTGACTCCAGAAAGACAAATCTGCACTGGATGATGCCTCCAATGTGTGTGTGTGCCTGTCTGCAGGCTGTTTTCAAAAAGCCTGACATGCAATTGGACCTTGAGGAGATCCTCCTTAAGCTGCTTTTTTTGTGAAAACACTATTGGGATGAGATTGAAACACTACCCTAAGGCATCCCTTTCTTCATCCTGTCTAAACACATGGCACAACTCAACAATCTTTCTTCAGGGTCTTTTCTCCTGCCTTGGAGGCAGATGGAACTGTCAAAGACTCACAGAATGGTTGAAGTCAGAAGTGACCTTAAAGTTCAATCCTCCTGCCATGGAAACCCATCCCTGTACAGAGGAGAAGGCAGGAATCCCCTGTTCTTATTCTAACACCAATAAATGAGGATAGTCACAAGCTGTCCAGCTCAGGGGATCTGTGGGACAAAAAATCTGGTGTGGGCAATAGCCACAAAAAACAAAATGCATCAGAGCAGCCTCCTCAGTGCTCCTGACCTTCATGGGGTATGAGGAGCAAAGAAATGAAGCCCATTGCCTTCCCAGGATCTTATCCAATCCACTTTTACTCTGGACGGCCTCCGAAAAATCTCTCCTCTCTTCCCAGCTTTCAGAAAGTGGCAACTCTGTAACTGAGACTGGATGTTCTTAAAAGATGGAACCACCTGGAACTCAGGTTCAGCTGCAGGGGGCTCTGGGGAATTCACTTGTTATCAATCAGTAACGATAACAGCAGGAGTAATAAGAGATCGATTACATGTTGGATCCTCAGACAATGAATTTGCAAAGGTAATAAATAAACAAAGTCAATATATAAATAAACTCAGCAACAGCCATTTCAGAGAATGCAAAGGCCACTTTCAGGAGACCTTTTTACAAGATTTGCTGAATATTGGGAGCAAACCAGGCTAATTTTCAGTCTTTTTCTTGAGATCATTGTGTCTTCCCATTCCTGCTGTCCCTCAGTAATGGTACAAGGGACTATTGGAATGAAATTCCAAGGGACTGGACTGATGGCAGCTGTTGGCAACCTCTGTATCAGTCCAAGGCTGAAGAGGTTGGCAACCTGATCTTCCCATCACCTAACCCAGGAAATACATCTAAAATCCAGCACAGCCTCCAAGACTGGGTGTCTCCCAAGGGAAGAGCACTGAATTTCCACATCCAGGCTATAAATATTCCAGGTTCAAACAACCTTTTCATTATGGGGTCTACACCAACTTTCCTCCTCTCTTCCCCATCAGCAGCTCTCCAAGGCCAGGAGCAGGCACCAAAACCCCCTCCCACCCCCATCCAAACCCCCTCCAGCTCAATCAGCTGTCACAGGCCCCACATTCCTGCAGGACTCCCAGAACTGGCAGCTCTGGACATCTGCTCTTTTCCACCCCCACAAATATGCAAGCAGGTGTGAGGCACCACGACTTGCCTTGTTCCTGGCCACTTTTACCCAGGCACAGGGAATGAAGGCACAGCCAGAGGGGCAGATGATCAGCTCCTCCCCATCCTCTTCGTGTCCCTCTGGGGAATGTAGAGAAACAAAAATCAATCTCCTCACTTGAACTGAAGAACCCAGGAAAGATGAAACTTAAGTGTCTGAATAAAATTCCTCTGTACCTCACTCTGACAGGGGCTTTATACCAATGGTAACAAAAACCATCTCATCCCACCCCCCTGCCATGGGCAGGGACACCTCCCACTAGCCCAGGGTGCTCCAAGCCCCATCCAACCTGGCCTTGGACACTGCCAGGGATCCAGGGGCAGCCACAGCTGCTCTGGGCACTGATATACCCACAGAATGTAGAAATAGAGAGAGTACAGAAATTCCTTCCTTTAGTGAGTTTGTAGTTCTCCAGCACAGCCATAATTTTATGGATGGCAATCAGCAGGGAGCTCTGCATAGGGCTGGGTTTATCTACAGCCCAATGAATCTGAAAGTAATGAATAAAAATAAACTAAAAATGAAGCAAATGTAATTTGGGCAGTTTATGCAGTTTATGCCCTACAGGTTACTGGGATTAAAAGAAAATAATAATTCAGCACATTCAACTTTTGTTGTTTTTCAGACAAGTAGAATTTTAATGAAAATAAAATAAATAAAATAAAATAAAATAAAATAAAATAAAATAAAATAAAATAAAATAAAATAACTGTTCATTTTGCACTGAAATTTTCAGCTCATAAATGTGTTCCATGGACCAAGGTGGTGGGTTTTGAGGGACAGCCTCCTTTCTTTCCATAAGGAACAGGGTGATACCTTATAGGAAATACAGAGTTCATCTCATGACTGCGTGGGATCGTGTGGGGTCCCTGAGCCAAACTGCTGCTCCCAATATCCTGACGAGGTGTATCAGGAGCTCTAAATAGAAAAAGTCAATTTTTCACAGCTTCCACGTGCCCAGTGTGTTCCCAGCTGCCATCTCCACATCCCTGTGAAACCTGATACTGCCTGCGAGCACCAGCACATTCCAGGGACACCAAACCCCTCTGCCAGCCTCAGTTTGCCTG
>VXAC01000180.1:0-40520 GCA_013399225.1 Rhipidura dahli | reverse complement strand
AGGGACACCTCCCACTAGCCCAGGGTGCTCCAAGCCCCATCCAACCTGGCCTTGGACACTGCCAGGGATCCAGGGGCAGCCACAGCTGCTCTGGGCACTGATATACCCACAGAATGTAGAAATAGAGAGAGTACAGAAATTCCTTCCTTTAGTGAGTTTGTAGTTCTCCAGCACAGCCATAATTTTATGGATGGCAATCAGCAGGGAGCTCTGCATAGGGCTGGGTTTATCTACAGCCCAATGAATCTGAAAGTAATGAATAAAAATAAACTAAAAATGAAGCAAATGTAATTTGGGCAGTTTATGCAGTTTATGCCCTACAGGTTACTGGGATTAAAAGAAAATAATAATTCAGCACATTCAACTTTTGTTGTTTTTCAGACAAGTAGAATTTTAATGAAAATAAAATAAATAAAATAAAATAAAATAAAATAAAATAAAATAAAATAAAATAAAATAAAATAAAATAACTGTTCATTTTGCACTGAAATTTTCAGCTCATAAATGTGTTCCATGGACCAAGGTGGTGGGTTTTGAGGGACAGCCTCCTTTCTTTCCATAAGGAACAGGGTGATACCTTATAGGAAATACAGAGTTCATCTCATGACTGCGTGGGATCGTGTGGGGTCCCTGAGCCAAACTGCTGCTCCCAATATCCTGATGAGGTGTATCAGGAGCTCTAAATAGAAAAAGTCAATTTTTCACAGCTTCCACGTGCCCAGTGTGTTCCCAGCTGCCATCTCCACATCCCTGTGAAACCTGATACTGCCTGCGAGCACCAGCACATTCCAGGGACACCAAACCCCTCTGCCAGCCTCAGTTTGCCTGGGACACTTCCAGGGATCCAGGGGCAGCCACAGCTTCTCTGGGCAACCTGTGCCAGGGCCTCCCCACCCTCACAGGGAAGAATTAATGGGATATCTGAGTGTGCCAGGGGGTCTCTTAGGTCCTCATCCCACCCTGGGAGAGGGCAGGGCTCTCAAAATGTTGCTTACGGTTGGGAAACTGAGGCACGGGATGATGTGTCCAAGATCTTGGAAGAAGTTTATGGCACAGCAAGTATTTTTTAAAAATCACAATCTTTCCTCTGCATCTGAAATCATAAATTCAGTATGAATTTATGAAGCCAGATGGCCCACATTGGTATCACTGAAGCCTTTTAACCTCCAAGCCAGGATTGCTGCCTGGTGGGATGTGTCTTATCCCACACAAACTCCTGAACTGTGTCTGGAAAGGGATGGGAGAGAGAAATCATCTCAGTCAAAACCATGCTGAGGTTGTCCCTGTGGTGAGGATGGTGAAGTTCCTGCACCCAGCAGCACTGCCTGGTCCAGTTTCCCTTACTTTTGGCCACTGCTCTCTCAGATAATCCTACTACAGTCTGTCTTTCACCACAGATCCTGCTCCCTGGCTTTTGACCCCATCCTAATAATTCTTATTAGGTGAGCATTCAAATGTCTGGAAGTGATTGCAGGGTTGGATGGTCACTCTGATTTTAACATAAAAATATTTTCCTTCCCAAAAAATGCTGTGAATGTTTCAGAAGTGTTTTTTCCCCTATGAAGCAAGATTACACTAAACATCGAGATTTTGACAGAAAATGGAGAGGAAATAGTATATAATTTTAGGGAGCATTTTGGTTTATGACTCATAGGAGTCTGGTAAGGAGCAGAGTGACAGGTTGAAATTTGCTTCTTTAACTATGAGAAAGCTGAAGATGTTTTTAAATTCCAACATAAGAAAAAAAAAAAGGGGCAAGTGTTCAAGGCAAGGTTGGATGGTCTAGTGCAAAGTGTCCCATGGGTGGAACAAGATGGTCTTTAAGGTCCACTCCAACCCAAACTATTCTAGGATTCAGTGATTCTGTGATTAATATTATTTGCCAGTCAAAAATCCTCTGCAAACTTTTACCCGCACCAATGGATTCACTTCCAGTCACCCAGGGAGACTATTTTTTAAACAGCTTTGATGGAGAAGAGGTGAAAAGGCACCAGAGTGGGGAGGATCCTGGCTGTACTGGTTATTGACCCCAGAATCTCCAAAAGCCCAGCTCCTCCTGCCCTGCCGAACACCACTAAGCAAAGAGCCCATGAGGATTTTGGACCAGCTCCAAATCCATCTCCCTCCTCCTCCTTCTCCTCCTCCTCCTCCTCCTGCAGCCCTCTGGCCATTAAAACATCAAACCGCTGTACCTGCAGTAAGTGGCTTTATTCTGGAAACCTTTGGTGGAGTTGTTTTTTCTTTTTTTTCTGACAGGACTGAGTTACAGCATCGGAAAAAGGGATAAAACACCGAATGGTGCCCGTCCCGGCACGGGACAGCTGAAGCGGTGTCACTCAACACGGCGCTGTCAGCGGGGTGATTGAGGTGGACAGGAGGGACAGGGAAGGGCCACGGGCTGTAAAGGACACGGGCAGCTGTGGGGACGGGGCTGTGGGGTGGGCTGGCCCCGGGGGTGGGCGATAGAAAAGGGACGGTGACAGCCGGGCAGGGCAGGGACCACGCGGGGACGGCAGGAGCATCCTCGGGGTGCAGCAAGGAGGGAAGGGGACAGCGCAGAGCGAGGAGCCAGCCCCGGGCCAGGGTGGCTGGAGGCTGCTCTGGCCTGAGCAGGATGAGACAGGAATATTGATGGAAAACCTTTAGCCACAGGGCCGGCAAGGGAGTGAGGAGGATACTGAGGCGGGGTGGGGGCGAATGAGCCCAGGTGGTAGAAAATTGATGGAAGGGTGGGGAATTTAAAAGTGTTATCCATAGGGAAAAGGAGAAAAAAAAGGAGGCATTGGTGTAGAGGAGCGTGGGAGAGGGGGAAATGCCCAAATCCCCCAACACACTCACACACACACAGAGGGATCAGTAGCATCAGCTGCTTCAAGAGACTTGTGGGCAGCCCCAGGCACAGGCTGCTTGCTGGAGAGCATTTCTGACCACACCAGCTCCTGCTTCCTTGGGGAAGCCTTGGAAAGGATGAACCCCACCCTTCGCTGAAGATGCCAGCCCAGATAACACCCGTGGGGCACCACAAAGCCCCAAAGGACCCAGGAGAGGAGGATGAAGGGACCAGCTGCTCCTTTGCTGAAGGTAATGCCTGCAATTTCTTCCTTTTTTTTTTTTATGTAATGCCTCCTGTGTGTGAGATTTATGGCCAAGCCTGGAGTGCACAAGCAGCAGCCAGTGCCTCACATCCAGGGCTGTTGAAAGCATCCTAAGGAACTCTGGGCAGGGCAAAAGTTGCCACAGATGGAAAAGGGAAAGGAGGTGGGGTGGTGTCCTCATGGTTCAAACAGGGCCCCAGACTCATTATCAGATTCCCAGGGATCAGAGCACCCTGCCTGGATGTGATCTGTGGCTGTGGCACTGAAGCTTCCTTTCAAAGTGGGTGTGTTCAGACGAACCCCAGGGATGTGTTTGATTTTCAAGCGCATCTCCAAAACCGGGGTTTTGCTCTCAAGGGCAGCAGGGTTGGTGTTTGGAGCCCTGTTGGCCACGTCTCTCCTCTCACAAGTCACCCTTCAGGGACCCAGGGGGTACAGAGACTGCTGAGGACAGGCTGTAGGGTGGAGGGGACACAGTTTAATCCCCTGGGAAGCTCTGCAATCTCAGATTGCTCCCAAGGAGCCTTCTTTGACAGCAAAGGGTGCCCAGGTGATGAACACCTTCCAGGGGAAGGGACCTCCTGACTTTAATTCTCAACTTGAAATAAGTGGTGACGAGCAGGTTCCTACTAATGCCTTCCTGTCACCATGTCCAGCTGTTAAATTATGTTATCCCCATGCTATTTTTGATTTATTTAATGTTCCAGAATTGTTATTGGACAATGAATTTTCATTTCACCAATGGAAACCAGGAGAGCAAGCATCCATAGGTCCAAATTCACCCCCATTGCCCTCAGATCCTTAAGTGAGGAGTTTAAATGATGAGCACAGTCACCCCTGGCTCCTTCTGGAGTCAACACAAGAGAGGCAGCCCCCTCTAGATACACCCCTAGGCCCTGTCTGTGGGTCCTTGCTCTCCAGGGGTGGCTGTTCTTTGTTTTTCCAGCCTGCTAGAAGTATTGGTTAATTTAACTGGGAATGAATGACTGAAGCTGTCAAAGCCCAGCATGTGTTTATCCTCCTCTTGTCTCAGCTCATCCCCTCATTTTCCCTGTTCTTGGACCATAAGGAGAGGAACTAGCCAAAAAGAAAAAAAAAAAAAAAAAAAAAAACCAAAAAAAAAACCCCAAAAAAACCCTAAATAATTAGAGGAAAGGGACACAGTCCTCTTCCCCAAGGCTGTACAAGAGGCCTCCTGCCCTCCAGAAGCTCCATCCCAGGAAAGGGTTCGTGACATGAGGAGACCCAAAAACCCCCAGGTAAACAGTTTTAGGTGCAGTAAAAAGACAAGGATGATTCTCCTCTATTTCAAGCTGGTGGAAAAAATCTGACAGGGCTTCTTGAGGGGCAGTTTCCATAAATTGCAACATTAAATTAGTTTGTATTCAAGATATGGGGGAAAAGGGGAAACCATGGAGCAAGGGAGGCCATGCTGAATTGGTGTGGGCATTGTTATAGGCACTCCAGCTTGTTCCAGGCCAATTTTTGCACCTCTGTGCTTCAGTTTCCCCACCCACAATCTGGGAATGGTGATGGGCTTTGCTCAAGTGCAGTTACTCTGCTTTGGTGAAAAGAATCAGACGGGTTAAAACACGATGGGGCTAAACCAGACCCAAGATCTCAGTTTGAAATCACCAGATTAAACAGAACATATGACTTAGAGAGCCCTAATATCAATATCTTTTTATAGTGACATAAAAAATGGTGGAAAATCTAACAAGGAGATGAGTAAGATGGGCAGGCACATTACAAGGACTGCTGGGGATTCTGATTTCTAAATAACCTTGTGAAACTCATTTATTTCTCCTTTGTGCCTCCCTTTTTTAAGGAATTAAATGTCAGCACACTGGGACCAGGTGATGTTTCAGAGGTGCTTGCTGAGGCCTTATTCAGGCCACACTGTGGTGGTCAGGGAGCTGATCACCACAGTTCATGGAACAGACTCAATAAACTTTGAGACACTCCCATGAAGCCCCACCAGAATTTAAAGAAAAACAGGCTCTTGAAGCACCTCCAAAACCCAAGGGCCTAAATATAGTCTCTGGTTAGAGATAGGCAAAATTTTGCAGAGAGATACAAACTTGATTTATTGAGTTCTAAGCTTCCTGGAGGCTGTGGTTAGGACAGGGTTAGGATGAAACTCTGCTTCAAAAATCTACCCTGAGATAACTAACTTGGCTCACAAGGCTAAAATGTTAACCTGACTGACTTGCCCACAGAAAATTGCAAAGGAGACAAGAAAAGGCTCTACACGAGTTTTTGCCTTATGTGAGGTGCCTTTTGGTGCAGATAGGAGACAATGAGGTGGTAAAATCCAAACAAATCTTTACTGTGGAGATGGGAAGAGTATTTAGGAAGGGGATTCCCCTTTTAAATCAGTGGGGTGATTCCTGTTTACTGCTCCCCTTCTTTGCCCTGCTGCCACATCCATGCACCTCTCCATGTGTGGGGGTGAAGACAGGAAAACCAAAGGCTAAGCAGCCTCCCTGCTTCCAGTAACAACTGCTCCCAGGAAAGCATCCATCCTGAAATCCAGGGTGGAAAAATAAACTTGACAGGGAGCCCAGACGAGTGACTGCCTGAATGGCAGGCGTATCAGAAAGCCCATTTTGGGAGCAGCACCTCCCATCTCACCCCGGTGACAAACCCTCCCAGTCACAGGGACCCTTGGAGGACAGCTGCCCCATTCTTTCCTCCTTCTCTTCCTCACACCAGGCAGGCACAGATGTGGCTCTGGATATGCCCCAGATGATTGGGTTGTTCCAAGTGGCTCCAAAAGGCGTGGGCTGTTGGCTCTTAGTTTATATATCTGCTGTTCACAGGGAATATAATATTCCAGTGTGGGCAAAAATAGATACTGACTGCAAATGGATGCATTTATATCCTATTGACTTCCTTCTTTTCCTTCTTTTCCTTCCTGGCTTTTATGGCCATTCCTGCCAATCTTTTGTACTCAAGTATCTGTCCCAGTCAGCTCCTTAATTTCTAACTATTTAGCTATAATTTCCTTATCCACATTTCTTCATTCTGCCTGTGTTGGGTTTTATAAATCTTGTAACAGAGTGGTCTGGAAATCCAACCTACTGAGTCTTTACTGCAACACTCCCAGTTCATTCATTCATTCATTCATTCATTCATTCATTCAATGTATTTAATACAAATCTTGATCCAATTAGGTTGTAATATCATCAGCAAATTCCCATTTATACCAACATAAGATTTTAAAATCCCGGTCCACAAACTGGACCAGAATAGCTTATATAAATAAGGAATATTTACCTACCTACATGCTTGGGATCAAGGATCTTCCAGGTAACTAAGTCTGTTTCCTCATTAATCACTCTGAACCCATTTCTGATCCCAGAATTTCCATGGTACTTTGACACAGGCCTATGAGAAATTTAAGAAAATGCCACCAGTAAGCACCAATAATGGTTTTAAACTGAGGTCTAACTAGGCTAAGAAGAAATATCTCTTCATTCCTTATTGCTGATAAGCTCACGTAAACAGATTTATGCACTCAAAAGTCTGGGAATCCACAGCCTGTGTCATGGCTCTGCTGAAATCTCTGGGAGTTTTACCCTGATGTCATCAAGGCTCAACTTCCTCACCTCCTCTGAATCAAAGGCCTTCATCTAACTGGGAAGTAAATATTACATTGAGTTCTTCATCTCAAAAGTAGTGAACATTCCTATAACACTGATCTGACTTACATTAAAACAAAAATCCAAACAACAACAAAAAAAAAAGACAGGAATGTTTTTCTGTGGATATTTTTAACACCTCTGTTGTGCTTGGTGTAAAAATCTTAAATAATGGAAATTCAGACACCACTCCTGATTCTGGAAACTTTTAAATAATATAATTTCCTGAGCCACTGCATGACTCATCTTTTTCTGTAGAATTTACATTCATTTGTTTGCTCAGGGGTTATTGAAATAATGACTATGTGAAATTCCCTGCTGTGAATTACTCTAGAAATCATAAAGAAAAGACTTTATCTGGCTTTAAAGAAAACAACTTCCCCCAAAAGCCACTCATCCCTTCACTGCAGTCAATAGGGAATTTTGTCCAAGCAATATTACTTGGAGCAGCATGTACAAAGCCAGAATCATGAAGTTTTTGGGTGGAAATAAATTTGAGCCATTTGTACACTCTTCAGTCCGTAAATCCATTGCCCCAGCTGAGCATTAGGATGAGCAAGGCCATGGGATGGATTTCCATCCTAAACTCTTTTGTAGACAACATTACATCAGGTACTGACACAGGTTTGAAATGCAGATGGAGGGGGGTGAAATAGAGGGGCAGAAAAACTGAGGTGGTTGCCTGTGAGATGTGAAAAATCAGCAATGTCAGACACTGGGGGACATTGCAAAAGTGGCATTTCCTGAAGTAGCATCATGCAGGGGAGCACCTCTGTCACAGGGGAGGGTGGAGAGCCCTGTAAGAGTGGAGAGCCTCTGATCCAACTTCTCCAGCACAATAAAATGCCTGGAGAGTGACAGCAAAGCTGGGGAGAGGGAACCATGCTCCAAGGAGAGCTGGAGCCTCTGAGGAGTGTGTGCAGTGCTGCTCTGCACCCTGGAGTCTGTGCTGGGCCAGCAGAACCTCACTAGGGACTGCTTTCCAAGAGGATTTATGTTTCCTTCAAAGCCTGGGGTTATTCCCACCCTGATTTTAGTGCTTCTCAACACTTGAGATCATTCCTTTGTCTTTTGGCTCTTTTGGAAGAGAAAACCTGAGAGAAAAGCATTTTTTTTTCCTGTCCTATATACTTGTGTGGAGTGGTTGTGTCTTAGAAACTTGGGTATTCCCTTCCCTTTTCCATCCTTGGAGATGCTTCCACTTAGAAATGAATCATCTCTGTGATTCTGCTCCATGAACAAACTGATTCCAACCAGCTGTTTCCCAAACATGGCCATAACCCCCTTTGAGCATTGCTGAGCACACCAGCCCTGCTGAGGATGAGAGGGTGCAACAGCCCCAAACCAAGGATTCCTATGGGTAGGGAGGCCAGGGTACCTTGCTTTTCACTTCTGAGGATCATTTCTATCCTGAAATGCAGAAATTCATCCACGTGTCCTGCCTGCTGTGCCATGACAGGCTCCTCCCAAAGGTGCACCAGGGCACAAGTGGGAACACAGGAAATCCCATTTGGATGTCCCCAGCCAGGTTTTTCTGTCACTGTTGTAACACGGATGGGTAGAAAAACCACACCAAGTCCAGGGTCAGGTAGAAATGGTGGCAAGGGCAGTTTAATGTTTTCTTCCCAAGGTTTTTATATGTTAGGTCACAAAAAGTGAGCTAAGTGGCATAAAGTAATTGGTTCTCTGGCCATCCACCCCTTGAGGGGATTGGCCAAATTCTAAGACATCCGTTCCCAAGCGTTCTTCGAGTTGAAACCACAACAATCTGGCAAAAACAAGTCACAGGTGTGAATATTTATAAAACTGGTAACTTTGTTTTAGTTAGCGTGCATGGGAAAGACAGAGATCTCATAAAATGCTAGAGAGCTGAAGAAATTCACTGCTGAAGCCCTTTCAGCATCCACACTTCTCACCATCAGCATGGTCACACTCTGGGAAACAGACCCCAAAAGACTGAGGGAAATCCATGCCTGGAGAGATTCAAGCTCGACTAGACATGGTGCTGAGCAACCTGATCTGAGCTGCTCCTGCTCTGAGCCCACCAGATCCTTCTGACTCAAACCACTCTGGGACCCTTGGACTTAAAGCTTGTTTCTGATCAGCCAGGCCAGGCTCTGGTGAGCTGCATTCTGGTTCTGAAGGCACTGCCTGCTGGGCCAGGCAGCTCTCCAGGGCAGGGACCTCATCCCTGTGTGTGTAGGAGCAGCTCCTCTGCTCAGCCAGGTCCTCAAGGCCCTCCCTCAATGACAATAATAATGATAAAGTGAAAGGAAAGAACACAATCTATCACCTCTCACTCGTGTGACTTTTTTTTTTTACAGCAAACTTTAGTTTTTGAGGATTTTAGGGCTGTCAAAACAAGTCCAAGACTTTCTCCAAATATGCACTTCCAGGAGTTTCCAGCCTTGAGCACTGTGCAGAGGCACACACAGGAATGCTTGCTGACTCACTGGAAAAATCTGAACCACCTGAAAGTATCCCTCCAAAACATCCCAAAATGCTCCAGGGCACCAGGGGAGTTACAAGGGTCGTGCTGTCACTGCTTTTCCAAGGAGGAAGCAGACTGGTGGCTCTGAAACACGTCTGAGGAGCAACACTACCCCTTCAGGAGTGGAGGGTGGAGAGCTGCCCTGCTGTCCAGAAGGCACCATCCAGACTTCTCCTGTGAGATGACATGCTTCTTTATATCCCCATATGGATTAGGCTGCTATGGAATGTAAGGAAGTGTGTGGTTTCAGGGAGGCATCGCCCGTGTCCTCTGCTCCCGGCGACGGCAAGGAGTCCAAGGATTTCCTGTGACTGCATTTTAGTTGAATTTGGCTTTGTCAAATAGAGCCAGGCAGTTTACACTCACTTCAAAGTGCCCTCAGCACCCAAAGAGAGCAGCACATAGAGATATGAACATCCATAAAGGTTGCAAACTCCTGAATCCATGCAAATTTGATAACTAGCATGCATTCTGTAGATCTTTCTCTGGAAAAAGCACACAGTAGGTAGACTATAGGTTTCACCTAATCCAAATAATACTCACTCTGTCCTGAAAGTGCTTTTCAAGGGCTTTCTGAAAATCCCTACATCCCAGAGAACACCAGTAATTCATGGAATCACAGAATGTTTTGGGGACCTTAAAGCTCATCTACTTCCAACACCTTCCTCTATCCCAGGTTGCTCCAAGCCCCATCCAACCTGGCCTTGGACATTTCCAGGGATCCAGGGGCAGCCACAGCTTCTCTGGGCACCCCGTGCCAGGGCCCAACCACCCTCATAGCAAAGAGTTTCTTCCCCATATCCAATCTAAATCTTCCCTATTTCATGTTGCCATGCATTCTCAGATGGTGGAAAACACTTCAGATTAAGTGACACAGAGGAAAGATTAAAAAGCACTGGGTGGGGTTGACTTGTGAGGAGCAAGACTCAGCATGATCCAGTTGTCACAAAATCCTCCTCTTTACTCCCAGTAATTCATAACAGGATCTTCTTTAATGGGATTAGAATGAACACAGCAGGTACAGGAATTGCTGCAGTGGATTGTTGAAGGTTAATTCATTGCACTGTCTCAGTACAGGAACAGGACAAGCTGCAGGAAGTCACCTCCTAATTAATATGACACTGTGGAGCTAAGCAGGCACACAGCCTTGTCCAAAACCATGGGATTTTTTTTCCTAAATCTGTATTGCCATAACTCAGGACAGTCCTGCCATGTCACAAATGTCCCTTCTCCTCTGAGCACTGTTTAATTCTGTGCTTGAATAACTGTGGGTAGCAACGAGCTCAGTGTATTTTTTTTTATTATTTTTTGCAAACAGTGGACTAGTTCCTTTAACCCCTCTAGGACAGCCTGGAGATATCCTGGATATCTCCAGGATGTCTTCAGGATCCTGTTACATGGAGCTGAAGTGTTTAAACCATTTCTCACACATTACCTTCTTCCACTGTAGGTCAAATATTCAAAAGTTAAGGCAGTTTTCAGTCAGTCTTAATTTATTTTAAGAAAGAATTTAGGAAAATTTTAAAAATAACTGTTGTTACCATTGTGGCCTAGGTCTGAAAGGTTTTCAGACCTTCATTTCCCATGGGAAATTTTAGTATTTCCACCCCAAATTACCCTCAACAAACATGATCTAGTTAGAAGCTTAAAAACCATACTTATATTTCAGTGATTAATGTTCACAACTTAATCATCTTCCAACTCCTGACTGGGAATGGCCCTTAACCAGTTCTAAGTGCAAAGCTGAGCTTAGGAACTGTTAGGGTCAGTCCCAGTTGACACAGGTCAAAACTGTGCCAGCAACTGAGCTAAACACAGCAGAAACCACTGAGTTCCTGTGCCTGCATCTCAGCCCTATATAATGTACCAATATAGACCCTGAAACCAATGACATTTATGTTCCTTAGCCACCAAGATGCTTTGCAAAATTTCGGTCTGAATCAAAGCCAAGGCTTCTGCATCTGACCCAGGCCCTGTGGTCTCCGAGATGTAATTCAGGAAAGCACTTGTCAAACCATTATTTCACCCTTTCTTGTACAGAACTAACTTTTGGGTTATGACAACTTGGAAGAGAAATTGAGCAGAGAAAAATTATCCTTTTTTTCCTTCTGGGCTGCATTAATGGAAGAATGGCCAGTGGGCCAAGGGAGGGGATTCTGCCCCTCTGCCCCGCTCAGGTGAGACCCCACCTGCAGAGCTGCCTCCAAATCTGGGGTCCAACAGCAGAAGGACGTGAAGCTGCTGGAGAGAGTCCAGAGGAGACCATGGAGATGCTCCAAGGGCTGGAGCCCCTCTGCTCTGGAGCCAGGCTGGGAGAGCTGGGGGTGTTCACCCGGAGAGGAGAAGGATCCAGGGAGCCCTCAGAGCCACTTCCAGAGCCTAAAGGGGCTCCAGGAGAGCTGGAGAGGGACTTGGGACAAGGGATGGAGGGACAGGACACAGGGAATGGCATCCCACTGCCAGAGGGCAGGGATGGATGGGATATTGGGAAGGAAATGTTCCCTGTGAGGGTGGTGAGGCCCTGGTACAGGGTGCCCAGAGGAGCCGTGGCTGCCCCTGGATGCCTGGAAGTATCCAAGGTGAAGTTGGACAGGGCTTGGAGCAGCCTGGGATAGTGGAGGGTGTCCCTGCCCATGACAGGGAGTTGGAATGGTGTTTAATGCCCCCTCTAACCAAACCATTCTATGGTTCTGATCATAAAAACCAGACAAGACAAAAAGGCACCCAATGGAATGAGCAGGCAGGGTGCAAATCCTGACCAGTGGTCCCTCCCTGACTCTGCTGATTAACACATTGTCCATGCCTCAAACCCAACACTTCCTCTCTGCATCTGGTGGTGTCTTCATCTCCATGGTGATGAAAACCTGTCGCAGTCTGTGGAGCTGTGGACTTTATTTAGTTGCCAAAAAAGATGTTCCCAGTGCCTTTGGAATCTGCCTAAGAATAGTCCAATGGCTTCTAGCTTTTCTCCAGCTCTGTGCTGTGCCACACCTGCACATCACCTGTGGCTGTCCCAGACAACCTGTGGCTCCTTGGACAGTGCCAGATGCTCAGGTGCTGGCAAACAAAGCCAAACCTCCTGTCGGGCCAGCTGAGCCTGTCCCTGGCCTTGACTGACTGCATGAATTGAGGGTTTAACCCTGGAGTGGAATCCCATCCCTTATTTACTTTCTGCAGCTGTTCCCAGCCTGCTCCGCCGGAGCCAGGGATCAGCAGAGACTCTTCCTGCACAGCACGGGCCAGGATTGAGTTACAGGCACACACACACACTGGCAAGGACACAGGAGAAGAAATCACCTCTACATGGGGCTAAGATTTGGGAAAACTTATTGCCTGTCTGGGGCGCCAAGGTCACTGTTTTAATTCCGTCCTTCCCTCCATCCTCTGGTTGTGTACCCACATCCAGACCACAGCAGAAGGTAAAAACTCTCATTCTTCCTAAATTCTGTCAGGTTTGAAACGTTTCACTGCTGATGGAACAGAGTGTGAAATGAATTTTATAACTGGAGGCTTGCAGAAGGTGTTTCTTTGGCACTAAGGTTGATTTTTCTGCAGGGGATATGGAATTTAAGTTGCTGATGCTTCCCTTACTGACAAATACCCCAAAGAGCAAAGAGAAAGTGGAAAACAAGAAGAGGAGTCCAGAGGTTACTCAAATTCATATTCATCCCAACACTAAGCAGTGAGAAGACAAAGGGAATAAAAACAAAACTAAAAAACAAAAACAAACAAAACAAACAAAAACAACAACAGCAACAAAAAAAAAACAGGGGAAAAACCCATCCTAAACAAAATGTTTTACAGAGAAAAATGTTTCAAGTCACTGGGACTTGATGATCTTAGAGGTCTTTTCTGACCTTAATGATCTAAGACTCTAAGTCCTTGAAAAACCACATGCACATGGAAAGGGGCCTATGCACAGGGTTGGAAAAATGCTGCTTTTGTCCTGTTTGGAAGCTGCCCCATGCCCTGCTGCTTGTGGTCTCCAGCAGCTGTCTCCTCGCTGAGGCTCCAGGTACAGCTGGAGGGCTCAGGGTGGCTCTGAAAAGTGATGCCTGACTGACAACTGGCAGGTGACTTCCCCTCAATGGACAAAGGAGGTGTCTTTCCTCCCTTAAACTTTTCCTTCTTTCACTATTAAAAAAAATAAAAAGAAGAAAAAGAAAGAGAGGAAAAATGGGGAAAGAGGAAGAGGCAGGGAGGAAAGAGCTGTATGAAGGTGCCCCCATGGCAGGGCGGTTGGAACAAGATCATCTTTAAGATCCTTTCCAACCCAAACTATTCTGTGATTCTAGGATTCCAAGATAAATCTCTATACATTGGCTGCTGCAGCTCAGGACAGGCCAATCCTCTAAGCCAAACAAGATTTTGCTCCTTACCCATGTCCAGGCTCATGAGCTAGAACCAGACACCAAACCAAGCCCAAAATCTATGAAACATCAAGACAGGGATGCAGAGTTTGCCTCCTGAGGCTTATCCCCACACTTCAATAATGTTGATTTATGCATTAGGGAGAAAATTACCCCAGTCCTGGAAAACCCCCAGGAATCAGGACATCACATGGCCCCAGACCAGTTCCCAGCCAAAATGGATGTACCAGCACCCCACCTGCAGAGCTGCCTGCTGCTCTGGGGTCCTGGCACAGGAAGGACATGGGGCTGGTGGATCAAGTCCAGATGAGGCCACTGTGTTGATTTCCTCTCTGCTATCAGGAAAGGATGAAAGAATTGTGGTTGCTCAGCCTGGAAAAGAGAAGGTTCAGGGTGATTTAATTGCAGCCTTCCAGTGCTTGAAGAAGTCTGCAGGAAAGATGGAGAGAGACCATTTACAAGAGCCTGGAGTGATAGGACAAGGGGAAATGGTTTCAAATGGAAAGACAGCAGAGTTAGATAAGATATTAGGATGAAAATCTTCCCTGTGAGGGTGGGGAGGCCCTGGCACAGGTTTCTGAGAGCAGCTGTGGCTGTCCCATCCCCGGAAGTGTCCAAGGCCAGGTTGGACGGGGCTTGGAGCAACCTAGGATAGGGAAAGGTGTCCCTGCCCATGGCAGGGGGTGAATGAGATCATCTCTAAGGTACTTCCAACCCAAACCATTCTATGATTCCATGGAGAATGGTGATGTCTCCCAAGCTGGTGTCATAAGTGCTGCAGCACCATCCTCTCCCTCTGAGCAGAGGTCAGTGTCCTCGCTGTGTCCCCGCTCTCACGTGTCCCGTTCCGTTGCAGGTCAGGAGCCGCGGAGCCGAGGGTGTGCTGCGATCCGGAGCTATGCTCTGCTCTGGCTGGTCAAACGGAACCAAGCCCGTCTTCCTCGGAGGTTTGGTCCCCTTCAACCAGCTATAGCAGTGTGGAAAACACCAAGCCAGGAAGGTTTGCCTGCCTCTGCCTCAGCTCAGCCCCACCAGCCCTTCCTCCTGGATGGATCTGCTACCCCTCCGGACGTCTCCAGAGGTGCATCTGGGGGTGAGGAACCTGGAAAGGTTTGGGACAGGCTTTTGGTTTCCATAAGCATCACTGCAGGCAGGGCTACTCCAGCATTTCCTTCATCACTGGAAGTGCCCAAGGCCAGGTTGGATGGGGCTCTGCTCCAGTGGAAGGCGTCCCTGCCCACAGCAGGAGGGTTGGAATGAGATGAGCTTTACGGTCCTTTCCAACCCAAACCATTCCATGATTACCAGAGGCCCAGAATATCACAAACAAAGCTGTTGGCTCTGGAACATTCAGCATGTTCCTGAGTCAAAGTGGACCTGCAGAGATGCAATCATCTTTATTTACTTTCCCAGTCAAACTTGCATCCACACACCCCCTTTTGCTGAGCACTGCCAGTCTAAGTAATCTGCAAGTAAATTATTAAAAAAGCCCATAAAGAACCAGAGCAACATATTCTCAAAACCATTCTGTGTCCACATGTTTTTCTTACTAATCTAATGCAAAAAGAAGCTATAAACAATAATCTGCATGGTAAAGGTTTTTGACATCAGTTATCCCTTATCAGCTCAGCCACAACACACACATCAGATCACACATCTCCCTGTGAGGTATCTTCTGAATCTTCCCACCCACACCACACTGCAGCTAATGAAGAAAAACAGCCAAACAACTTGAAAATGGCTTTGCTGACCTGGTCTCTGAGCCAGGCAGTGAATTCAGATGTCTAACTTCAGACACTCAGCTCAGCCAGTTGTTCCCCATCTTCACCCCATCAAAAAAAAAAAAGAAAATTCAAAGCTGTCAATAAATAAATGAACAAATGTATATCAAAATAAGTTCTTTCTGTGCATCATCCATTATGCCCTTATTTTTTGCTGGATGGATGGGGAGGAGCGAGCATGGATGCAGCAGAATGAGGAGTGGCATCAGTCTGTTCCAAAGCAGTTTGGATCTCTGCTGAGGACAGAAATTACACATCTTCCCAGATGCAATGGAGCACAACTTCATTTTTGTCAGGTCTCCATGGCCAGCATCATCTGGAAGACCCAGACACACAGGGACAACAGGTTTTAAGTCCCCATCACCCATCAGGGGAGGGTTCTGAGAGGCAGGAAGGATTGTCCACATTTTATGGGTTTGCTGGCACTCCTGATTCTAGAAGGTTTAAGACATTCAGGTTAAAAGATAAATTGTCCCAAGGGTGGTGAGGCCTTCACACAGGGTGCCCACAGAAGCTGTGGCTGCTCTTGGGTCCCTGGAAGTGTCCAAAGCCAGGTTGGATGGGGCTTGGAGCAGCCTGGGATAGTGGGAGGTGTCCCTGCCCATGGCAGGGGGTTGGAATGAGATGGGCTTTGAGGTCCCTTCCAACCCAAACCATTCCATGATTTTATCCCCAGGTTCCCTCTCACTCCAGATACACAGTTAATTATTTCACCCTGAGCAAGGACTGTATCACCCCTGATGGTTCATGGATCTCAACCACCAAGCTGCCCCATTTGTCAGTCCTAAATCCCTGGGTGTTTCTGAGCATTTAATGCAAACTGTTCTCGGCTTTACCTGGGAATGAGTCCAAAGGGGATTTTTTAACACCTCATACTCACCACACCTCCCCTCCACACAGCCTGGGTTTGCTCAGCACCACATCAATGCAAGGGACACCTGCAGAGCACAGCACTGGGCTGTGGATCCCCAGAGCCTCCTGACAGCAAACGCCAAAAAAGAAAACCCTGGAGAATCAGGACATAAGCAGAAATAGTGCCACAACTTTAAAAGAGATTTCAGCCAACTGTCCTGCCAAGTACCCCAGAGAAATCTTGTCAAAAATATGAGTGGGGGAAAAAGGACCCATGTCTCTTGGCTCAATAACATGAGGAAAATAAAACGTGTAAAACAAGACAGAAATTAAAATTCAGCTTCTTGATGTGATGTTTCCTCTTGGTAAGCACCCTTTGCATTAGGGTAGCTTGGCAAAGGATCTCCTCCCCATCTTCTGTTCCTCCTGCATTTCAGCAATCATTACACCCAGAGGTTCCAGCAAGAGATTTCTTACACTGTCATAAATCAGAAGTAGCAAAAAATGTCACAGAATCACAGAATCACTAGGTTGGAAGAGACCTACAACTATTAAAAGAAAAAGGTCTTTTGAATACCCAAAGCTCATAATTATGTTTTATAATTATCTGGAATGAATTACCTCACTAAGGACCAAAAATCCAGTTTCTTTCCCTGTTCAATCATCTTATAAAAAGAACAAAAAACTTTTTGTTTTCTGGTGAATTTATGAACCATTTTTGTCCACAAAGAATGTTTTGGAAAGTAAGAAATACCAGAGAATGTTGAAATGAATGTGGTTCAGCTTTCTCTGCCATGGAATGGGCACAGCAGGACAGTGTCTCACTCCATCCTCTGCCAAGCTCTGTAAGACAAGAGCATCCATGGGATTTAATCCTGGCACAGCAGGAATGGAGTAGACATTTTCACAAGTCACACTCATGATTGTCTATCGCCTCATCTCATTTCCCTTCATCACTGCTAACATGATTTTTTACACTGATTAATTTGAAAAAAAAACCACACTCTTCCATTGAATGTTATTACCCAAGCAGCTATGAGATAACCAGGATCAAAAATCACTAAATTCAGGAAAGAAATCATTCTTAGGAACGACCAAATTTCACAAAGTACAAAAAATGATCAATTTTCTGTCTACTTGAGATCTAAAGTCCAAACCACTTTAGAAACAGCCTAGAACAATTCTGCACTGAGCAAATCCCCTGCTCACAGCAAATAAAAACGAGAGTGCAAATCCACCTTCAGAACATTCTACTGAATATTTATGGGTGTGAAATAAAATGCAATTTTCTTGGGCATTAATTGCCACAGCTGTCAGTTTTCAGGAAGCACCACGTTCATCCCATAAGCCATTTTTCTTCATATGAAATAAATATACATTCCTGTATATTTACACTGAAAAGATTCAAAATTGAAGACTTCTGTAAGCTTGATATAATCCACTTCATTATTTGAGTCTTTCAAAACCAGATGTTGTCCACACAAAAGATTTTGGGCATCACTGTCAAGGAGGATCCCTGTTGGTCATCCTTTAGCACCCTAAGAGCATCACCATTCTCCCCTCTCTCTTCATAATCATGTCCTGAGAAGACCAAAACCCACCTCCTGACCCACTACCACTTATCTGCTCTTCCACCAGCAGTATCCAGGTTCTCTCAGGGCGTTTAATCCAGTTAAAACCCTCATTTTTTCTGCCCTGAAGGAACAAAAGTCTTCTGCAGACAAGCAGAAAGCCTCTGCCAACCCTTCCTTTGCTGGAAACGAACACAGAAAATAGGACAGACAAGCAATGACCCCATCACCTGATTAACATTCTGATTAGCATCCATCCCATTCCCTGATTAACTTTATAGGGTAAAGCCCTGCTTGAATCCTTTGCAAACCAGCTTCAGGCTGGGATGATGAGACATTTGGGTACTTTGCCTTCGGTGTTTCTCATACAAGCTGCTTATCAGTCATCAGATGCTGTGCACCACAGCAGCCCTGTGATATCTGGCATCTCCCTCTCTGCTGCTGTCCCCAGAGAACCACCTGGGCATCAAGGGAGGCAGCAGAGGTGAAGGCTGTGGGGGTATGTCTCTGCAGGGGTGGCATGGAGGTTTTTACAGGCTTTGGAAGCTGTAGGTAAGAAGCAGCAAGAGGATGACTCTCCATGGTGGAAGTGGAAGTACATTTCACTTTAGCATTTCAGTCTTCACAGCAAAAAATTAGAAAGCAAGCTGACGAAAGAGGGAGCAAATTCAGCTACTATTTGGGAAGAGCTTTCAGCAATTCCTTTAACTGATTAAAGGGAAAACAGCTTGCTTGTAGCTGTACATGTCAGTCCTGTGTACTTATACAACCTTCCCACTGCTCAGCACAGTGTTGCTTACACAGGTAGTGTGAAGAGCAATCAGAATATCAACACCTCATCAGCCATAACTTTTCTAGCCTCCAAAAGCTCCTTGGTCTGACCCCATTTGTCTAGTTCCCACTAATCACAGAGTCACAGAATGGTTTGGGTTGGAAAAGACCTTAAAGATTATCTTGTTCCACCCCCTGCCATGGGCAGGGACACCTTCCACTATCCCAGGTTGCTCCAAGCTCCATCCAACCTGGCCTTGGACACTTCCAGGGATCCAGGAGCAGCCACAGCTTCTCTGGGCACCCTGTGCTGGGGCCTTCCCACCCTCACAGGGAATAATTCCTTTCTCCTATCCCATCTAAACCTTCCCTCTGAGAGTTTAAAGCCATTTAGCCTTGTCCCATCACTATCTGCCCATGTAAAAATTGCCCTCTCTTTTTTGTAAGCCCCCCTTAAGCACTCAAAAGCCACAATTCCTTTTCAGAATTGCACATTGGTTGAAATAAAGGATGATAATTCCTTTTCCAGCCCAACTGGACTCAGCACATTCAATTCAGCCAGAAAAAAAAAGGTCAGGGATGGTCCATTCTGCCTGGCACACACCTGTTTACTTTGCTTGTGTATCCATGGCATCAGCACAGAAGGACCAGGTCTGGTTAAGAGACATTTTTTGGGTCAAAACAGGACATGGAGCTTTTGTCACCCACCCATGGTCCCCACTCCACCTTCACAAGGCCACAGCTCTGAGTAGGAAGCCTTCAGCAGTGCTTATTCTCTGAAATCCCTCCTTGGGACAGTTCTGGAAACTTCATTGAACTGTGGTCAGAATTTGCATATGATTGGAAAAGCAATGAATTTCCATTACTTACTTAAAGAAAAAACAAAAAGTGTAAAACAAATCAAATTGAACCACAGTGAGGTGAAAGGGCTTGAAAATTAGGATCCTACTGAGTTTTTACAACTCTCACCAAAACCACTCTGAGTCACTTATTCTGTAAAACCTTTGGATTCTGACACTTTCTTGCATGCAAAATGTTGTGGCCAGGAGTGATTGCTCCACAAGATAAACCAGAAAAATAGGAACTTCCCTTCTTAAAAAGAGAAGATTCTGGAAACATTCAAGATCAGGTTGGATGGGGGTCTGAACAAGGTGATGTAGTGGAAGATGCTGCTCATTGCAGGGTGTTGGACAACATGACATTTAAAGGTGCTTTCCAACCCAAACTGCTCTATGATTCTATGATCTTTTGATTCCACAATGAATGACCAAGATTTTCAGATTTTACCTGGGAGCAAGCAAATGGCTACAGTAGAAATTATTTTATTTCTGCAAGCTGCCCTATCAGACCTGCCTGGCAACTCTGAGTTTAAGCTCTGGGATGCAGGTATATACTGGTGAGAAAACAAGTTTTCTGAATTTAATTTGGTTTGAAAATGGCAGGTGGTGGAGCACAAACTAAGGGCTTGATTTTGGGCATGCAGCACTGATGTCTCAATGGTCCACACGAGTGTCCCTTTCCTAAAATGTCATTTTGTAGCCCATTGTCTTGAAGCTGACTTCCCAGCACCTGAGTATCTATTAGATATTCGTTATGCAAAGGTCATTTCAGCCACTGGCAGCCACCACAGTTGATGTGTGACTGTGATGTCCATTAGCTGTGCTTGGAAAATTTAGGCAGGAAGTAGGAGATGATCATTTCTACTGCAGCAGCAGGGGAGGAAAAATACAGGTGTTTAATAGAAGAAAAACATTACTTTAGCTCTTCTGCTGTGTCTCCTGTGTAAAAACCAAGGGTTGGGAGATTGGTGCAGTGACTGCATAGAATCATGNTCCCTCTCCAGCTCTCCTGGAACCCCTTTAGGCACTGGAACAGGCTCCAAAGTTTCTCCAGAGCCTTCTCCTCTCCAGGCTTGTGGTAGATGGATCTTGTCTGGACACCAAGTGCCCTCCAAGCCACTCTATCACTGCCCTTTTCCAGCTGGACAGAGGACAAAAAATAAGATGGGAAACAACTCGTAGGTTGAGATAAGGCAGTTTACTGAAGCAAAAGCAAAAGTTTGCCTGTGCACAAGCAAAGAGAAAAAGCAATAATTTTGTTTTCCATTTCCCATCAGTGAGCAATGTCCAGACACTTCCTGGAAAGAGGGGCTTCAGCACACAGAACAGTTTCTCTGGAAGGCAAACATTATAAATAAATTCACCCCTTTCTTCCTTTTCTTAGCTTTTATATCTGAGCTGACATCCTATGGTATGGAATATCCCTTTGGATAATTTGGCTCAGCTGGCCCAGTTGAGTGCCCTCCCAGGATCTTGGCCACTCCCAGTACCTGGACAAGGGAAATGGAGAGACAGAGCTGATCCTGTGCCAGTCCTGCCCAGCAGCAGCCAAAACACTGAGGTGATCCCAAAACCTTTCCAGCTCCCAGTGCATAGCCCAGCACTGGGAGAGCTGCTGTGGGAAAATGAACTGCAGCACAGCCAGACCCAACTCAGGGTTGAACATCCCCAGCTCTCCCAGCCTGGCTCCAGAGCAGAGGTGCTCCAGCCCCCTGAGCATTTTCCTGGCCCTTCTCTGGATTTAATCAGTTTGAAGGGAACCTCTGAATGCATCTGGCCCAACCATCCACTCACAGCACAATTTAATTAAGTTGAATTAAATTAAATGCCCGTGTTTAACCAGAGTGCTCAGAGCTTTGTCCTGTCAAATTCTGAGTTTCCCAATGATCACCACTGGTCTCAGGCTCAGTCTAACCCTAGAAATGGCCTCCACAAAGCAGTGGGTCATGCAACATCTGTATATAGGAGGGAGAGTGCTGCTGTATTTACAGGGGTTTATAAAATATACTCAAAAGGAAGAAAATGCATTCTCTCCTGGAAGAAAAAAACAGCAAATGTGTTCCTACTTGTAAATTAAAAAAAAAAAAAATTAATTATTAAACAATTTTACAGGAATATCGTAAACTTAACTGATAGTGATTAAAAAAAAAAAAAGTGTGAAGTATTTGGAGTTCCCTGCCAGTTCTCTTAATTTACAGAAAGTTCAGTCAGGACTCCAGAGCTTCAGCACTTGGATGGTCACCGTGGCTGCCCCATCCCTGGAAGTGTCCAAGGCCAGGTTGGACAGGGATTGGAGCTAGTGGAAGGTGTCCCTGTCCATGGCACAGAGTGGAACTGGATGATCTTTGAGGTTCCTTCTAACCCAAACTATTCTGTGTTTCTAAGATACTATTTGAGGGGAGAAAGTGTCATCGATGCCAACACACTCAGATTTGGGCACCTGAAGAATCTCAGCTGGGCAAAGTACTCAAACAGCAACTTAATCTCAAGAAAGCTTTCACCAGAGCCAAGAGAAGGGGTAGGTTTCATTTCAAAAGGCTTTTGATAATCTTTAATTTTTTGTTTGTTTGTTTCAGTAAGCCTTTGCTAGTGTCCCAGTTTCCAGATCTCTAGCTAAGAGAAAACTATGTGTCAGAATTAAATCCTACAAGGTAAACTCTAATCTCATGGGGAAAACCATATTAATTTTTTTTTTCTTTTCGTAGCATTAAAAATCACAAACCAATTATTTTGAACTCGGAAAAATCTTGAAACCAGAAATGCAAGAGTTTCCCTTGTATAATTCAGACCTGGCAGAAGCATTTCAAGACATGAGTGTTCTCCTCAGACCTTCACACCTTGCCTGTGACAGCTGCCAACAAACGCGTTTACGCCCCAATATAAACCATGGAAATTATTTTTTTTTTCACCATTGCAGTGTTGTGGTGGATCAGCCATGCTCGAATGCTTAACCATTCACCTTTCAAGCACCTAGGTAACCCAAACCACTGACGCATTTAGGGTAGACAATTTAGGGTCAGGCTGGTTGAATCTGACCTTCCGCTACCTTGCAGGCTTTCGAAAACGTATTTTGCTTCTAAAATTGGCAATTTAACTGACCCACTTTGAAAGGATATTTCAGTAAATTGCATGAGAGGAAACCCCTTCTGAGGGAACCGTTTCCTTTAACCTGTGCATCTCTAACCTGAAGAGGGAAACTGAAATATACGTTTAATTTCTGAAGCATCAGCGTCTTTCAAACAAGCGGATGTAGGTCACGGGTATCCCAGAAACCGCAAACTAAATTCTACCCTTATTTGCATCCTCCTTTGGATGGCACAAGGTGAGCAAAATTTGGACTTAGGCATAAATATTAAGCAAACATAAAAAAAATCTGTACCTTCTCTTTTCATGGATCATTTTCATGGAAAAACCCACCAAAATTAGGCCTGGGAAAAGTTCTGAGCAGTGGCTCGAGGCTGTTACACTGAGCGTCACTTTACAGAGCACATCTGAGCTACTCGTAACCCACTGTCAGAGCGAAGTGATGGGAGTATTTCCTAAAATAAAAAAAAAAGAAATATCAGAGAATAGACTCGATGTTGTAGAATCCTAGAGTCACAGAAGGGTTTGGGTTGGAAGGGACCTTGAACATCATCCAGTTCCATCCCCTGCCATGGGCAGGGACACCTTCCACTAGCCCAGGTTGCTCCAAGCCCCATCCAACCTGGCCTTGGACATTTCCAGGGATCTAGGGGCAGCCACAGCTTCTCTGGGCACCCTGTGCCAGGGTGTCATTTTGCATCTCTCAGCCTTCACAAAGTTTCTGTGGAGCCCCTCTGTGCTCCCTGTAACTTAGGAACTGGAAGTTTAACTACATCCGTCACACTTCCCAAACTCCTTTCCTTAGGAACAAAACAGTCTCAAAGCACAAGAGAAGCAAAATGAAAGCAAAATGAAAAAGTGGCAAGCTCAAAACAAAGCTCACTCTTTTTTTTTTTTTCCTATGTGGAGAATGACTGACTTTTGGGAACTCACTATCACCAAGCAGTCTGATCAGCACTGAGATATCACACCTGAGGTTTAACCATGAATAAAAATAGCCCGATTCAGAGAAGAACTGAGCTTGAGCAGTGACATTGCTCCTCAAACACCAAGACAAATTACAGCCCATGGGAAGAATAAGAGAGCCATTCAATGGTGGCCAGCTGTCCAACATCTGCCCAATTTGGGATGAGAAGACATCAGACCGATCTAGGAGTGAACAGATCAAAACCCTTGGGTTTGATACCTACAGCATCCCGATTTTAAATTGAATACTTTGCACCCACGACTTCGTAATGTTTGTGGTTTCCTAAAATCATCTGGGTTTTTTTGGCACTTCAGTGACATGGCTGAAGGAATGCATCTACAGATCTAAGATATATCCTGTATGCCACCTGTGTTAGTGGAATCTATGCACACATACATGTCTTAATTTAGGTTATGGTCAGAACCACAATGAAGGTGGTTGGGTGGAAAAAAAACACCTGCTCCAAATTATTTAGCACAGCCCAGAAACCCTTATAAAAGGTCCAGCAGCAGATATGCCCAGACACCTTCAGCTCAGCAGAGCCCAGCATAAGCACCAGAAGCAGTAAGGGAAGGAAGATGTCTCCAGCTCTTTGCACTTCTCTGGTAAGAGCTTGAATTCTGGGTTTATTTCCCCCTCAGTTTGACAGAGATTTAATTTAAGATTTAAATTCTAATAGATTGGATAGGGGTCTGCGCCCGCCTTTAAAATGCTTGTTTAAATCATTAATAATTAAAAATAACTAAAATGTGAGAATGCTCATGGGGCAGCAATGAGACTGTACATTAGAAACATGGGCTGCCACAGCATTGTCTGAGGCAAAAAATACATTGAAAACTCAACCTTAGAGCCTTTTTCTTCTTGTTATATCCTTTCTACTATCTTCTGTATTGTACTATTTTCTATAATTTAACATTTTTAATTGCCAAATTACAGCTGGGTGTATACTACACCTGTCAGCACTGTGAGAGTCAGTTAATGAGAGCATTGATGTGACGTACAGCACATTTTCCCATAATTATTCCAACCTGCCGTACAGGTTTTAACTACCAGTTATGCTGACTGTGGATGAATTTCACACCTGTCTTGTGCCCTAAATGTACCAATTTTCCTCAGCTCAGACCCCTGCTCCTCATGCTGCTGGCTGTGCTGTCAGCCAGCAGTCCTGCCCATGGGAAGGTGATCAAGCCTGGGCCCAAGCTGGAGAACATCTTCAAGCAAGCATCTGCTGGATGCCTGACCCAAAAAGACTCAAAATTCCCCCAAACTGTGAGAGTCAACCTCAGCATCAGCAACACAAACCAGGACACCAAAGGCAGCCTGGATGTCAGCAGCCGCTCTCTGGCTCCGTGGGATTACAGGTATGATCCCTGTCCCTGTGGCCTGGAAAAACATTGGAAGCCCTGGCCAAGAAAAGGCCTTCATCTCTATTTTCAGTGTTCCACAGCTGAGAGATTTTGGAAGTGTGAGGGTATCCACAGTCCCTATAATCCTCTTTGAAAGAGAACCAGGACGGAAAGCAGCACAAAACAAACACAGCCTAGGCAATATACAGAAGGAAAAGCAAATGACTTCTATAATTTAATTAATTCATTTGTTATAATTTAATTAATAATTATAATAATTATTAATTAAATAAATAATAGTAAATCTAATGATAAATTAAATAAATAATAATTATAATGACTATTATTTAATTAATTCATACTGGGGCAAGCTTTATCTTCAAAAGCACTCTTTACCTGGAACATCATAAAAAAATACCTCAGAGAGTTAATATTGCACCAAATTCAGTGATGGCTTAATAATACCAACATTTCACATTTTGGGGAGGAACTGAAGGTTCTGGGGTCTTGTTGGAGTGACACGTTGAGAAGCTCAGATCATTTCTGATCAGTCTTTCAAAGGCAGTGCCTGCTTGAAGCGAGTCCTTTGCAAAGGCAGTTGCATGCAGCCATACACTTAAAAACACCCAGCATTTAGTTACTTACATTTTATTTCTGAAAAAACCTGGAGTTTTGGAGAATCTGCTGTCCCTCCATAGGCAATATACCCCAGGTTCCCGAGCTGGGAGCCCACAGTCTTCCAGACTGTCATGCCTTTGGATTCAAATATTCCCTTTCCTTCCAACCCCCAGGATGGACGAGGACCACGACCGCTTCCCGCGGCTGCTCGCCAACGCCGAGTGCCGCCACTCGCGGTGCGTGAACCCGGAGGGGCAGCTGGACCACAGCCTCAACTCCGTCCCCATCAGGCAGGAGATCCTGGTCCTCCGCAGGGAGCAGAGGGGCTGCCAGCAATCCTACAGGCTGGAGAAGAAAATAATCACCGTGGGCTGCACCTGCGTCACCCCCTTGATCCAGCACCAGGCTTGAAGGGAGGCGCAAGAGCAAGGGGCTACGGAGAATTTCCTTGCATGGAAATGAAAGAGCCTGATCCAGCCCCCAAAAAGCTGAAGCAAGACATAAAATTTAACTAGAATACATCAGGATGTACTGAAAATTAGGCGTCTTGGTTAAAAAATGTAAGGTTTTGCCCCAAAAGTCTTGAACTCCGCAAATTCAGAATCCTGACACCTCCACGTGCTGGGCTGAAAAGTAATGGAAACTCTACCCATCTTTAGTTTACACTTTGAAATGTCTATTTATATAAATCTATTTATGCTGGTGGAAAAAAATGGTAATAATGTATTATCCTAATATATTTTTTAAAGTATTAAGGTAATGTTTATTTATCTTTGTGTAATAAAAAGTAAGTGGAAAAACTCATTGGTATTCTCCTTTCTTTCTAAAGAAGTCTTCTTGATAAGGCAAGAAATCACTTAATCACGACCATAAAGAGATTTACATGATGCTAAAGCCTCAAATTTTCTTGGTACCATCTTACTCTGCAGCAGTAGAACGTAAACCCCACAGGAAAAAAATTTAGGGAAAACACAATTTTACCAATAGAGAAGCTACGATACCTGGAGAAAAATAATTTATAAAGTGGCACCCAAGAGATTCAGGTTAAGGACAGGCAAGCAAAAAAAAGTTCTACTGGGTAACTACCCAGTTATCCACCTAATCATCCAACTGGAAAAGGATTTTTAAAGATGGGTTCAACACAACACTTTGAATAATTCTTTGAGGGGAAAGAAACCCCAAGAAGCTCCCTCTCCTAAAACAGCGATTGCATTTCCAGTGCTGGGCCCATTTCAGCCCATTTTCTGTGGATCAGAGATACCACCTGGGTACACCTGGGGAAGCTC
This sequence comes from Rhipidura dahli, assembly GCA_013399225.1. Classification (NCBI taxonomy): domain Eukaryota; kingdom Metazoa; phylum Chordata; class Aves; order Passeriformes; family Rhipiduridae; genus Rhipidura; species Rhipidura dahli. The sequence goes on along the minus strand of VXAC01000180.1, from coordinate 13,805 downwards.
ATGAGAGTCAAGTGGGCGATTGAAGCAATTAACCACCTCTTGCTGATTGCAGCCGTAATTTTCTCTGAGTTCTCGTCCTTCCCGTGCGTTTTCAGGGCTGCAAATGTGGAGCACCCTGATGCAGCACTTCAGCTGTGGTCGGATGGGGATTGTGTGGGTGGGTGTCTGGCACAGCAGGTGGGTTTCTTTAAAGCACTCTTGGGTTAAAAGTGCTCTGATGAACACGTTCCGTGTTTCAGAGGGCAAGGCTGGCTGGTGAAGATGAGGATGTTTTGTTTGCTGCTGTCTCAGGGAGGTGTGGCCCTGCTCAGGCACTGGCAAAGTGCCACTGGCAAATGCAACAGCAAATACGGAGATTGTGGAGATGCAGAGCTCGGGGCTGAGAGTCCCCGATGACACAGAGGGTCCTCTCAGGTGAAAGCATCTTCTCCAGATCCAGCTGTGACCATCCCAACTTTTGCTACTGGGGCTCATTCCCTCCAGCTGTTCCAGTGAGCCCAAACCCTCCCTAACCTACTCCAGGTGGGTCAGACTGTAACCTAAACCCACGGCACAGCCACACCAGTCCTTGACCTGGCAGATAAGCAGCGGACCAGGGAAACACTGATTAACTCAAACTGATCACACTCCCTGCAACCACAATGACCTCCTGTCCACACCTTTAGGTACCTTCAAACTTTGATACAGCTTTGCCCAAACACTGGAATCGAGGAGTGTGCGTGATCCTAATTTAACTAGTTTCTGATTTTATCTCCAGTAATTCTTCCTTAAGGAACCCTTTTCTCCTGCAGGTCCTGACGTTTAACCCAGCTGACTGTCCCACAAGTATTGTGTGAGAACGGACTTCAAAAAAAAATCCAAAAAACACCCAAACCAAAAACCATCAAGGAATGCTCATCCTTTGAGGTTTTCAAAGATCTGTATAAATATCAATCCAGAAAGATTGAAACAGAAATGCCTTCCTTGTCGTTTAGATAATCTCTCACTGTCCTTCCACTCCTAGAACGAGTTTTGCCAAATTGTCTGCAGTTAGCCCAAGTAACTTCAAACAGATCAAATTACCAAAAGTCCAACCCTTTCTTCCCTGGAAGTCACGTGCCACTAGCTGGAGTTGGCACATGTCGAGTGGGGACTGGAAAATGCTGACAGAGCTGCGCTGAGGTGGAAAAACTCAGAACCAAGTCAGAAGGAGATGACACAGCTGGAGCATTGAAAAGCCAGAAGTTTTCTGCTGACAGATTCACAGATCAGCGTCATCATCATGGAATAGTTTGGGTTGGAAGGACCTTAAAGGTCATTTAGTTCCAATCCCCTGCCACGGGCAGGGATGCTTTCCACTACCGCAGGTTGCTCCAAGCCCCGTCCAACCTGTCCTTGGAGAAGATACTCCAATCTCCCTTCCACCAGCATGGTTTTTGTTCAACCATTTCCCAACCCAGCTAAATCTGTGCCTTAGGACAGAATCAATTTTCATTTGTTTGGACAACTTTGTGCTCACACCTACAGGCTGCCTGGGTGTTCCACATGCTCCTGCAGAAGCACTTAACAGGTTAATTTATCACACAGATTAATGGGGCCAGAGGACTGTTTTCTTTCTTACTGCAAGCTCTCTCCTAACTCCTGGCACCATGAGCCAAGAGATTTCCCTTCACACTGCTGGAAAGGTGCAGAATAATCCCAAACTGATGCACCCTGACAAGGTCACCTCATCAGTATCCTTATTTTTCTACAATCAATAATGATCACAATGAGAGACCGAAGAGAGCAGAGCTCCTGTATCAGCCATGCACAGCTCTCATCAGTTTGAGATTCAACAGATTGTTCCTCCTTGTTTTCAACAGTCTCAGTGCAAATTTCTGCTCATTTGATGCTCTTAAGTGATATTGTCATTGGAGGGAGGGGGGCGGAATTGCTGCAAAACCCTCTCCAACAAAGAAGTTTCCAGTCCAGCACTGCTCCCCATCTCAATTTCATGTCAGTTTGCAGAATCTGAGCAGCAGCGTCTTGGCAACCTGTGAGTACAACCCACCAGAAAGGGAAGTTTGAGATTGGATTTTTGCAGATAATCATGCTCATTGTTGCCACTTATCAAAGCAATCTGGATAGAAACCAGATGCTTGTAAAAGGTGCTGCAGATTCAGCTGCAGCGATGCCAAGAACACAAGTTTCAGAAGTTTGAAATAAAAAGCCACCCTGAAAAACTATGGGGTCAAGTTACAGAGGAGATAAACCATCTCTTTCCATTTACCAGAACAGGGAACCTTGATCATGATACAAATATAATGTGCTTACTAAGAATGCAGATAAAACACAAAACATGATGGTTTGTACTGATTTTACTCACTCATAGAAAGGTGTGCCCAGAAAACAGTATTCTGTCGGTCCATAAGCCCCAAAGAGCATCAAACATATTTTTAATATTTTGCTAAAATTATAGAAAAAGGTAGAAAAGTTGAGCAATTTTTCTAGAGGAAGAATAAATAAAAAAGTTACACCAAGACCGAGAAGGGGTCTCTTTGAAGAGCTGAGGACCTGAACCTGCTCCCACTGTTTAGCCCTGGAAGCATGGGGAATAATTAGAAAACATGAAAAATGGTTTTAATCCTAGAATAGCCTGAGTTGGAAGGCACCCACAAGGATCATCAAAGTCCAGCTCCTGGAACTCCTCTTTGTGAGCAGCAAAGGCAGAAAGTGCAGTTTGTGTCTGGTGCTGAGCCTGGCTGGCATCTTCTCAGCCCCTGACATCCAGCACACGTCCCATCCCCACCAGCAGCTCTGGCTCTGCCGAGTGGTACCAGACAATCCCAGACATTTTAAGCAGGTTTGGGATTTTTATTTTTTGTCACTGCCTTGCAACAGTGCTGTAGAAAATGCAGAATCAGCCCACTCATTCTTCTTGAGCACAAGGTTAAAAATAATATCAAAGAAGTAAAAGAAAAATAATATCAAAGATGAAAAGATGGAGACAAAAGGAGATTGTGATATTATAGAATGGTTTGGGTTGGAAAAGACATTAAAGATCATCCAGTTCCAACCCCCTGCCATGGGCAGGGTCACCTTCCCCTATCCCAGGTTGCTCCAAGCCCTGTCCAACCTGGCCTTGGACACTTGCAGGGATGGAACAGTGACAGCTTCTCTCTGCCAGTGCCTCAGCACCCTCACAAGGAAGATCAAGGCAAGTCTCCTGTTTTGGAGGTGATGGTGACAGGGGAGCAGGTTCCTGGTCTGCTCTCTCAGGCCATATCCAGAACTTGCAGCTGACACAGAAATTCACCCCATCATATACACCAACCCACAGACCCCCACAGGAGTTACCAGAAAATTGCTCTTCCAGAGAATTTCTGGACTGGTCAGAAAATTGCCCAGCACCTTAAAATTTTGCCTCTAATGTTGAACTCCCAGTAAGCCACAGCAGCTTTCCACCCATTTACCCTCTGGCTTAGCAAACACAGATAATTCTTGGGTTTTCTCAACCTTTTAGCTTGCAACATTTGCATTCTTTATGCATTTAATTTTGCACACTTTCCAAAACAATGTTTTTTGTGGAACAGGCTGCTGTGGCCTGCAGTCCCTTTGAATACTCCCAGAAGCACCTGCCTGTGGTCAGTGGTCCAAAGAGGCCTGAGACACTTTCTGGTCAGCACATTCATAGGTCACAGCACATGTCTGGGGGGAGGCATCTCCCTGTGCTGCCATCACTGCTGTGCCCCCCAGCCCATGGTAATGCAAGGGGGGTCTGAACTGTGCTCCATCCAATGTCCCCTGGGAGCTGCTACGACAGGATCAGCTGCCAGAGCACACAGCCGAGGGGAGCAGTGAGCAAGGAACAAAGGTAGGAGGTTAGTGAGAGGAAATCAGAAGAGAAAAGGAATAGGAAAGGCCATGAGGCTCAGATACCAACCTGTGACTGGAGGCTGCTTAGCACAGCAGGTTACAGGAAGACACTGTGGCACTGCTGCTGCACCTCCAGCTGGGTCTTCTCCACCTGGGAAAACAGCCCAGTCCCTGGAGGCTGCTCCAAGCCACATTTCAGAACCAGAGATGCCCAGCTGGGCACCCAGGATCTGGGTCCATCACTGCAAAGGGAACAAACCATGCAAAGCCTTTGGCAAAGGCTGTGAACTGCTCTTGCTCTCGGTGGTGATATGACTGTGCTCTTTACAAGAAGCATAAATTTGTTTGCTGTGGTCTCTGATTCACAGAATCACTGGATGGTTTATGTTAGAAGGGACCTTAAAGATCATCGAGTTCCACCCCCCCAAATTAATAGACTGCTAGCAGTGAAAGCCAGCACCCAAAAAATAACCAGGCTTGTATTTACAAGCAGCTGCACTCGAAGAACAATGCCATTAGGAGGAAACAAACCCCACATACCAGCACTGCCTCCCCAAGTGGTGTGTGGTTTACAGCTGAGAGCTCTGCCTGCAAAACTTCATGATACATGGGTGAGACTTCCTTAATTAGCCACCTGTGTATTTTCCTAATTAGCTACTTCATTATCCATCCAGCTAGGACCACTCTTAGGGTGAGCTGGTGGATGTTTAGGAGCATCAGCACGGGGTGCCATGCTGCCATGAACCCAGTGTCAAAGCAATTATGACTGAGAGGAGAGACACAGGGTAGTTTTCTCCCTGAAAAACAAGTGAGGGCAAGTTTGTGGAGAGAAGTAGGTCAGGAGTAAGAAGCAGGTTGCGATTTCTTGGTCAGTGGTTGCTGTAGGAGGAAAGCAGGAGACGCCTCCCTGGGCTTGCTCTGCACCACATGAAGAGCTCAGTGGTCATAACGAAACAGCTGCTGCCACAAATGAGTGCAGATTCTTGCAACTGAATGAGAAAGGTGACCATGGATTGTTGAGGTGGCTCCTGGTATCCCACAGGGCACAGAACACACCTGACTCAACACAAAGCACCAGGAGACTCATCACAGAATCATAAATCACAGAATCATGGAATGGTTTGGGTCGGAAGGGACCTCAAAGACCATTTCATTCCACCCCCTGCCGTGGCTTCCACTATCCCAGGTGGCCCAAAGCCCTGTCCAACCTGGCCTGGAGTCATTTAGACCCAACAACTTGCCTGGCCCATGGTGGGGAGTAAACCCAGGCTCCACCTGCACCAGGCAGATCTAACTTAAAGTGGTTTCTGTGCAGTCAAAATGAAATGTGAGAATACTTACACAGGTTTGTCCTGATTTAAATGAAAAAAGGAAATACAGGCTTAAAACCTCCCCCAGCAGAAAAAGTCAGAGGTCTGAGAGCCTGGCCCAGCTCTGGATGAAAGAGGTGCAAAGCCAAAAACATTGCAGTAATTTGATAAAACAGTAAATAGTTACAGAAGCATGGAATATCCTGAGGGACACAGGGATCATCCAGTCCAACTCCTGGACAGTGAGCTGTGCCAGGCTGTGCTCCTTGTGCAGCTAAGGCAGGGAAAAGGGCAATTCCTCCTTTTCCAAGGCAGGACAGCTCAGCTCAGCAGGAAACCACGCCCTGCAGGCACAGTTCCTGGTCCCTTGATGTGGAGGGATCCTCATCCACCACTTTAATCCCAACACCTGGGAATTACCGGGCTAAGGAGCAGTGAGATGAAGCCATCTCACACCTCCCTGCATTCCTGCTCAGCCAGCCTTTCAGCTGGGGCAGGAGAAGGTTGCTCATAGGGATGTTACCTTGCCTGGAGTATAGAACAGGCCTTTCCAAACCATCCCAATTTCCAGCCGCAGCCCTGCAATGTGATGCCTCCCATCTTTTTTCCCACCCTAGAGACCACCCCAAAGGACCTTGTTCCATTGCCACTACTGCCTGCAGAACCTCCCTTCACTGCTTTCAGCCTCTTCTTTGCATCTTTTCATCTGTTTGGGCTGCAAGGTCTCTTCTGCTCCCTCTTACTCATCTCACTGCACCGGAAAATGCCCGATCTGTGCCAAAATCTCTCAGTGCTACTATAGCACAAACCCATTCTCTGTGTCTGTTGTCGTTCTGAGCTATCATTAAAAAAACAACTATTTTTTTAAAATAAAATATTATTTTTATTCAGCAGATAAGTTATTGAATAAATACAGATTAAATTTATCAATCTTTTTTATACTCTGAGCACACACAGAGTCATAAATACAGCCATAAATAGAAGACATAAATAGAAATATAGATATCTGTTGGGTCTTTACCATTTTAACACTCAACAAGTGGACTCCATTATCTCCCAAAATACCCTGCAATAAATCAAACGCTGTTCCCACAGAAAAGCAGTGACACAAACCCAGAGTGTGGTGACAACCAGGCCTGGTGGCACCAATGCCTGGCTGACACCAGTAATATCCCAGTGAGCAGGGATGGCCAGAGAAGGGAAAGGGGATAGGGATGAGGAAGGGAGGGAGGGAGGAATAGAGGGAGGGAGAGAGGAGGAATTTTTTTGTGGCAGTGCTGGTGGGCATGTATTCAATTCAATTAGTATTCAATTCAATTAGTATTCAATTATGGGAATTTACTGCCAAGGACATCTTTGGAAACTATAGTTAATTTGATTCACCAAACTGATGTAAACCACAATGAAAAATAAATTTAAAGAAGCACTGCTTTACCCTCTCACTGCTTGGGGTCACAAACAGAACTCTTCCTCCCCTCCATCACCAGCCACCGGTGATTCCCACCCTAAAATCCATACATGAACAGCAAGAACCACGACTTTCAGGAGACAATTTGCTCAGATTTGGAAGGGGAATGGTGTGTCGAATTCCTGGGAGGCGAGGCGGGCGGCTGTGGGATTTCACCAGCGGGATGTTTACGGGAGATAATTCCTCTTCCCAGTGCTGCCTTCCCCAGCCATCCCTTCAAGCCTGGTGCTGGATGACTGGAGTGACACAGGTGCAGCCCACGGTGATTATTTTCTTCTCCAGCCTGTAGGATTGCTGGCAGCCCCTCTGCTCCCTGCGGAGGACCAGGATCTCCTGCCTGATGGGGACGGAGTTGAGGCTGTGGTCCTCCTGCCCCAGGGGGCTCAGGCAGCCGGACAGGCGGCACCGGGCGTCGGCGATCACCCGCGGGAAGCGGTCGGGGTCGTCATCCAGGCTGGGCATGGGGACACGAGACTGAGTTATGCACTTGGACAGCGTGGTTTGGCAGCATCTTCTTGTTTATATCTCCGTCATCCTATTTACCTGTGCACCCTCAGTGTGAGACACAAAGGATTTCCCTGTCCTCGGCATTTTCACAATGATTTCCTAGAAATAGAATCGGCACTGGGAGGGTAAAAATGCTGTATTGTTCTTTAGGAGCTGATGAATGGAGCAGAGCTGGGTTGATGCCTTAGGTTTTAACTTTTAAGTTTTTCCAATCCCTGCAGTGCCCAGTGTGTAACTCTGGAGTTGCCTGTTCCCTGTTCAGTGCTGCTCTCTGTGCTGGGCACACACAACAAAGCCTCTCCGGGGCTGCTCTCCAAGGACACCCAGCCCAAACTGGGCCCAAAAAGGATCAACCAAAGAGCCTCTGAGGGGGGCAAGCTGAGGGCAATTCCATCATTAACTGCAGCTTTAATTGGAGAATCAACCCTGAGATGCAAATGAACCAAAGCTAGAAAAGTGGGAAGAACTCGTGGCCTCTCAGGGTCCATCTCGGGGCCCATCTGGGCAGCACCTCTGGCTCCCCAGGGGTACCTTTGGAGGCCTTTCCAATCAATCCCCACCTTTATTCCCTTTACTCCTGTCTGGTCCCTGTTTCTAGGAGGCCTCTCAAGGCGTCAGGTTAAATAATACAGAACCCATTACTGGCCTATTAATTTTTGTTTGGTTTTAATTTCAGCATTTGGAAGTTTCTTTTTGTTAGAAGAATGTGAAGTTACAATATAGTCCTGCAACTTTTTTTCCTAAAGGAATAATTAATTTCATCATTATTTCAACCCCACGCAGTGCTACAGGCTTGGGGCAGAGGGATTGGAAAGCTGTTCAGAGGAGCTGGGGAAGGGGCTGGAGCCCCAGGAGGGGCTGAGGGAGCTGGGAAAGGGGCTCAGCCTGGAGAAAAGGAGGCTCAGGGGGGACCTTGTGGCTCTGCCCAACCCCCTGACAGAAGGGGGCAGCCAGAGGCAGGTCAGGCTGTGCATCCAGGGAAAAGGGACAAGAGGAAACAGCCTCAAGTTGCACCAGGGAAAGTTTAGATTGGATATTAAGAAAAATTTCTTCCCTGAAAGGGTTGCTAAGGCTTGGCACAGCTGCTCAGGGAGGTGGTGCAATCACCATCCTTGGAGGGGTTTAAAAGCCATGCAAATGTGGTTCTTGGGGACATGGGTCAGTGGTGGCCTTGGCAGTGCTGGGGAATGGTTGGGCTCAGTGACCTCAGAGGGCTTTTCCAACCTAAATGATTCTGTGATTGATAAAGTGGCAGGATGATTAGAACCCATTCCAACAATATCCCTCTGCACTGCAAACAGTTTCTCTTGGAGAAATCTCACCCAACATCAAAAGTCAGCATGTGTCAAGAGGTGTTTGCTATATTCACAGGGCTCTGGGCCCATGCTGAGAACAAACCACCACAAAAAACCATCTGTGACACCACCCTCACAATTTGGAGAGCAACTGAGCAGTTACCTGTAATCCCAGGGAGCGAGAGACCGGTTCCTGACATCGTGGACCATCCTAAAGGCAGGGTCAGAGCTGCTGATACGAATGTCAACTTTCACCATTGTGGGGAATTTGGGATCCTTTTGGTTCAGGCAGCCTTCACTCAGCCTCACAGAGGCACCAACCTTTCTGTGGGGAGAGCTCCTCACAGCAAGGGCTGAAACCAGCACCAGAAGCAGTGATCTGAACTGGGAGAGAGAAAGCTGTTGTTAATTCTGCCCAGTCAGGAAAGGGAGAGCACAAAGAGCCAAGTCTTGGTTAGACTGAACCATCCATGGACCATTTTCATTTCATGTGTAAAATGGGCCAAGATGGGCAAAGATCACAATGGTGCTAATAAAACTCATCATGTTAGCAACAGATGCTAAACCCTGATTTGAATTCTGACTCCTCATTGATTCTGCACCAAGAAGAGCATCTCTGCAACAAGCTATGAAGATCCTGCTCTGCAGTCACACAGCACTGTCTTATCATCTAAAAACTGGGGTAAGGACTCAGCTGGCTCTGTGCCTAAGCTTAAAACCTTGCCCAGACACAGCTTCCTCAGGACCACAAAAATTGGCCATCCACAGCAATCTGCTGGAAATTACCCCTTTCCCAAGAAAATCTGGGGTTCTTGAGGCATTCCCAGCAGGAAGAGTTTTAGTAAATAATAGAGTCATAGAATATCCTAAATGGAAAGGGAGCCACGAGGATTGTCTAGCCCAGCTCCTAAAAAGAAGACAAAACAAATGCAGGGCTCTTAAAGGAAATCACAGGAACTGACAGTGCTGCAAATGCTACCAGGTTGAAACTCAAATACACAGATATCCACAGGGAAAATTCAACAATTGTGATAACCTGATGTCTGCAAAAAGGGCTCTGCCAACCCTACATCAGCAGTGCTGGTGAACAAGAGATAAATAAATAATGGACAGTCCACCACACCCTTGTCACTCAATCACCCAGCAGCTGCATCGGGCACACCCAGCATCCCAGTCAGCTCCCAGCCACACCAAAGGGGTTTTCTGTGCAAACCAGGGGATCTGCATTCTGCTTTCTCTCTTGTAGCAAATCTGTGTTATCCTTTATATTGAATATAAGTACTTACCCAAACAGAGCTGGTGAAAGCCATGGTAACCTCCCTGCTGCTTCGGGTGGATGTCAGAGTGACAGGACACGAGAGTTCTCCTTCTTTGAGATCCTTTCAGTCCTGCTTGTGTCTCAGAGCCAGTTGTGCTCTCCATTTTATAGCAAAGCTCAGGCACTGCCACCCTTTCCATTGCAGCACAGCTGGCTTACCTGACCTAAGGTTAGGAGCTGATATTGCAATTTTTAGGCCACTTCCTCCCATCTACTTCCAAAAAAGGGAAGGGCAAATGCTACTACCAGCATCCCACATCAGCCAATGCCATTCATTCAGGCAGTTGTGGTTTTTTTTCACTCCTTCCCACCCCCTCTTTCTAATCATAGTGTTCTTTCACCACAAACACGTGTGGATGCATTTCCACGTGCCTCAAACAAACCCAGCAGCAGAGATCAGCCAGCTGCAAAGTCAGGCACCCAACAAGGGTTTCAAAATGAGGGCAGGACAGGGAACCTCACCATTTAACCTCCCTTCAGCTGCACAATCCACCCCCACCTCATCTCAGGGATCCCCGTGTCCTGCAGGGACTGGGCAGGGGAAGAACAGGTGCCCTGGGGAATTCCTCCTGGGAATCTCAGGGCACCAGGAGCTGGGATGCCTTCCCCACCGGGATGACACAATGTGGAGAATTCTGAAAACTCATCCACACCCTGTAAGAGCCCTGACTGCCTTCACTGGCCTTGACCACCATCACCAGGAGCCCCACTCCAGCTCAGCTTTGACTCCCAGTCTCTGCCTGAGCTATAAACTGGGTGGACCTTGGAGCAGCATTTCTCCTGGATGGACTCCTTGGACACACATGGTGGGGAATGGAGCTGGGGAAGGGGCTGGAGCACCAGGAGGGGCCCAGACATGTGGGATAATCTGGAGCTACTCCATCTCGATGCCTTCAGCACTCCTGCACACACTGTTTCTTACTGATCCACCTTATCCTTCCCTTTGCCCAACTTTGCTCCTGCTCCTGTGCACCCCACAAGTCTTGCACAATCCCAAAACACCCTCATGAGTCCCATGGCCCCAAAGCCAGCAAGGTATAATGAGGAAAGCCTCTCCCACTGACTTTGGTGGGACTTGGGTTGAGCATCCTCCTCAGACAGCCCTGAAAGAGCTGGGTCAGGAGCTTCCTTTGAATTCCTCCACCTGGTCCTGCTCCTTTGTGTTCATGGAAGCTTTAATCCCCTCTCAATCACACAATCCTCACTTAACAACTAACAGGAGAGAGGCATGAAAATAAAAGTGGAAACAGGATTCTGCATGCTGTGATCCAGAAAGGACCAGCCACTGTTCTGAAGGAGAAAGAACAGTGCACGAGCTGTTTCCCTGGGAGCACCAGCAGGCCTCTTTGGGAGTAAAAGCTATTTTTGTGGCAGAAAAAAACTCCCATATAACCACTTTATGGAACATATTTGTGGAGAAAAGCCCTGAGAGAAACCTTTCCCAAAGCCATGAAGCCAAGCTGGAAGCAGAGAACTGAAAGGCAGAACCCTTCACACAAATTCATCTTCAGTCACCCAGGAAATCAACAGATTCATGACATTTTCAGTCCTACGAAAAATCAGAAGCCTCTTACAAATTCATAAAACTTTCCAACAAAAAAAGGGCAAAAGTGGTCGCTGCTGTCACCCCCACACCAGCAGAAATCTCCATCGAGTGATGCTTTACCTCACTGCAGGATGTTGTGATGACTCTGTGGTCGGGTTCAACTGGCAGCTCAGAGCCCAGCAGCTCTCCTCTGTCACATTTGTCACATTTCAGGTAACCAAGTTCACCTGAGGCAACCCCAGTGCTGTGACACACGTTCCTATTCTGAATGTCCCACATATTCACCAGCACATCTACTGAGGTGCCACGCGGAGCGTGGAGGAGCAAGAGAGGGTAAAATTACCAGAAATCCACTTTTTTAACCCAGAAGCTGACCCGCTTTTTTTCCCCCTGAGCGCTCACCGTGAAAGGGAAGGGCCCTGCCATGAAAATGGGTGGGATTGTGCAGGAATGGGGTTGAGTGGAAAAGCTTACATGTGATGAAGCAGTGACGTTATCACGCCAAACACCAGGTCATGAACTCCCACCACTGCTTTCCACTCACTTCTTGTGTCTTCAGCAGTTTGTTACTTCAGCAGGGATTCCCTCTTTGACCTGGAGTTTCCTACAGCTGAACTTGTCTTGAGTTGAAGTTCACTAAAAATTTAATCTAAAAGAGGCCATCAAATGTGAATCATCACAAGGGAGGAAAAATACTTTTTATTCATAGAATCACAGAATGGCTTGGGTGGGAAGGGACATTAAAGACCATCCTGTTCCAATCCCCTGCCATGGGCAGGAACACCTTCCACTATCCCAGGTTGCTCCAAATCCTGCTCTTGGACTTCCAGGGATGGGGCAGCATCAGCTTCTCTGGGCAACCTGAGCCAGGGCCTCACCACCCTCACAGGGAAGATTTTTTTTTCTAATATATATGAATATAAAAGTTATCTCAAAAAGCTTTTCCCTCTCACACATCAAGGGTTGGGAGCAGGGATGGGGATGTGGAAATAAAAGAGGGTACTTTAATTCTGCTTACAAGAAGTCTTCTACTCTTGAGTTACTATAAGGAAACAGCACTGTTTGCAGTGCAGGGTATGTTACACACTCAGGTTCAGGTTTTCACAGATCACAGAATGGTTTGGGTTGGAAAGGACCTCAAAGACCATCCAGACCCATCCCCTGCCATGGGCAGGTCACCTTCCACTATCCCAGGTTGCTCAGAGCACCTTCCACAGCCTGCAGCAGCAAAGGGCTGAAATTGCAGCCTCTGGAATCTCCAGATACTAGGGTCAAATAATAAATATTTCAGCTGCAGCAAAGAACATGGCTTGTACCTTGTGCCAGTTTGGTCAAATTTGGAGGAAAATATCCTCTGACAGAAAGCAAGTTACAACCACCCCTCCCCCACCAGGTTCAAAAAAAAAAAACTCCTCAGAGGAAAGTAAAAGAGATAAAAAACCCATTTATTTAACAAACACAGAGGAAAAGGATAATAATGCTAAATAATGAAACCTCTCACTGTGGAGAGAAACTTGGGCAGATCTCAGAGCCCTTCTGTAGGTGTTGTTTCTCTCCTCCTCCTCGGAGCTGGGTAGGTGTGGGCCCCCTCTGGGGCCTAGGAAGAAAATTCTCCCAATGTGTTCTGATGTTGAAACAGTCCAGAAGAGAGGAAGGGAAAAAACTGAAATCCAGGAAAACAAAGTTCAACTCTCCACCTCCCTCTGGAGAAAGAGAGCTGAGAGCTGGCTGGAAAGCAAGCAGGGTGCTTCCTCTGCTCTTGCTGTCACAGCAGGAGCAGAAGGCAGAGCAGTGTGTGTCTCTGTCCTTGAACACAAACTGCTTTGAAAAGTTCGCTCAGTTCTTCTCTCCCCCCTCTCAGGCTCAGTTTAAAGGCACAGAAAGGCACAGAATTAATTTCTGGGCATAGAGCAATGATAGGGGATACACATCATAAAGTCACCCCAAGACATACCTCCAGCAGCTTGCTCCTGCCTCTCCGGTTTGAAAGCAAAGCAGTGAGAGAGCCCAAGTCAGAATTACAATTTCATAGGAAAATTTAGATAAAGGCAATGGTAAAGAAACACTGGCTTAAACTGACAGAGCCAGGATACAGCCTGACACCCTGTCAGGCAGGGTGGTGGCAGCAGTCCCATTAAATGATGGCTGCAGTCCCCTGGAGGTGACAGATGTGGTTCTGTTGATGCAATGATCCTGCAGAAGGGTCTGGTCCTCCTCAGAAGGTCCAGTGGTGGTTATGTAGCTCTTGTCCTCTGGGAACCCAGTAGGTCAGGGCTGAGTGGGGTGTTCCAAACCTCGGATTACATCCAGGTGGGAATGCTTGGTTCCTCTTCCTGGGCAGGGTAATTCATAAGGGGATGATGTCATTTTAGGAGTCATGCAGTGAGGCTTGGTGGCTCATTAACAGAAAATATGCTCCAGAGGGACTTATCAGGGATGAGTCATGAAGGAGATAGGGAACACTGCCCCACCTGCTTTAACAGCTTGTGAAGATGATGATAGTCATGCCTTTTCCTGGTTTTAAAAT